>WEKY01019219.1:20149-127228 GCA_013390045.1 Picathartes gymnocephalus | reverse complement strand
CAACAAGGCTGGTGAGGGGCCTGAAACACAAGCNAGGGGCCTGAAACACAAGCCCTGTGAGGAGTAGCTGAGGGAGCTGGGGCTGTTTAGCCTGGAGGAGGCTCAGGAGAGATCTCATCTCTCTCTACAACTCCCTGAAAGGAGGGTGCAGCCAGGTGGGGGTTGGTCTCTTGTCCCAGGCAACCAGTGATAGGACAAGAGGACACAGTCTTAAGCTGCACCAGGGGAAGTTTAGGCTGGACATTACAAAAAATTCTTCACAGAAAGTATGATTGGGCATTGGAGTGGGTCGCCCAGGGAGGTAGTAGAGTCACTGTCCCTGGAGATATTTAAAAAAAGATTGAATATGTCACTTAGTGGCATGGTTTAGTTGATAAGGTGGTGTTAGGTCATGGGTTGGGCTTGATCTCAAAGGTGTTTTCCAACCTAGTTAATGCTGTGATTCTCTGATCCTGTGAAATTGCATATTTTGATCTGAATTGGTTGTAACTGTTTTGCAAAGGGAAGTTGTTCAGAGCAATAGAGAGGATTTCTTTTGCTAAACTGGAAGACAGCAACAATTTCAACAAAGGAATTTCTGTATTGGATCAATTTTTTTTAGTCAAGGATCTGACTTCTGAGTGACTTTTTTTCCATCCAAAGGACAAAAAAAAGTAATAATTCAATTCTCTATAAAGGAGAGTGAAAATTGTTGGCTCAAAAGCAATTTTTGATTACCATATATAAAGAAAGTAAGGTTGTAGTTTATTTATTTACTGGACAATATTTATGTAAAGGGTGTAAATTCCTCATTCTATTTAAAACCCTCTATACAGTTTTACTAAATGAAGCCCTGTTACTAATAAAAATACACTTTTAAATGCTTTAAAATTATTTTGGTTTTAGGCAAGGGTTTGGGGCTTTTCATATTGTGTTTTCAAACTCAGTGTGGTTTTGGTTGTTGTTGTTGTGTATTTGCCCCTTAATACTTGCCTGTCACTCAGGCTTGTTTTTCTACTACATGGACTCTGAGGAATCATGTCTCAAGTTGACTATGCTCTTCTAGTGCTCTTCTTCCTCAGCTATTCCACACACTTGAGGAAACTCACTGATACATGAATACTACAGATATATCTCCAAATCTCTGATAAGTTTTTGTACACGAAAAGAAGCTTCTCCTTCAGCCTGAGAATTTGACTTGGATTCTCCTGAACCTATTTTTGAGAATATTTTTCTCAAAGCAAATGAAAGTAATCTCCGTAATAATTTTGTGAGTCTGGACTTTACTCAGGGAAACTCCTCAGTGGCTTTTGACTTTTCAGTGTATCCAGATTAATTGTTGCAAGGGATTGGAGAGGGTGGGAGGAAATTTGCATTCATTCTGATTTCTAAATATTAATTTTCTTCTTTTCAGGCAGCTATAGCAGGAGGAACCACTATGATCATCGACTTTGCTATCCCTCAGAAAGGTTGTTCTCTTACTGAAGCTTTTGATACATGGAAAAGCTGGGCAGACCCTAAAGTTTGCTGTGATTATTCATTGCATGTGGCAGTTACTTGGTGGAGCAACAAGGTAGACACAAGAGCTGATTTAAATTCCATAAATTTATACCACACCTGCTTTGAATTAGTCTTCACACACTAAATGTAGTTTGCTGGTTAGTGTTTTTGTGAATACAAACAACATTTGAAATAGCCCACATCCTTCTGAGAGTACACGTATTTGAAAAAATAAAATAAGTCTTCAGATAGCCTATATCTCTGGATAATACTGCACAAAGTTCAAGGTAGTGGTTGTGCAAGACCAAGACCAGGCAGGTCAGAGGGGGGAAAAAGGTGCTTACAGTAATTTTGTCTTATGTTACTTGAACACTTGATATTTTATGCTCCTGGTAAGTTTTGGTGTTTTTTGGTGGGGTTGTTTTTTGTTTGTTTGTCTGGAGTTTTTGTTTGTTTGTTTGTCTGGGGTTGTTTGGGGTTTTTGTTTGTTTGTTTGGGGTTGTTTGGGTTTGTTTGGGGTTTTTTGTTGTTTGGTTTGGTTTGGGTTTGGTGGAGTTTTTTTGGTGGCTTGTTTGTTTGTTTGTCTGTCTGTTTGTTTTTAATAAGGATATACATTAAAAATATGGTACTTAACTTCATTTGTAAAGGAAGACTTCTCTTCCTGGGTGGCTGCACCAATACTCCCTTAAAGTAAAGCAGGACTGGAGCCAATAGTACATTGAATGTGAAATAATCTAAAAAACCTTTTTTTTGAATTTACATATGGGAGAATCATCTTTGCTGAGTGAATGTTTGTTGATAGCCTGAAAGCTTTACTGATAAATTAATTTTTCCAGGTGTTTGATATCTAGCTGAATGTGACCCATGTTTTACAAGATGACTTTGGATTCTCGGAGAACTATGCATCAGTACACAGATATATTGAGTAAATTTCTATTTTATATATGAGTACTTCTTCTGATTTTTAAATTCTAAAATATATGCACCAAAGCCTTCACTCCACAAGAAACACATCTTCGGTATTCTGTGTACTGAGTGCTAAAATAGGGTCACGACAATTTCTAACTTACAGCAAAGACATGAAATAAATTCTCCAATGAAATTTGAGTAATGTGCATTTGAAACAGCCCAAGCAGACAAGAGTGGAATTGTACTGACAAATCCAATAAAACTAGGGAGGTGTAAATCAATGAAATGTTCTAGTTTATATTAAAAATGTAATTGTTTTTAAAGGTCAGGATTAAAAGAAACAGGAAGGTTGGGCATTTTGTAGCTGTAAAAAGCCTGGGTGAAGAAGGCTGATATTTCATGCCCATCTGATCAGCTCTCATCTCCTCAGGATTTGAAGTATTAATTAAAAGCATACATTCTTTACAGTGCCTTCTATTAGTTGTAGTAAATAGTGAAGAAGAGGATAAATGACATGCCTCTATATTTGTGCCAGAGCAGGGCCTTTTGTCAGGTATTTATTTGAAAACTCCCACTCAAGATGTGCTCCCATCCCTCCTCTGGATCAGTAAAAAAAAATTCCCTGAGTTTTTTATAAATCTTACCCTCCTTGGGCAGACCCAACCACATTATTAGAGAGAAGATGAAAAATAATATTTTACTTTTGAAAGGAATAAATCCCATGGAAATTGTAACAGTATTACAGATACATGTCAATTATGGTAACCATCATTTTACTGGGAAGGGAGAGCGAAAGTTATGTAATATATGTTTTAGCTAGCCAGTTGTGCAAGAAGCCTTGAGACTAAAATATGTGTCTTTCTTTCTTTGGGATGTAATGTTTTGCTGGGCTTCATAGGCTCTAGCAGAAGCAGGGAATCCAAAATACAAAAAAACCCAAACAAACAAAACAAAACAAAGAACCCAAACCAACAAACAAACACAAACAAACAACAACCAACCAAACAAAACAAACAAAAAAACCCCTACCAAAGCAGGCTTGCACTTAGTATTTTGGAGCTGTTTTGTTTGACAACAAAATGTTTCAAAAGGCTGTGTATGTTGTTTAGAATTAGAACAAAGCTGTAAAAGAGGAAATGTTTTCTGTCACTGTATTGTTTGCTAGAAGCTGCAGTCTTGCAATCCAATTTTGAAAATCAGTTTTGCACAAATGTCCATGTTGTGTGAGTTGGATACACTGACTGTAATATTAGAATGGATGTTTTCAACATCAGAAGTTTTATTCAAAATAAAATTCTGCCTCATTACGTTTTGTAAAAAGCATTCCTTTCCTGCAATTAGCTTGTGCTTCCAATGTTTGCACTGCGGTGCTACTCTTTTATATACTTTAAGAATTAATTTCATACAAGAATACATAGTCTAAGTCAGTCTTTAAATATGTGACTTGGGCTATTTGTACTGAACATGCATTTGATGGGTGAGTAAAGGCTCACCCTTCATACTTACAGTTTCTTTATACTAAATTATTAACATGTGAAATGTAATTTCTGTATTTTTTAGGTGAAGAAAGAAATGGAAAGTCTTGTTCAAAACAAAGGTGTCAACTCCTTCAAGATGTTTATGGCCTATAAAGACATATACATGGTCAATGATGAGGAGCTATATGAAGCCTTTTCCTGCTGTAAGGACCTTGGGGCAGTTGCTCAAGTCCATGCAGAGAATGGGGAGCTAATTGCACAGGTGCACATTTGACATTTTGTCCATCAAAGTCAGGAATATAGTTGGTCCTAATCCTAGGTCTCTCCAAACATGATCAGCTCATGGAACAGGAGCAAATCCAGAAGTATGGAGAAAGCTTCACTGACTGGGCACTGAAGTCTCAAAATCCCTCAGTGCATAATTAGCTTCACTGCACACTTGCTACTGCCACCTTAGTGCTGTGTGGAGGCATTGAGAGTTCTGAGGCACTGAGAGTGTAACTACACTGGTTATACTCGACACCACTGGTAACTTGAGTGGCTATAATGGAACAGTTTCTTCAACTATTCCAGTCAACAATGCTTTGACTCTGCCTCAGATCCTGCAATGGAAATTAATTCACTGCCAAATAATCTCAAATCAGCAAATCAAGTTCCTCGAACAGAGTAAGGACAAAACCTTTAACCTCTTAAAACCTTAGATTTTTCAGAGGCTCTGGATATGCGTCTTTGTGCTTAGTAAGGATTTTTCCTTTTTTTTTCTTTCCAATGAATGTTAGTAGCATCATTGGATGTCACTGGCTGTGATATTTAAGCGTATATATAGAGAGAGGGATGGGGTTTTCAAGAGCAGTGAACTAATCCTGCAAGCCAGTGGACTGTGTTCTCTGAATTTATTTAGGTATTCTGAGACCTGAGTTTGTTAAGAGATATATTGGATTTCAGATAAAACTACAGTAACTTATTTTGGAAAAAAAATTAGAACTGTCTAGTTACTTTTTTTCCTTGAACTGGCTGCAATGGCTGGTTCATAATCCATTTGACTGACAGCATGCTCACAACACCATACACTTTAACTGACTCTTACTTGTTTTTGTGTGGTCTTCAGGGTGCAAAGAAGATGCTGGCAATGGGAATAACTGGCCCTGAGGGTCATGAGCTGTGTCGTCCTGAAGAAGTGGAAGCTGAAGCTACACAAAGAGCAATTACCATAGCAAATGCTGTAAACTGCCCCCTTTATGTAGTCCATGTAATGAGTAAATCTTCAGCAAAGGTGATAAGTAATGCACGAAGAGAAGGTAAAAGTCCAAATTGTTTTATGCTTGGACAATGGCATTGGGGGAAGGGTCATGGAAAACCAAACACAGCATTAGTGTCCTACTTGTCATGGGTGTTATAAGCCTCAGAACATGGGTGAATTTCTTGGAGTGGGATGTCTAAGTTGTGTGTGTGTGTGTGTGTGTGTGTTCTTGGGCCCAAGGGGAGCAGTGTGGAAGAACAGCAACCGGAATTGAGACTTTCCCTTCTCCCCAGGGCAAAATTTGTTTCTCTTTGTACTGTACCTCCAAGGTCAAAGTGATGGCCAGGACAGCATTATTGCATTAAAAATTATGTGACCAGTTCAAGACAATAAATACTCTACTCTTCTCCTATCCTCTAGATTTTGTCTGCAAGACTTTACCAGATATCTTGATGAGAAATTCTACAACAGAGCCCACACCGTATTTTTACAGACAGTGCTATGATGTGACCATGACTCCTATTCACTGAGCACTTAAAAGTCATGGTGAAGATGACAGTGTCTGAAAGCCTTGATTCCCACCAGTGCAGGGTTGCTTAAGTTTGCACTGCTGTGTTCTCAAATTATTCTGGTCAGCCAAGGGGACCTGACACTCCTGACCATCTCTTAGGCAGACTAGAAGCAGCCTGAAGGCCATAGATATTCAGGATGTTTTATCTCCTCATCTATAAATTCATCCAGAGCAGCACATGGAACAACAGCACTGTGAGGTGACATTATCAAGGTGGAAGGAGCAGGACAGAAGCCCATGATTTGGAGGACCTAAAACTATCTGTCCTCATTATCTTTTTACATGTTTTTTATTATGTTTTTACATCTTTTGCATTTACAGCTTGATTTCACCTGACTTGATGAGAATTTCATACAGATCTCAGTTTCCCTATTTCTTGTCTTTAGATAATGCCTACACAGGGGGCATAGATTATTAATATTAAAATGTAGAGCATGACATCTTGATAAATCACAGCAGTGTGATGTCACTGTGCTAATATAGATGGATATGTTTATGCACAATATGTATGACCGTGACTTCTAGTAAGATTTAGCAGTAATTCAAGTTTGTAAAAGAATTTACCAGAAGATATTTTATTAGCACATCTTTTTGTACTGTGCTATGTTGGATTCCTCCACTAGATGCCAGTGCTGCCAGGAATGTGGATTATATCTATCAGTGCATAGTTGTTTGTACCTTCATAGGCATTGTGAACATTAACTACAAAAAGCTATAAAAGTTGAAATACCCAGATTAGAGATGAAACACTGGCTGTGAACATAAAAGAGCTAAGACAGTGTTTTATAATGCAATGTTCAAGTAAAGAATTTTATGCTGAGAGTAAATACTGTTAAACATTGATTAGGCGTGTGTTGTAAGAATAGTCTTCAGTGCCAGCTTGATTACTGAGGATAGATATAAGCTTTTCCAATATGTACTATGAAAAAATTGGGACAATTGATGTACATTGTGGTGCAAATTGTATTTTATAGCTTCCTGGGCTGATGCAATTAGATCCACCAATGCTTGCCTTTGTGCACAGTAACATATATCTTCATAATTCATATCTGTCCACATAGAAGTGTACTGTTTAGAAAATAGAAATTAAGATTGATTAAGAAATTTCAAAAGATAACTGGAGTACCACAAAGGTAGTTACCAGAAATGTAGTTTTCAATAAGATTGATCCGTATAAATTTTGGTCATTGGAAATTTATTGTTGTTGGTTTCAGTAGAAGTTATTTTCCGTTTTTCAGTAAAGAGTGGTAATAGAAAGCAAGGATTTCCAGAAAAAAAACCAAAACATATTCTCAAAGTATTGCATGAATGACATAAATAAGACTCAAATATTTTGATGAAGGACATTCAACTTGGACAGGTTAAAAACCACTGCAACCTGAAAGTTGTGTAAACTATTAAATACTGGAAGCCTCTCAAGCATTTGAAATATTCACTCTAATGCAGCGTATTTATCTTTTCAAGATCATTTCTCCATATCTTAATGCTAGCTTCCTGCTATTCACAATTGTGACATTTGTCTTGTTCCTTTCCAAGCATTTAGCATGAAATACAAAGTGTGTGTACATATCATCCCTACCCATGTCAGAGGAAGATTAATATCCCTTCCAATTCCATCGCTGATCTCAGGAGGGGAAAAACTGATCTTCAGTGAGTGAAATCTATTTTCTGGTTGACAGTGAGACACCAGAATTGAAGCATTGCTTCTCAAATTCTATGGGACAGTGATTTTCCTAGTCAAAAGTCTGAGCCCAATTCTTCCTTGTCCCTCATTTAGCTATACAAGGTGAGAGCTAATATTAGAGGGTGAAGGCCTGATAGAGCTTTCTCAATACAGTAGGCATAATTCTGTTGTCTTCAGTGAGCTATGGCTCAGACCTCAAAGATTTAAATCGGTCATACACTCTGTAAAGGAATAGCAGTTCTTCTAGATTAAGCAAACTTTAAGGGAATCAGATGAGTGAAAGTCTTTCCTTCCAGAAAGTCTTCCGTGCCAGAGTTACATCTGTAATAGCTGCTGAATATTCAACAGGGAATCCAAAATTCCATATTATGACCATCTTGGAGAGAGACAGGTTAACTCGTGCCCCCATCCTGTTCTTTTTGGGGGCCTACCAGCCTGTTTGCCAAAAGCAATGGTTCCTCAGTTCTCCACTGAGAGGGTCAAAGACAGCACCTCTCTGTGAGAACTGTCCTTGCTTGTCTCAGTGGGCTGTTTCCTCATCCCTGTGCAAAACATGGCCTTAAATCTTGATAGAGTAGGTAGAGGAACTGTTTTCTTCTACAGACGGCAGTCTGATATATTTGTGTGCATGACGCTCTCATTCCCTTAAGTGGGAAGACAAAAGGGATTCTCTTCCTGCTCTTGTGTAAAATCTTCCCTCCAGTGAGAATACAAGGCTGTAGAGTTCTGGTGTCAGGCAGTGCAGCTCCTTCTCCTTATTAGGATTACCTGATGCAAGCTTACTGGGGAAAATTAATGTGGCCTTGTCACCCCTTCCTGCCACCAGAAATACTTGTGGAGAGAGTGAAGGTAATAAAATGTGAGTTAGGGGTACATGATTCCCCCTAAAAAATGCTTTCAATCTAAGTGTGCTAAAGCTGGAGACCATAGAATCATAGAATGGTTTGGGCTGGAAGGGACCTTAATGATCATTCAGTGTGACGATTAAAGATCATGTTCCTTTCCTCATTTAATGTATTGCTACAGCCAGGAAAATGGGACTTTCTAGTGGAGACCTGGAAAGCAAAATCTTACCGAAAATGTCAATTTTTTAAAAATTTCTCCTTTTTTTAAAATATGCATAGAAAAATATGTCCTTGGCCAGATTCTAAGAAGCTGACTTAGACTTACAAGGTTGGTTCCTACCATCAGTCACGGATTATGTGTCTTCTTTGTGAGAGGAAAGGCATGTCCATTGCCGAGGGTATACAAACTCTCAGGCCGATTCTGAGCACAGGAGTGCAACTGAAAATGTCAACTTTTTTAGCTGTCTCATGCAGGACAGCTCAGGTCCAGATTGTCTATAGCCTAATGGATGCAATGCTATCCCTGATTAAATAAACCCTGCCTTGCAGTTCTGCTCCATTCAGAGCATAGCTTGTGAGTATCTTTGCCCCATATGACCTTATCATAAGTGCTTCTAAAACTTCTACTAGAATAAGAACATACAGACCAGGTCTTCAAACCCATAAGGTTGGTGTTTATCAGTATCGCAACCCTTTTTGAGTTCTGGTAGGTGGTAAAAAGAATTGCAGTTGAATGCTCTTCTCTTTGATAAAGTAATTATTAAAAATAGCTCTTGCTAGCCAGTTTGGGCATCTGATAAAAAAAGTCACCAAATACACAGCTATTTACCAGCTGCTCAGAGGTGCCAGGAAGACCAAGCAGCAGAACGTTTGCTGGTTCCTTTCTTTTATTGAATGCTGGAAAATACAACAATTTGAAAGGCATGATTTATTACTGCATTACTTCACTTTTATGCCTATAGGCAGAAGCCAATCAAGCTAGAAGAACCTTAATGCAGAATTTCCTTGTTGTCAGTTGAGCTAAAAGAGCTTCAGTACAGGATTTTCCTTTTATTGGTTTAAAGCAGAATCTTGATATTATTGTATCCTTCAGTCTGGCTAGTCATGGCCCAAATGAAATGCAAAAAATTGCACATTCATCAGAACTGTCCAGAGGTAGTCTGTAGTTGAAACTGCAGTGTTCAGACTCAAAATCACTTGAGGGAATAGCTTCTATTCCTCCCCACTCTTGGGAACAAAGGAGCTGGTCAACTCAAATTCTGACTGCAGAAATACAGTCATCAGCTATGGTACATGAGTTAGGTTCAGCATATCCAACAGGGAGCTTGGAAACTTCTTTTCATTTTCATGTTGTGAAACTATGATGAGAAAATTATTTTTTATTATTCTCTAAAGTATTTATTAAGCAAAAAATTTATTCTTTTCATGCAATTTTAACTTTAATAATTTGTAGCTATGTCCTAATTATTCATAGGTCAGGTTTACTTTGGATGAAACTTTTTAATCTTGTTTAAATGTAGTAGGAGACACACAAACCACACTTCCCTCTCCCTCCTCTTTCTGGTGCCTTTGATCATGAAAAATCTGTCAAAATATTAGTAGGTAAATATGACAGATTGGTTATATATACCAGACCTTCTCTAAATACACCTAGACTGGTAGGCTATATGCAGCCTACCCTCAAATACAGTGTTTGAAGTTACCCAGGGAAGGCCAAGAGCTCCTGCAGGAGTCAGGGAAGACCCTGAACTAAGGTGAATTAGGTTTCATCCATATTTTCTGGTTTCATCCATCTCTCTTCTTAAGTTTCATCATTCAGATCTAAATTAAGAAAACACTTATCTGCTCAAATCTCTTCATCAGTGAATGGTCATAGCATAGCCTCATAATCAGTGTTTTTAAGTTCTGAAAATAAGATGCAAAAAACAGTAAATAACTGCCAAACTCATGTTTTCAAGTCTAAGAAATGGTGGTCACCTTCTGAGCTCAAGTACTAATCTATAACATATGTAGATAAGTGAGACTGAGAACTTAGAATGCTTCAAGCCAAAGCATCAATACAGGACAAGAACATTCAGCATGTCAGAGCATGCTGAGATGGTTGTAGGAAATTAGTAATGTTAATAGGGAGTCTTTAGGCTGTGGACAAAGTTGTCTTAGGTAGTACTTGGAATAAATGTACAATACAGTAACACCAGAGCAGACCTTGACACCATGTAGAAATAAAATTGTATGAGGCCTCTTTGCAAATCTAGCACCAAAGATTTCAGGAATGGCCCTAGTGTAATGGGAAATATATTTTGAAAATTGTGGAGCTCCTCGGTAGCTACCTCTGCCAGTGCAGGAGTTACAATCCGGTAGCTCACAGAAGTAGCAGTCTAATGTACAGAGAGAAATCTGCAAGGTTTGCTTTGTTGATTTCCAGCAGTACCATGACTGTATGACTTACATACAGAAAGTCAGAGAAAAGTCACAGTCTTGTATCACCAAGCAATTACCAGCTGTGGCCTTGCTGGGGCAATGCAGTGATGGTTCTACTAAAAACTGTGCCTGGAGGGAAAGCTGGCAACTGTAGCAAAATACCCACTGTCTACAGTAGGGATCAGGGGAGGGAGAAGGCTCTTGCTGGGACCCAGCAGAAGCTGCCTTTAATCAGCACCAAGCGGCTGCTGAGTGGGTGTGGGAGGTCTCAGCTCATTCTGATTCTTTAGTGACCATTGCAGTTGGAGGCATTATCACCTGCGAGCTACAGAACTGCAAAGTGTCTGGACCACTCACTCAGGGAGTGAAACATCTTGTTCTGATGAGTTTCAAACCCATGTTTTCCAGGAGAAAAAGTAGTTAAAATATGATAGCTCTGTCCAAAGGCTAACAGCTAGTCTGGGTTGGTGTCCTCTTCTGAGGAAAATAGGATATTGTGCAGCAAAGGATAAAAGATTAAAATTTGGGAGAAAACTTTTAAAATAAATTATTTATAGTTTTTGATTTGGGAAATGTTTCTGTACTTCTTAGTTTATGTCTCCTGCCATATTCTTCTTCCTGGCACAATTATAGCCTGACAATTAAAAGTACCACCTTGCAAAATCTGTATGCTGTATACATTAACTTACACTGTTATGTAGTCAGTAATTTCAGAGCACTAAACAGGTGCTACCAAGTATATGAATCTTAAACATAATTAATGCAACTGAGGACTGCATTTGTTTTGAAATCTCAATCGCATTCCTAGTAAACAATGTGTAAAACCCATTATAGTATATCTGTCAACAATTTAATTAAAAAACTTGTCCAAGCAATGTTCTTAGGAGGAAATACATTGGGAAAACACTAGCAGAATATTCAGAACAAAGATGCTGTGTTATAGCTTAGTTTATTATGTCCTTCCATATGCTGGTGTTTAATTTGAAACCCTCATTCAAATTTAAATTCATTTCCACCAAAAAGATCCTCAATAGAGAAAACACAGGTTATGCATTTTTATGGTGTTTGATGATGATACCTTTGCTTTACATTTTTCAGGAAAGGTAGTTTATGGGGAGCCTATTGCTGCAAGTCTCGGCACCGATGGCACCAACTACTGGAATAAAGACTGGGCTCATGCTGCAGCATATGTGATGGGACCTCCACTGAGACCAGATCCATCTACTCCTGGTTTCCTCATGAACTTACTGGCCAAGTAAGCAGATACCGAAATGCACAGCAAATTTTGTCAGGAGTACATAATAGCAGGGTGATGCTCCAGAGATTTTCTAAGTACGGAATGTTACATTATCAGAGAGAGAAATAGAAGGTGAAATCACAGATGAAAAGATTTCTGTTTTCATATATTATTTCTCTGAACTCTTATAGCCTTCTGTCCACATTTCTTCAATTTTCTTCAATCAGCCTTCCCTTGCTCATACCACAGCAAAAATTGTAACATGACCAGGAAGACAGTAAGGCTGTAAGGCAGTGGGAAATGTGTAAAAGGTGGAGTCATGGCTAGATTTTCTGATGTTTATTGTCAGCTGCCTTTTTCACTTGAAATTCAAATAGTGCATAAAAACTAAGCCAGTTAACTGCTGGAGGTATATATGAGGTATCCACTTCACAATGTCTACT
Source organism: Picathartes gymnocephalus (assembly GCA_013390045.1). Lineage (NCBI taxonomy): Eukaryota > Metazoa > Chordata > Aves > Passeriformes > Picathartidae > Picathartes > Picathartes gymnocephalus. The sequence continues at coordinate 114,921 of WEKY01019219.1, read as the reverse complement.
TCAGAAGGAAGTAGAAAAAGTATCTTTCGGATACCTGCACTTAACAAGATGTGTGGTTTGCTGGTATTTCATTACCAATAAAGGTTAACTCCACAAAAGGGTTGAATTTGACCGAAGAGCCTGTAAAGGTATGCCTGAACACTGGCTAACTGTTGTGCAGATCTGCAGTAATTTCAGAGGTCATATGGAGTGACACAGACTAAAATTGCCCAAAGTGAGGATGAAACCAAGCTGCTTGCTCTGGGCAAAGTGGACAGTCCTCCATTTTTGGGAAAACTTTGACATATCCAGAGCAAAAGTGTCAGTGTTGGTGCTTGTTTTCCTCTGAGGGGTTTCTGAAGAGGAAACTGCTTCACAGGGCAACTGGCTGTTACTGTGGAGCCAGTCTTGGAGGATGGGACTGAAGGCAGGCTGGCAGGGCATATTAGTTTTTGTCTTGAAGGATGGATGTCTTGATCTACCCAGCCTTACAAGTGGTTTTCCTCTGTGGTACGGTCTGGTACATGCTCTGATCCATACTGAACTTTGTTTCTCTGCAGTGGTGACCTATCTGTGACAGGGACCGACAATTGCACCTTTGACATATGCCAGAAAGCTCTGGGCAAAGATGACTTCACAAAAATCCCTAATGGAGTGAATGGTGTGGAGGACAGGATGTCAGTCATATGGGAAAAAGGCGTTGTAAGTATATAAAAACGTCCAAACATAGAGGTAATTGATTTCTCCAACAAAATATAATCTCTCAGCAGTTATTAACTCTTCAGTTTTATGAGGTGTGTTTATCATAGGATAACTCATTCAGTTGAAAACTGTAACAGTCCTTATTAGCTCTCACTTTATGCTCCTGGAAGATGGAAGAAGATTCTTAGTGTTTAAAATATTTCACCAAAGAATCATTTCTATTGTTTATCAATAACAGTATTGTTTCTGTGGTACTGCAAGTATATTTCCTTGAAGCATTTCTTTCAGCTCATGAATTGAAAATAAAAGGAAAACAGTGTCTGCAGTTTCAACTCTTATCAGCCGTGTATTTTTTCTTCTTTGATGTCTCTCAAACTTAGCCATTGCAGGAGCTTCCACAGTGGTGTGCCCATCAACTTCTAATTTATGTTTTAAGAAATGCTTCTCTAGTGTGTGGTTCAGTCATGTGATAAGATGAAATGAGCACCTTCAGGTACCACTGACTTCAGATGCTCAGTACCAACACAAGAATGGTCAGTGCTTCTCTGATAATGTCTGATGAGGGGGTAGGCAAGGAAATCTCTCGAGGAATCTGCTGCATACTAGATGTTATGATTGCTCTGGCTAATGCAAAACTGTCATGTTCTGGAAGCTCTAGTTCTATTTAAGTTCTCTTGCAGTAGTGAAATCACTTTGATAATGCACTGTGAAGCATATTCATTTGTCTCAGTATAATTACCTACCTCACACACTTGGTAAGAATGTGATTCATGATGCCTCCTGTTTATCTGTATTTGGGATTCAGCTCCAGTTGGTATTTACAAAACACACACACTTGTGCCTATACTCAGCTGTGGCACAGCTCTAATGAGATTTCTTAAGGTATAAATGGAAATCTAGCTTGTGATTTGTATGAAACTGAGACATGAATGTGTTCATCAGTGCTGATTTGAACAGTGCATCCTGTTGGGCAAGGTAATTTTTTAAAAGTTCTTCAATTGATAATATCCTCCATTTTTTCACTTGTAAAATATTGCACAGCTGTGTGAGTATGTCTGAACAGCTTCCCTCCCTTCCCACACAACCATTACTTAGAAGAGCAGTGTTCACCATTTTCATGATACTTTTCTTCTCAGATGACTGCTCACAGGCCACCTGTTGGGGGTTGGGTTGTCTTTCGTTTTATTTCCTTTAACAGTATAGAATTTTTTCCCATTAAGTTGCTAAGTAGCCTTAACTCCTGGGTACTTAAGAAGAACAAAGGATGTAGCCAAGCCCGAAGAGAAGGGCATCTCTGTTTACTGTTCTGTCTGGTAGTTTTCTCTCGGAGGGGAGTGGGGGGATATCTCAAGAATTGGGACTGGTAAAAGGCAGGGGCAGAGGCTGAGCTGGTGCTGGGTTTCTGAGGACGACACGGAGAGGTGCTGCTTTGCTGTTTGAGGGAGAGGAGTTTCACTGCTGCTGCTGAACCCCTGGCTTGGAGCTGCTTCTTCTGCCGCTCGGGTGAGCCTCTGCTTGTGAGAGCAGCCACTGAACCTATTGCCATCTGCTCAGGTGCCCGGGATCCCTGAGCTCGCCTCTCCCTGCCCTGCTGGGAGCCAGGCAGCCGCTGCACTGCCCCTGCCGCTCCTTCGGCACTCCTCTGGGTTTCACTGCACTGCAGCCCCGCACCCCCTGCCTGCTGAGACATCCTGCCGTCCCAGTTTTGCTGCTTTCTGAGCATTCTGCTGGGGCACTGGGACCGACTGCCCCAGGGGGTTTGTGAATCAAAGCTTCCCTTCCATCTTTTCCCATCCCGGCCGAGCCGCCACACCACGTTCTACTGGAGCTCGCGCCACAGTGCCCCCGGCAGCCACGGGGGAATCATCGCACCTGCCCTGCCCACCGAGAGCCACCAGCACCCCCTGCCGGCTGTGACCATCACTGCATCCACGGGGAAAGTGCCTTCGGGCCAGGGGGCTGGGACCGGGTTCCTGGTTCTGTTTGTTGTTAGTGCCACAGGAGTTGTTGTTTGTTTGCTTTATTATCAATACTAGTAAAGAACTGTTATTCCTACTCCCATATCTTTGCCTGAGAACCCCTTAATTTCAAAATTACAATAATTCGGAGGGAAGGGGTTTACATTTTCCATTCCAAGGGAGGCTCCTGCCTTCCTCAGCAGACACCTGTCCTTCAAACTAGGACACCACCATAAACATGTTTTTATGACATTCTGATTCCTAGACTGACCTATGCACAATATTACTGCCAGTGTAGGTGGCAAGCCAAACAAACAACAGTCATGGAAGATGGATTAAATTAGTTACACAGCAGTGGACACTCCCAACACACACATATATCCATTATTTTTTGCTATTTTGCTGAAATGTCACGTCAGTGAATCTCTTTTTTATACTACTTGATTGCAGCATTTACTGATCACCGCTATACTCTGTGTCTTTGCTAACGAAATTTCCAAATCAGTTTTCCTATATTACACATTGTACCTTGCCTTGCTGTTATCACCTTCTAGACTACCCTGAACACTGTCACCATTTTCTAAAACCAAGATACTCAAGAGATGTTACGTTTCCTGAGGAAATTGCTGAGCAGGACTACAGATTTAAAGCCAGCTAAAACATTTGATTTCAGTTGACTTGAGGCTGGATCACCAGAGTGTTTGGTTTAAAGTTGTCTTTTTTTTCTCTTTGCTGTGGGATAAAGTAAGATAAAGTTAGCGTATTTAGTGAAAGTACCTTGCATTATGGACATCTAAGATAAACTTTTACTTCTAAACTCTTCAGTATGACATTTTTTAAAAAATGATGTGTCACTCATCCTCGTTTTTCAACCAGAAGAGCATTTTTTCATTCCTTGTTTAAAAAAGTAATGAGTTTGCTTTTGTGTACTCTTTTGCAGCACAGTGGAAAAATGGATGAAAACAGATTTGTAGCTGTTACCAGCACAAATGCAGCAAAAATCTTTAACCTTTACCCAAAGAAGGGGAGAATTGCTGCAGGCTCTGATGCTGACATTGTAATTTGGGATCCTAAAGCTACAAGGTATGTTTGGGAAGTTATTCCCTCCCCACCTCCCCTACCCCCATCCAGCCTTTCTGCAGGAAGAAAGCATCACAAAGCCTTTGTACAACAATAAGCCTTTGGGTGAGGTTATAGTGGTTTTAAATAGCACCTCATGTGAATTAATTAAAGGGTTTTGTCTTCTACAATAGTGTATGTAAGGAGAGACCGTTGATCTTTTGAGGGATTAAAAAGCATTCTCTCTGATTGCTAACCAAGTGCAAAAATTAAAAAATCTTTACATTATGCAACCAGGGCTTGGTATCCTAAGAGCAAAAAATAACTCCTTTGAGATTTTAGAGCAACTCTTTTTAGTGCTGGAGTATATTTGAATTCCTCCACTGCAAAGGGCAGGGAGAAGTGCCTGCTGCAGCATGACCCATTACAAACTTGTGTTTTGAACCTAGAACCACTTAAAACATGTTCAAAGATGGATTGAACTTGCTTCTCAAGCTCAATCTGTTCATGCTTATGCTTTTAGTAAAGGAGTTTTCTGATTGTGTGCATAGTAATTCTGCTAGAATAGAGCTTGTCACACCAACAGATGCAGAGTGTCCTGGTGTCTCACCCTGCAGGACTTGATACCATGGTACATTTTTGCTAGAAAGGGCATGAAGTGTCTTTCTAGGAGCCTCAACTCAGACAGTGTACTGTGCTTTACAGCTGATTCCTGTCCTCAGGTGTATTGACACCATCAGCCAACTCCATTGTCAGGACTATAAATATTTCAGGAATTCTGTCTTGAGTCTTGCTCTGGGTCTTGTGCCCATCCTGGTCTTGTTTAAACTGCCTGGAAATGGTCTGGCAGCTGTCTGTCACAGAGCCAGATCACCTGGGGAGTTGTCTCTCAGCTGAGGTGCCAATGAGCTCTGTGAGCGCATCTCCACTGTTTCGGTGCTGCGCAGGGTAACTTAAGTCTGCAGGAACTTTTACAGCTGAGCTTTACCTCTGACCACACATGCATGCAGCAGCAGCAGGAGGTCAGGAAGTGTTCTGGGGTGGCAGTTTTCTTCATGGGCTCAGCTCTTGTGAGCACTGTGACCATACAGCTGTGCTTTCAGCCTTTGATATTTGAAAAGAAAAAAGTTGAATACTCTGCTCATGGTGCAGGGAAGGTTTGAAATGTAACTGGACATGTCTGATTTTGGTAGCCAAATAGATAACATGGTCTACTCCCTCCCCACCCCCTGCCCAATCCTAGACTTACCTTAAACAAACAAGTCTTTTGACCTGTCTTTTGGTTTTTTAATTTTTGATATGTAGTTCTCGCTAATTTCAGTATATTAATGAGTCCCAAAAACATGTGGAAGTGTGAAGTATTCTGTGTTTTAAGCTACAGCATTTGAGGATATGGAGGTTGCTATTCAGAAGTTCCACGAAAAAACTGACAGCAGCGTCAACAAGCTAAATAAATATAGAGGCCTGCCCAGTGCTGGGTCAGGGAGATTTTCATGTGCATTATGCCTTCTGGCATCTTGAGCAAGCATATTTTGAGATACCAGCACTGAGTTATTTCAGGACAGTGAAGCTATGAATTATGATTTTAAAAAACCCTGAAGGATTGTTTTCTGAACTCTCTTCTGCTCTGCTTGGGGACAAATTAATCTAGGACAGCAGAGTTCTGACAATGTTCTCAAGGTACTTCATCAGCTCCTGTAATTATTTATCATTTTTGCCTCTCAAACATTCCTTCTGCTTCCCTTCACTCTCTCCTGAGTGCTCTAATTGCCTTTTCACCCACTGCAGCCACAGAAGTGCAGTTTTTCTTTAAGTATTTTTTAAATGTTTGAACTGTATTTTCTTACTGAGCAAGGTAATTTTAAGTTCAACTAGAATCTTTCTTCCTGATCTGGTACTGTTCCCATTGTTTATCCATCTGGCTTTGCTGGGAACAGTCCTTCCGCAGGTACAATTGTGTGAACTATATGAGTATGTATAAATAAATCTCCCTGGAACTTGTCTATTAATTTTACTACAAATCCTGAAGAGGGCATAAACAACCCAGTAGAAAAAAGGGATCTAGCTAATGGATTTCAGCCATTTAAGATGTTACACAAGGCTCGGCCTCGTGTACTTTGTTGATTCTGGGGAGTGATTTTCAGTTTCACAATAGTCTTGTTCCTCTTTCTTGCTAAGTTCTTCCTCTTTTGTTCATGACTCTTTTTCTTGTCTGCAACTCTAAGTCTTGCAAGAGGAAAATGTAATTTTCCTGTTCTGATTTGAGATTGTTTTGCTGTAGTCTTGAAATACTGATTGATACCAGCCTAAAGAGTTAGACAACTGCCGTAGTATTGCTGTGAGGAATTCATATTATCACAATCTGCCAGAGGAAGTCTTTACAGAAGATTCTAGAGTCATTTAGAAAGGTAGTACAGCTCTTTAATACAAAAACTTGTATCCCTACAAAATCTCCTGCATTTCCCCGCCCACATCATTGCACAATAACGACATGTTGGGTGCTCTCTGAGCATTCAGGATTTTCTCTTTCTAGGTTACAAAACCCTAGTGAATTCAACTTGACAGTTCTGCAAGCTGGGAGCAATTGCAATTTAAGGTTCTGCTTCCAGCAGTCTGCTGCTCTATCTGAGGCTTTCCTTTTAAGGGTCAGCTTCATTGACTGGCCTACTTCTGTAGCATTTTCTGGTAACTTCTGCAGAAAATACTGTATCGACTATTATCACATTTGATACTGTATTTAAAAGCATCCGAATACTGGTTTTAGCAGGTCTGCATGACAGCAAGCATTGTTGGGAAGAAACATTAAATGTACAAATTGGTTAGAAACTGCGTTACAAAAGATGGGTTGTGAATCCTGCCAAAGTAGGTCTTTTTGTTAGTTTCCTTATTCTTATTCCATTCATTAAAGACCAAATACAAAAGGGATCTGTTGGTTTATTGCAAGCCATGTGCTACCAAATATCATATTTCATATCTCACCACCCTCAGCAGCCTAAGAACAGTCTGTGCAAACAGGATTGTTCTGTGAATACTCCTTGGGAAAATACATGTAAGCAGCAAAATTGTACTCACTGTACCATCTGATTTTAATCTGTGCTTTGATAAAGACTGTTCACAGACTTCTTTCACCTGCACACAAATAATATAAAAGCTCCAAGTGAAACAAAAGCAACTGTAAGGACTCTTTCAGGAGGAGAGAGCAAAGTAAGGGAAAGGGAATTTCACCTGTCAGCAAGTCAGTGTCTTCTATAGCTGATGCCTTTAGCTATTTGAAAGCAAGCAAGAGTATAAAATCTCTAGGGTTTGTTTCAGAAATGTTCAGCAAGGAATCTAAATACTGCAGTACCCAATTCAGGCAATGAAAAGAGCTGAGCATCCCTTGTAAAGCAGGGGCAGAAGGTCCTAAAAATGTCGTAAAGAGACATCCAGCTCCCAGCAGATATTAGGGATCAATTAATTCACTGTAGCCTGTCGGAGCCTTGCAAGTAAACTCTGGATCAGATCCCAAAGGCAAGATCAAACACCCATAAGGATAAAAAACCTGTCTCAAACAGAATTTAACTTTCTAAGTCCAGTCACTTCATTATAACGATATGCAAATTGGGAAGCCACACTCCCCAGGGTTTTTCCCTCATTAAATATAGCTGAGAAGTTAGATACGTCTGATTGCAAAGGCAGACCTGGCTGTGCAGGTAGCACCATCCTCTTTGGGCTTTGCTGGAGCAGCCCTCTTTGGCAGGCCCAGCATGTGCCCCACATGTGCTGATGGAGCTGGGCTCAGGCCCTGAGCAGGGCAGTGGTGGCTGCACCCCAGTGTACAGCTGCCAGAGTGGGGCCCCTGACCAGCTGGAAATGTGGGGAGCCTGATGTGGGGACAGGAAGGAGAAAAAGGACAGGTTACTCTCTAATCTACTTGCCTGCCATAACACAGGAAGATGTGCTTTCTAGTTTGTTTCTAGTATTTTTGCATTTTAAAGGAAACAGTGACTGGATGTGAAGCAGCAAAAAATCTGAGTTCCCCTGTCTGCTGGCATATATTCCCTCAATGCCTTTGCTTGCATGTAGATATGTTCATGGCTAAATCTTTTGCATTTGTTAGGACCAAAATCTGCAGTCTATGTCTCATTTGTAGTAAGTCTTCAGCCTCAGTGGCTTAAGTGGGGACGTTATCATGTTTAAGCACTCTGCCAAGTAACTGCCAGTAATTTTTAGTAATGTAAGAGAGGAAGAAACCAAGATACTAGCAGAAGATAAGAATAAATAATGCTGCAACTGTCTCACTCTTTCAATGAATAAGCATGATTTTGAATACTGAATATATGGATGACTGCATCTAGTCACAATGAGACAAAATGAAATAATGTGGCATACAAATATCTGTGCATAGGACAAGTATGTTCTGGCATTTTCAATAGCCCCATGTTCTTCTGCACAAGTGAGAACGTGTGCATACATGAATGTACACTAATTCACCAGAATCCTCCCAAGGACATCTCATCTCAAATTAAATGGGAAGAAAAAAAACAATAAGCACAAATTAAAATACAGGAAATTCCATTTCAATGTGATAAATAATATTGTTTTTCTATTATGGTGATCAAACACTGGCACAGGTTGCCCAGAGAGATTGTGGATCTCCCTCTTTGGAGGCACTTAAAACCCAATTTAACATGGCCCTGAGAAACCTACTTTGACTTTGAACCTGATCAGAACAGAGGGCTTGGAATAGATGATCTCCAGAGATGCTTTCCAACCTCAGCGACACTCTGGTTCTGTGAACTGTAACAAGATAAGCCTCTGTGAGAGTGCATGATGTACGTTTCCTGAGTAACTTGCTGTTTCCAAAATGTCACTTGGTCTCTTTAGAGAAGTGAATCTCAGAAATGTTACCAAAAAATTGACTCATTCTTTTCCTTCCCCTTAATAATTTTGACTATTTTCCCTTGTAAACACTTCAAGATCTTCTCTAGTCATTGAATAGACTAATTTGTGGTTTTCTCTTTTTGTATGCTTTTCTGAAAGCCAGTTTCTCATTACTGCTTCTCTCCTGCCCACAGTTTGTCACAAATGTTCACTTCCATCCTGTACCAGCTTGGAGCAATAGGTAGGATCAGACTGGATAGTATTGTTCACAAATGAGCTACTTACCATAATGAAAAAAATTTTGTTGTCATTCTCAACCCCCCTTAAAATGATGAATTTTAGGAGATATGATTGCGTGAAATAAAGATCCCATTCCTTCAGATAAGTCACTTTGATCTGAAGCTCCCAAACATTAACTTCCTGCCTCTTGCATCTGTTTTTATCTACAAATCTTCTCAATGCATATGACTACTTAAAAGTAATGTTTATTGAAGATGTTTTGTAAGAGGCTAGGAACACAACTTTACGAATACTTGCCTGCATATATTTGCATATGCAGTTATTGCAATTCCTTAATATAAAGTAGGCCATGAGGTTTTTAATCCACATGATATTGCTTATAGCTAGCATTTTATTCACTGATTTTAAGACTTTCTTATTTTTCCTCTATTTTCTTTTTCCTATTCTTTGCTTTTCTTTTTAATAAAACTAAATTATCATTATAAATGAGTGGTGACTCAGAAAACACAGAAAGGTGAACAATATTTTTTCTAGATTTTAGAAAATCAGGTTAACAACATGTAGAGTTCAAAGGCATCTGAAAGTGATGAGAAGAGGCAACTCACAAAGTGATAGTGTCCTCAGCAAAGTGGTATTTCTCACCTACCCCCACCTCTGAAAACTCAGATACTGCACTGTAAGCATTGAGAGAAGTCTCTTACAGCTCAAATACTCACTCCTACATAAGTTGGTTTTCTTTGGCAGCTGTCAACAAAGCAGTTACTTTCAATTACAGACTTTATTACTATGTTTTGAGTAATTAATTGATTGTAAAATAGGTGTGCTCCCTTTATTGAGATGTTGAACAGCTATACTTGCCTAAGGGCTGTCATCTACAGCATTCCTTCATATTCCTGTAACTGAAATTTTTTAAGAAATCTGGGTGAGGTATGTAGCCATGTCCGTTGAATGTAATTAAATTCTTCATTTGCTTGCTTATGTGACCTTGAAAATTAAAGGGATAATCCTCATGGTAGTCAAAGGTTTGGTTCTAGAGCTGATGTAGCTTCATGTCCTATGCATTACAAAAGGTATAAGATCACTTTAATGTCTAATGGTTTCCTTTCATCCATGTCCCTGTCCTGCCCCACTGGAACTCACTATTTACAGTTTCAATCTCTGACTGAAGCATAGACATGTTTGTTGAGATGAAAAACTGGTACCTCTAATTCCTTGACAAAGCTTTAGGTCATAACTTGAACTGACTACCTGTATAGTCTTGAATTTCACCCTATGTGTTTCTGCATTAGTCTAATCTGCTGCTCTTTTCCAAGTTTCAAGTTGCAGTCTGTAGTTTATTTAGTTACAATACTCTAGGAGAGGCTGTAAGGTCCTTTCTCACATAGAGGATAAATAAATTCAGTACTACTTGTCCCTGAATCTTCATACAGTTAGAGGAAATCTGTCAGTTGTTCTTAGACTAAATTATTCTTTGACTCTAAATTAGTTGGACAGAAGTATGGTGTTGAAAAAAGACAATTTCAGAAGCATATCTTCCTCTTTGGTACTAGAGGAATGGCAGTGTTTATATTAATAGCTTCAAATTGCTTTGCAAGCCACATGTATCAAAAGCAGCTGAAGTGAACTGCATGGAAACACTGATGTAAGTAGGAACAACATAGGACCTGATGTCTTTACATTATCCTCTTTGTAGAGGAGAATGTTCTTTCAAATGTTGAAGTAGTTGTTCTGATCTCAGTCTCCATTTGAGAAAGAGTTATTTGAAACAAGAGCCACTGCAATTTATAACTGGAATTAGAGAATTTTACAAATTTTATTTAAAAAATACAATACACATTTTTGAAACCTGGATTCAGAGTCTGTTCTCATGTTGAGTAATCCCTTATGTCAGGCATCACTTAGGATGCTGGAGACAGCTGTTAAGTTGTACTCTACTATGGTAGCAGTCTTGATTTCTTGGATTATTAGTAGGTTACAAATGTTTTTGCCGTTAGCTGAGAGCAAACACCAGAATTTTGCTGAGCTGCCTGCTACTGAAATTGGTGATACACCTGTAAACAGTCTGTTGCATAAGGTTGCTGAATTGTGAACTTCAGACCCAAACATACTATCTAGCTCTGTTTTATTTGGTTGCTTGCTTGCTACCTGAAACTTTTACTGATACTGATAATGTCAAAGGGTTAAATCACAGGCAAATTTTGGTGATTTCCATCAGGGAAAAAGCATGTCACCTTCAGAAAGGGCAATGTGATCTACAGCTTGTTCCAACAGAAGAGTTATAAATGAGTTCTGTAGAGGTTTGTTGTTGAGGCAAGCTCTGGAAATGTGTTTTGTCATATTGCAAGGTTTAAATGTACAAATGGATATTTTAAATGTGCCAATTTCCATTCATTGTGTATCTTTAAATGAGGGATGTACTTACCTCTGAGGCATGGTTATCTCTAGTGATCCTGTTCTAGCATATTTAAACAGCTCACATGTTGATGAAGAGTCTTGCCTATTTTTCTGTGTTTCCTCAAATTACCTTCTCCATTTTTCTTTTCATGTCCTGGTGCTATTGCGCAAATAGATAGGATATATACTCAGAAAATGCTTAAAATTATTATATTACAGTTGTTCTTCCTTACTGTTCTAGCAATTGGACCCATAAGGGTAATGCAATAAGCTAAAGGAATATGTTCACAAACTCCTAATAGGGCTACTATAACACCCATGGATAAATTTGTTTTAAAGCATTCAACAGGACCAGTGAAAACAAGAGAGGTTTGACTTTTCCCAACGTGAACCTACAAGGTAATGCTGATGTTGGTGAGCAGCCAATAAGTTTTCCATCCAAGGTATGCTGTATAAGGCAAAGTTTTTATTCCTATGGCTAGACTGGTCATAGACTGTATTTACATATATATAGACTTTGAAATAACTGTTACCACCAAGATTTAAATGTAGTCCTTACCAGAACCAATTACTCTTAGCTCAACAGAATTATATGAAAGGAAACTAAGTATCCTTCCATGAATTCTTTTTTCCTCTGCATAAATAATAATTTCGAATATTTAATATGATTATTTTTGAAAATGGCTATACTTCAAGTGACGTACAGATTTTTTGTGGTTTTCTCATTCTGATAAGGATATTGACTAAAGTTTAAAAAATTATTCTCCAAATTGATCGATATTTTAATCTATTAATATTTCATATTGCTTTTGACTTTGATAACTCCTTTGCAAAAAAGATGTAGTCTCTAGAATAATATGAATGCCTGTATATGCATTATAATATATGCATGATAGATTTTTGATTGTGTGAGCACCCATACTGGAAAAAGCCCAACTGGTAGCCAAAAGCACGAAGCTTCCCTCTTTTCAGAAACTAGAAATGACAATAAAAACTCTCTAAATAATCTTGGATACAGGAAGTTAATAAAATAATTAACTGAAATTCAAAGTCTTTTGATCCACTGTAGTTACAGTACAGAGTAAGTAGCTTAGTAGGGAAAATAGATAATAAAGGAAGTATACACAGCCTGGACTTACAGATAGTAAAGTCAGTTTTAGCGTTGGCTCTGCCTTTAAAGTAGCCAGTTAGGGTTGGAAAAATTGTCTAGAAAAATGGAAATCATAAAATGAGGTCTATATATACACAAAGCAATAATACTATCATTCAAATGAGTACTGTTGAAGTCTGAAATTATAATTTACTTAATAACCTTGGAGGAAAGGTATGTACAGGTGTATTGTCATTTTTATTTAGCAGTATGAAGATATTTGGGCTGTCATTCATTGGATCAATCCAGCTCACACTAAGCATTACCAAAAAATCATTACCATCTACTAACTTTCCAATGAAATGGTCTTTGTGTTATTTGTGAGACTCAGTCTTTGAAACATTGCAGCCATGCTTTTCAAACTTGAAATTGCAAGTCATTCCAGCTAAAAGGTCAGAGCTTTTTCTGATGGAATTTTTCATAGATATTTGCTTGACAAGGCAAAATGAAATCATGTTATCCAAAGAAAATATTACAAGCTGATTTTTTTCCACTAATCTCTTTTGTAGTGGAAAATTTTGCATTTAAAGGCTCTGAGTTCTGTTCTTTTGACTCCCTCTTCATTCTTTTGAAATGCAATTACCATTCAATGAAATGTTATTGCACTATCCTACTTTTACAGCTGCCCTATGATGTATTGTACAGTGTTGTAGTTAAATAATATTGCTAAATTTTCTTCCTATATCAATTTATCAAAATTTTATAATGAAGTAAAATACAAGGATCACAGTAATTTTGTGTGTTGTTTTGTAAACACAGGACAATATCTGCAAAGACACATCACCAGGCAAATAACTTCAATATATTTGAAGGAATGGTCTGCCATGGAGTTCCAGTTGTGACAGTTTCTAGAGGCAAAGTGGTTTATGAAGGTGGAGTTTTCAATGTCGCAGCAGGAGAAGGCAAATATGTCTCCCGTCCACCATTCCCTCCATATGTCTACAAACGAGTCAGGCAGCGGGAACAGGTTAATTAAACTAATAAATCTCTGTAATACCTTGTACAATATGAGGATAACTAGCTCTTGGGAAGAGAAGTTTGGGCATTCAGTGGTAATTTTCCTTACTAAAATATGCCAAGGTGGGAGGAAAGGAAATGAAGGATTCGATTTTTATTGCTCTTTATCTTACAGAAAAATATCATAGACTAGTTCCTGCTCTTACACTAGTCTGTACAGCTCGTGAACTAAGCCTCAGTACTTTTAAAAATAAACATGTCCTACCTGCAATAAAAGTGGACAAAGTTTTGCTTCTGAGTAATCTAACTGCTACATTTCATCACTGATTTCACTGAAAATCAGATTGCCTAAATTTCATACACAGGAAGAAACCTTCCACCAAGGAAGAAATCAAAAATTTTCTAATTTTCTCATGGATCAGATATTTTGAGCTAAACCCTGCAGAGTGTTGAATATTTTGCTGTGTTCCACCAATAATATTTTAAAAGCTGAACATGTGCAAGGGGCACTGCTGAGCCAAGCCAGATAGCTCTTTTCAAGCTTTTGTTCTCTTCTGTCTTTTAAAGAGAAATATTTCAAATACACGAATATTGAATTTTCAGTGTCTGTTTACTGTGTAAGCATTCATTATGCTTTTGCATGCTTAGTGTACTGTGAATAGGATTTTCAAAAGCACACTGAGTAAGTACATTTTAAAATCACCACCTGAATCAGTGGGATTCACTGCAAGATCTAAAATCTGAGTCAGACTGGCATCCATGTGAAATAAGGCCCAGTGAAATGCCCCCAAGATAATTCTGTATATTTCTTTCTGTTGTTGTCTTGAAGGACTGAGAAGGTCATGTAAAAGTGGTTGAATGACGCTTTCCTCCAAAGACCACAGTTTCACAGGAGGTAGTGAGCTGCCTGCAAGTAGGCTTAATACACATAATACAGTATCAAAACTAAACTAAAGTGAAATTTATAGGAAATTTGATAATTATACAATTCTGGAAGTCTTTCATGAACATAGTGGTTTCCATTTCCCATCAAAGCTAGAGAGAATTTTCCCTTAACCCAAATATCAATTGCAGCATGTCTTCAGAAGTGATTTTTCAACCAGCTCAGCCTCCTGTACTCAGCAGCTGGAATAGTGGGTGATAGATATCCACACATTGCTTTGTTTCATTGATACTTATTTACCTCTCTTACCTGGATGTATTAAAAACACCACCAGAAAATGTGAATACTCTAACAAATAGAAGAATCCATAAAATAAGGTGCAACGTGTTGTTGTTTCTTTAAAAGATTGATTTAGAATTGGATTGTTACAGTGTTGAACAGATTTAGCCACCCAGCTCCTGATGAAAGCTGAGAACTGAACACTTTAATCCCAGTGCAAAGGATCTTTTCCAGAGAGGTTAGATGAAAGTATTGGGATGCATTTCATAGAAAGATGGATTATCATAGGACTTCTATTTCACTTATGTCCAATTAGCAATTGCAAGAGAAGACAAAACAGTGAAAGATTTAAAACATTTTATTGCAGGTATGTCAGCCTGTTCCTGTCAAGAGGACACCATATACAGGTATGGTCTCAGGAACATCTGTCACGCGAAAATAACAGACTCATTCCCCAGTTTTGGCTGTGGCAGGTAACCATCTCTTTTGGTTAGTGAAAACTACTTAATGCTTCTCTGAAACTTCAAGAAAACAAAAGTGTAGCAGGCTGTCTATCTGGTGACAGGCTTGTGTGCAATAAGCCCTCTCAGAAGCTGAGTTGTCTTGGTAGCTGTAAATTTGACGAAAAAGTGTGGCAGCCCAGGTATGGAGAACTTCTTTTTGATTGGAACCTCATTTTAAAAGTTCAGTTGAAAGAAACTGGTGGAGTTTAACTGCTAGACTGAGACATGGGTATGAAGGTCCACACAAAACCTGAGCTGAGTCAGTGACAGGAGTACAAAATGAAGCACAACTGTTTGACTTGCAAATTTACAGAAAAAACCAAACTCAGAAATGAAAACAGCTTGATATGAAAAGTTAAATTTGTTAGTGTCCTTGTATTACAGACAAGAACTTCCCCAACAAATGTGCTGTTTGGGTTAAGCTGACAGATTTGTTTTGCAAAAACAAAAGCTGTCTTCACAAAAAGAGAAGGCTCCAGGGACACCTTAGAGCAGCCTTTCAGTACCTAAAGGGAGCTTATAAGAGAGCTGGAGAGGGATTTTTTTTCACAAGGTCATGGAGTAGTAGAACAAGGTAGAATGGCTTTACACTGAAAGAGTTTTAGAGGTTTAGATTAGATATTAGGAAGAAATTCTTTACTGTGAAGTTGGTAAGGAACTGGAACAGGTTACCCAGAGAATTTGTGGCTGTCCCATCCCCAGAAATGTTCAAGGCCAGGTTGGATGGGGCTTTGAGCAGCCTGGTCTAATGGAAGGCATCCCTGCCCATGGCAGAGGGGTTGGAACCAGATGATCTTTAAGGTTCCTTCCAACCCAAGCCATTCTGTGATTCCATGAATAGAGGTGCTGCAGCCAGTGCCAGCAGTGTTTGAATTAGTGTGAGCTCATTGCTGCTAACAGAGGAATAACACCCAGCATCTCCCCCTCCCTCCTCTCCAGTGTTCACAATGTGTAACTTAGTTATTGGCAGTCCTTGTATATGCCCTGGTGCTTGGCAGATCTTTCCGTGAGCAGAAATCAATTAGCTTAGTTTTCTGGGTTAGTTTTCTGTTGCCTTGGTGAGTTGAAGTGTCTCTTAGAAGAACCTAGCAAAGGTCACTGCTGTGCAGCATATAGGTGGGGTGAGGCAGCTGGGGACAAGTACTCATGACAGCACCTCTCTAACTGTTTAAGCAGAGGAAATGCTTCAGGAAAAGGTAAAAACTAGGGAAGCCCTTCAGCAAGCACAGTCGAGCCATGGTGCTGCTGCGTGTCAACTGCAGCTGAAATTATGTCTGCTACAGCAGGGGAGTTGATGCATATGGGTTGGGGGAATAGTGAATGACAGGAAGCATGACAAAATCCAAGCTGAAGTTTTGGGTGCGTATGTGTACCAACAATGAGATCAGATAGTCTGAGAAATTATGAGCCAATAGATGAACAGAAAGCCCCAGTTTGCACCTTACATAAAACCAGTCTGTTCTTAGTGCCAATTAAATATAGGACAGGACAAACCTGCCATGGTAGAAGGGTGAAATAAGCTTTTCCACATTTCATGGTATCATTCCTTTAAAGCTACCTTAGAGTGAACCTCATTCAGGGCATCAGTAGCAGCAACAGAGAGCAGGATCCTATCTGTTTTTCTCTGTCATAAGGGAAAAGCTTTTCTAATAGGGAGGACTAAAGGCTAAAGCTTCAGTAGAGTGAGGGAGCAATAATCATTCTTTCTAGCTCCTAGCACTCATTCTCCATTATTACCTCTGAGTGACAAATTGCCAAGAAGAGATTCTCTTTTGAAAGATGATACCATATTCTTTTTCTTCTCTGTAGATAAAAGCAAATGAAAATGACTTTGCTGCCCCCACCAGCAGTGCCTTCTGGGTCCAGGAATCAATCCACAATCAACTTCTCAAGAGCCAACATGAAACAACAGTAACCAATAAGCATTATACTTGGTTTCCTGCATAAAGCTGTCATTGAAATTTATCTTTGAAAAGCCTTTTGCTATAACAATTGGAAAATTCCTTTTAGGAAATGGAGTAATAATAAATAAAACCCTACAATTATAATGTGGCAACAGCTCTATACATTCTTAAAAGTATGTAAGTTTTGGGATGGTGTTTCTGAATGTTTATTTTTAGAAGGTATCAGCTACCCAATAAAGTAAAAGCAATGAACAATGGTGTTTAAGCACATTTTTTAAACTCCTGCTCTCTTGGGTCCCAGTAGATGAATCCTAATTCTCTAATTTTATATGTTAGGAAGATCTCTGTTGTGCTTGGCAATGCAGAGTATTCTGAGAAGAGATGCTGAATTAAATTTTTAAAATTTTCCCTATCTGGAAGGGGTCAGTACAGAAATATGCTGATTCAGGAGAACACTCACTATTTTGGAGCTGCTGCCACATCTCCATGTCACTGTCTTTAAAGAACTTTATATATTTTGTCCCTGCCAAATGCACCATCAAGATTTTTTGGGTGGGTTCAAGTATTTCCTCTGTTGCACCCTAGGCAAACCTATGCTAACCATACTCGTGAACTCACCTACAGTAATAGTTTGTGTTCTGGCTCTATAGAGAGACACACACCCATCACCTGAAGGCTTATGAAGTGAGATCACCAGAGTAAAAACATAATGCATTAATGTCAAAAAACCTTTTTAACTGCAAATGTGAGGTTTTCCCCAATGTAACTAATACTTTGCTTTTTGTAGAATAGGATTCCTAAGTTTTAAAAAATCTCTTTTGCTCAATTTATCTGATTTCCCTTTTCAGAGGTTGTACTTTCAGAAGCATGATTCTGCTACCATGTCTAGACAAATTTTGATTTGGAGAACTTGAATGTTGCTTAAAGTTGCACTTTCACATGTTATCAATCTTCTTTTTAAGCAACTGCCACTGGGAAAAATTTAAGAGAATGTCATGGTTTAATCCCAGCTGGCAGCTAAGTATCACAAAGATACCTGCTGGATCCCCCCCCCCAGTTAGATGGGGAAGAGAATCAGAAGAGTAAAAGTTAAAAAACTCTTAAGCTGGGATAAAGATAGTTTAATATGTAAAGGAAAAGTCATGTACACAAGCAAAGCAAACAAGGAATTCACTCCCCTTCGTCAGGCAGGTGTTCAGGCATTCCCAGGAAAGCGCTCTGAATGTCCCCCCTGCTTCTTCCCCCAGATTTACATGCTGAGCATGAGCACATGGTGTAGAGTATTCCTGGGGTCAGCTGTCCTGGCTGGGTCCCATCCCATCTCCTTGTGCATGCCCAGTCCTCTTGTTGATGGGATGGGATGAGAAACAGAAAAGGGCTTGACGCTCGGTAAGCATTGCTCATTGATAAAGAAAACATCCTTGACTTATCAATGCTGTTTCAGCATAAATCCAAAACATAACCCCACACTAACCACCGTGAAGAAAATTAACTCTATCCCAGCCAAAAACAGCACTGAGAGAAATGACACCAACACAAAATCACCTCTACAGAATTGACTCTCCTATGTGTAGAAAAAATGTAACCTGTACTGTGCAACCCACAGGCCAAAAAGGCAAAGAAAGTGCTGCATATTTTAAGATATACACATTAAACATATGATAATTACTATTATTTTTGACAGTGGAAAGCAGACTTGCAGCTCCTGCTCTATTCATAGGCATACAGTGATGTATGAGCTTGTATTAAAAACAAACTCCTGTAAGGTCAGTAGTTCTTGTGTCTCTAAACAGCAAAAGAGGCTTTTCTTTGTAAGATGAGGGAGGATAGTCACGGATTTGGTCAAGAAGATCTAGCACCAGTTCCCATTTCTCAGGTTTATCTTTGGGGTGACAGAACAGCAGGACCAACAATCCAGCACTATTACAATGACTATTACAAGGAAATGGAGTTCACCGCTCAGTACTGACTTCTGCGCTGTCATGCTCTGCATCTCAGTTTGTTGTCCAATCTCCCTTTATAATCAATAGAGAAAGAGATGCTTCTGCAACTTTATTTGTCTCTGCATCAAGATCTCACACAGGTTAGATGAATCTGCCCGGAGCTGTTCTTTGGGATGAGGTGGACAGTTTTCTTGCAATGCTGGTTTGTCTTCATTGGCTACAAAGACTATATAGGGTGTGTAACTGTGGTGCAGATTTCTCCTCTGCAGCTGCCTTCCACTCAGCCCCTCTTTGCCTCTCAGAACTGGAACTTTCTTGTATGAAGGATGCCTGTCTTTTCTTATGTTTTGTCTCATCAACAGTGCAGGTCAACCATGAATCCATTCTTTCCATTTAATCTTTTGCTACATTGGAAGAAGAGCAGAAATTTGATAAGAATAATCTCCAAACTATGAGCATATATTTTCCATGAAAAAAGTATGATATTTTTAGGTTTCCTACTAATTTTTATTAGATTAGAAATGAGAGAGCTTCCTCCTGTATAATGAACAAAGAACTTCTGTTCCTTATGTTGATACTTACCATTCTGTATCATGAACTATTCTTCCTATAGGGTTATACTTTTTTTGATTAAGAAATACTTACTTTTTAATTCCAGTGAGTCTTAACTATTTTGCAGATGAAAGAAATTACCTGCATATTGTGAACTGGGATTTACACCAAATCATCTGCTGTATTTTTACATCCTTGTGTGCAACAAGTTATTGAGCCTGTCAGGTTTGTTATATTTATGACTATTTTTTTTTGCCATGACACGTGCTGGCCCTAGTACCTGAATCCTGCCTCAAGCTACAAGGTGCCAAGTAATAGCCATTGAGAAACTGTGTGACACCAAAAGAATTTCAACTGTGCCATTCAGGCACTCCTACTAAAGTTGAAACTGTCAGACTGCAAATCTCTGTCAACCTTATTCTTTTTCCATTTACATGGGCTAGACTACAACAGTGGGGTCTTCATAGGGATGTAATTTTGGGACTGCCCGGGTCTCTATTCCAAAACACCAGTAAGGAGTGACAGCAGAGGCAAAAAGAGTAGCATGGGATTTTTTAGTAGCCATATAGTTTGGGATTCAATGGGATTAGAATTATGTCAGCACAAGTCCTGAACTGGACTGCTGGAAGGAGAACTGACTGGTCTCCCAGTTGTACCTCAGTCTTTACACCCCGACAAGACTTCTGAATTTGTTCCGCAATCTCATCCCTGAGCTGTCACTTGCTCATTACATTCTCAAGTTGTTGCTGTGTCTGTTCTATAACTGTTGTGCTAAAACAACAGATGCCACACACCAGGTTGGAAAGGTGGTTTAGAGATTACTTCTGCAGCCCACACAGTTGTCTTGAGCCTTTCATGGGAAAGTAAGACAGTAATTGCTTTCCCAGATGTTTGAATCCTATCTCATTTAGCCATAATCCTCAGGCTTCTCCACCACCTACTGAGAAAAAGGTTTGCTTTCTTTGTCTCTTCCTTCAGTCTGTTGGCCACTCTGATTGCTTTGAGAGGTGATATTGCTGCATTGAAACCCTTTTTCTCTGGAGCAATATCTGTGTAGAGGAGCCAAAAAACTTTTGTTAAGGCTAAAACACAGAACATCCTTTCTTTGCTTAGCATTTCTCCTTGGAATGCTACTAGTTTCCACCTCTTGCTTGTATGGAAAGGTTGAAGATTCAAACACTCCGTTAAAGTAAGGAAAAAACTCTGTTAATCATTTTTTCATCTCTCTCCCCACCCAGACAGAAATTTGGGATCTTTAGTACTCCATTCTCCCTGGTGACATGGATTCCAGAGGCAGGAGCAGGAAAGCAATTTGGGAGATCCGATCCCTGCATAGACAATACTGCTTTCATCCCCATCATTAGCCAGAGAAAGCCTCATATAGACAGTATGTGTTTATTGCTGGCACTCAGTTCACTACCCGTGGAACTCAGGGCTGTGGTGCAAACACTCACAGCTGCAGCACTTCTCTGTTCGGCCTGAGGCGTCAGCGGGTGGTGCAGCTCTGCAGAACAGCAGTACTGGGCCCTGTGGCTGCATTGTGCCACTGGAGGGCAGGGCAGGTATAATGTATCAGCTGTGAAACGCGGAGAAAGGTTCTCTTACGCACAGCAGCACCCGTGAAGCAGGCTCACGTTTTGAAATCTGTGCCCCTAAAGTCGACAATAACATCCCTGTTTTCAGGTTTTGTTTCACCAGCAGTACAGAGTGATCCTTTGATCCTTACTCTCCACTTCTGTGATGTAAAACAAAATTAGAGGAAAGGCTTTGATTATTCATTTCTTTTTTTAACTGCATCTCTGGGCTATTTAAACTGTGATGAAAAGAGTGAGTCAATGTGATAATATTGACAGAGCAGGGGTCAAGGTGACAGCAGTTGTAAACCCAGCATCCTCTGACTTTGCACACCCAGGTGCTCACAAGAAATGCTGCAACAAAACCAGCACAGAGGAAAAGAAGTTTACAGCCTGGCTTGGCTTTAGGAGCCAGCCAAGTTTGCGGGTATGGGGTGGTGATAAGGAGAGGTCCATAAACATGGTTGCTGAAAGGAAATGTCCTTGTTTGTATTCCACTTCAGGAGGGTCAGGAGCACTCACGTGTCTCTCTGAATTACCTTCACAAGACAATCAGGTCAGCCTTTCATTAATTTTACAAACCAGATTTGATCCAATTGGAGGATTTTTCACAGTGTATCAAACAGCTCCTACACTAGCGAAGGACATTTAAAAAGGAAGTTGTGTTCTGCTGTGAGCTGAGAGAAGGACAGGGATGACTGGATCAACAGCCAAATCCAGACTTCTCAGACTCTTGTTATTAGTGCTGAATGAGTTTCTGACAAGCCCTAGAGAGTCATTTAGAGACAAAGCTCAGTAACTTTATATTAATAGATATTAAAAATTTCTATTACAGCAACAAATGAATAAAAATCCTTCATTTCAACTGCACCTATAGTTTCCTTTCGCTCAGCAGAAAGAAAAGCATTGCATGGTTTTATGTATGAGAAAGAATGATCTGTTGGAGATGAAGAAAACATACTGCAAGAAGAAAGAAGACTATGAATGACAGAAAAAAAAGCCAAACTAAAATGTAGGAAGTCTGAGGAGAGGGTAGGCAAGGAGAGGAACAGAAATAATTGTGGGTGGAATGCTGGTTTTTTTATTGTAACTTGTAGACCTTTTTTTTTTTAAGAAAAAGGAACAACTGAATCCTGTGGTTGAGGGTTATGGTAAACAGAGAGGCCAAGGAAATAGCTGAACAACTTGCAGAGGAGACAGCTGAAGATAAACAAACCCCTAGACTTCCCCTGCTCATAGGACAGAAACAAATGGGAGAAAACAAAAAGAAAATAACGTCTGGAGAGAATGAGAAGTATGTCTCTGTAATTTCAGGGGAGCAACAGACCTGCCTTTTCATCTGTACAACTAAAGAATGGCACTGGGCAGCTGAAGGAATAGGTCAGGGTAAGAACAGTCCTAACACCAGGATAAGACTCAATGCCCTTGAGGCATAGAAGGTGGACTTGGTTAAGAAAAAAAAGATATATATAAAAAAAAAGGGTGCAGAATGTGCCATTTTCCCTGATAAACGAGGTTTAGGGAGATGGGCGAGAGCGAACTTATCTCATTTGCCTGCCATTCAGCCAATGTTCAGCATACAGGTGTGCATGTGTATGGTCACAGAAATAAAGTGTGCATTAGTCCACTCAAATATGTGACTCTTGTACGAGTGTAATGGTAACAATATTTGTCAGGTGGCACCCTGATGTTGGCACAGCATATTCACAAATTAAAACAAGATTTTGCTGTGCATATCTAGTATTTTTCCTGCAATGTGTGGCGTTAAAAGTCAATAATCACAGAATGGCTATCTGGCAGCTCTAGGGATATCTGCTCCAGCCCTGCTAATCTGAGGTGCTCAGACCCATGTCTAGTGGATTTTGAGGATCTCCAAGGATAGATTCCATAACCTCTCTGGGCATCCCATTCCAGTTTTTTACCACCCTCACAGTAAAAACATTTTTCTTGTGTTTCAGTGATATACCAGTCAACTTCCTGGCCTTTATGTTTGGAAGCAGCTACCAGGGGAAATTGTTCCACCACCTTCCCACAGATTGAGAGGAGTCTGACAAATCTGTAGTTCTCAGATTTTCCTTCTAGCCCTGCTGGCAAATGGGAGTGGCATGTGCTTTCTTCCAGTCCTCAGTAATCCCTCGTGATCACCATGACCTTTTACAAAAGACTGAGAGGCCTCTCAGTGACATCAACCAGCACCCTCAATACTCATGGATACCTCCCATCATGTCTTACGGTGTTTGAGTGCTCCTGTGTGTTTGAGTGCTCTCTAACCCTGCGGGGTAAGTCTTCCTTGCTCCAGCCTTTCCTTCAGGTCTGACGTCTGCTATGGCGAAAGATCAGTCTCACCTGTAAAGACCAAGACAAAGAAATACCTTGGGCTTTTCCATGTCTTCTGTCACTGGTAATGGGGTCAAGCATCTTGGTAAAATATTTACCAGAACTGAACATATTGTACAGAATTACAATTTGTTACCCAAGAAGGATTGTCTTTTGTCAGTTTGAAGGGCAAACTAAGCAATACTTAATTGTCCTACAGGTAGTGGTGGGAGCATCCACATTCAACATTGGCTGAATTTCCTTAAGTAAATGAAAAGTGCAGACATGGCATTGTCCTGAGAATGTACTCCAGAACTCAAAATCCTAACAGATTTGGGCATCTCTCCCAATGATTGACCAAGATCTGAGTCATTTTGATGAACCATTCCCATGGGCTGCAAAGATTTCATTTGCTCCTTGAAGAACAACAGAGAGAAAAGGTATTCTGAGTGGCAACACCATCAAACAGGAAAAGCAAGAAACTCCAAACCAAAGTTTTCCTCTTGATGACAAGTGAAGCAGGTGGTGGAGTTTTGTGGTAGTGCTGTCAATCAGACTTGTGCCCATATTTGAGCTTCTCACCAGCTTGTCCTTTGGGACTGAAAGGAGCACATCCATCTCCTACCAGCCATTCATGAGAACTCTGCCAAAAATATTCAGCTCTTATTGACATGTAACTCTTCCCCTTTCATCTGCAATGATAACAAGAGTGTATCCTCATCAATAGTACCTGGATAGCTGTTCTGTTCTGTGAGTCCAAATTTAGAGCATCCTTCTAATTGCTTCTCTCTCACCAGAATGCTTCTTGCTACTGGTGCTTGACAGTAGCACCTAAAATACAAGCTGACATTCTGCTACTATTCAGGGCTGTCCCACTTTAGCAAAAAGGACATAGTCAGGCCTCTTAGAGACATTCAGCACAACCCTCAATAATGCATGGCTTTAATCCAGCACCATTTTCCAGAGACAAACTGTCACACAACAACCTGAACCACCTGCATCCATGGAAAAGTGAGACTTTGGAAGGCCCAAAGAAAAACAGTCTCTGTGTTTTTCAGCGGTTTAGGTGGAAAATAACTTCTGACACTTGCTACCAGAGAGTTTTAAGTCTTAATTCATTCAGATAGCAGACATTGATCAATGGCTGTCCTGAAACCATGCATGTATTATAGAGGAAGCGAGCAGAATTTCCTATTATCCAGCCTAAAAAAAGAAGATGGCTGTGGCTGAAAATCAGAAATACACTGCCTGTTGGGTACAATTTTTAGCTCTACATTAAATCTCTAAAGTTACATCAGTCATTTCTACATCTTTAGGTGTTTTGCATTTGTTCTTGTATCATACAAAGGTCACATCACCAATGTGGGTTGAATAGGTGAAGCACTTCAGTATTGGCTCAGTTTTATTTCATTGAAGTCAATGGTGCTTATTCAATATAATTAAGCTAATTTTTGTCTCTTCTGCAAGCTTCCTCAGTCTGTAAGATTTGAAACATTGTTCATCTCTACATATGTGCCCCACCCTTTAAAGACACCTTGTGTGCACCCACAGCACCTGATTCCTCTCTATTCTAGCTCTTGTGACCATTCTCACTTCTACCTGTTAAATGAGCTGTCTCACGATTATCAAAGGCATCATACAGTCTGTGCTAGTGATACAGTCTATGGATATGTGAGAGTGGTAGACCAAGACCAAGTAAGGAATTCTGGATGGGAGACTAGGTAGGAGACTAGATGCTAGGGATGATAAAGATCCAGGCTGAAGGGCTTGAGGCTTGAGAAATAGACCAAAATGTTAGAAACATCTAAGCCCTGGTTCTTGGCCATCCCAGAAGGCAATGGACAGCCTCTGCTGTGTCTTCTATCTTTAGTGTCTGGCAAACATGAAGAAGACAAACCTGCTGCTGCTGCTATAACATCCTCTATTAGCTCAACCCAAAGAGGTTTCTGCTGTAGTCCTAAAAGCTCCAAACTGTTTTATTGCCTTTAGACAGAAGAACAGATCATCCATGATTTTGTCAAGTACCAAATAATGCAGACCTCAAGTTGAAAAACAACTGTTAAAGCAATCCAGAGCAGTATGTGGTGAACTGCACACTGTCCACAATGGCATCTTTTCCAAAATACTGCTGCTCAGCCTCTGAGTGTGAAATTTTTACAAGAAGTCGCACTCCATAGGAAAGATGGCGTGAAACACGAGTGGAGCTAAAGCATCTCAGCCATATCCAAGGATTCACTGGGTCTTTTTCACATCATCCTCTCATTCTGCTACACTCCTTTCCTTCTTCCTCACTGTCTCTCTTGCCTTGAGTATTGGAAACCAAAACTTGACCTGAAAAGACAGAAATATGATCTATATGATAGTATCCTGTATAATATCCTGTATATTGAAGGCTGTAAAAAAAAACAAACTTAAACAAGCAGTATGTCTGCAGCTACCTATCTGGATTTGCCATAGGTATATGCATGTGCGTTAGTTATTTCCATTCGTGTGTGTGTGTGTATATATATATTCAGGATAAATGTTTTTGCAAGCAAAATGTTCTGTTTCCTAATGGTACTTGCAGTCACGCTATGTTTTAAAACAGAAATATATCACCTTTAATTTTGCTAAGCAATACCGTAACACCTTTCTCTACATTTAGGGCTGCTCTTAGTGCCTAGCACTTGCTGTCTAAATTGCAGGAATACTCTAAGTGCTTTTCATATGTTCATGAAAATAAAGTTTCTTCTCTGGAGGGCTCTGAATCTCAGAAGTATTTTCTTGCCAGCACATAATCATTTGAGCATACCAATGTCATGTCTGAGGTATGTGTGCTGAAGTACAGAACAAAACAATTAGATGATCTAATCTTACCATTAGGCAACCTGTCTGTGGCTCCTGAGCATCGGGAAAAGTCTGTTAGCACATAATTGAAGCTAACAAGTGTTTAAGTATTTCCTGGATCTGGCTACCACCCTGTGAGAACATTTATTTTTTTCCCCAGAGCTGATGGCTTACCGTTCTTGCAAACATGTTCTTCCCAGTTTTCTCTTGTAGCTTTGCTCTTTTTTTGAGTAGTTTGGCATGTAAATAACATATCCGTTTCATCTCAGCATCAGGATAAAAAGAAGCTGACACGAGTATTTTAAGTTGGGTCAGGAGGCCAGAGAATAACCCAAAAATTATTAAGAAGAAGATGATGACTCCAAGCTGGATCCATGTCGTGGAGAGACCGAGCTCTGGATGAGGGATGCAGTTATGCTTAAACAAAGGGATCTTGAAAGAATCAGTCTTTGCAATATGCTCTTTCATAGAAATTATATAGCTTTTCTCATTCTTCTGCACAAGAAAAGGGGGAAAAAATGCAGTGGTTATAATACTGATTCCCTCCTTCCTTAATATTTCTCACACTGGACATTCAGATTTACAAAGGACCCTAAATCATCTGGACCATCCAGTGTCTATATATTGTATGCTCAAAACAATATATTTATTGGCTGTTTATAAATGTTTTGGACTCTATTTTCACCATTTCTCTTGGGACAATGTCCAGCATTTTTGACCATTAACAACTTACCTTCTCAGTGGCTCTGATGGGGAAATATTTAGCTAAACGGGTTATAATGGATTAATATTTTTCCACTCCTATGACTCTGCTCAGATGCCCTGTTGGAGGGTCCTTCGTTGACCGTAAAAGTGCAGAGCAGAGTGTCTGTCCCTTTGGTTTTGTCTCAGCACATGCTCAGCAGTGCTTTCACACCATGGCGGTTTAACACCAGCCAGAAATTAAATGCAGATAAGTCTCTCCCCTTCCAGTAAGAGAGGGACAAAGGCAGAGATTATGAGCTAAGTTACTGAAAGCAACAAGAAATGGGATAAGAGGTGCACAGTAACAGCAGCAATATTAATAACAGAAGTATATAAGAAAGAAAAGGTGGTTTACCCACAAAAGGTATCCACCACCTCCACTTAGTTCCAAGTGCCCTGGGACAGAGTCAGGATGGTGGCTCTTCCCATGCCCGGCACCACATGGCCTTCCCCAGGCAAAAACAAGGTGGCAGGCACTAACCACAGCATTCTCGCTGTCCCTGAGCTTGAGACAGCAGACAACAATTACAGACAGACCCCTGAAAGCAAGATTTTCCCTGCCACATTGCACCACTGCTTTGGGCGCTGGACTCAACTCTGTGCAGCTGCCTCCAGTAGGAGCCCTGGCGCTGCTGACTGCTCCACCCAGCTCCACTCAGCTCCACTCAGCTCCACTCAGCTCCACCCAGCTCCACTCAGCTCCTTTCGGCTCCGCTGGCACTTGGCTGGCCTCGGGTTTGCCTCCGCCGCTCTGTTCCCCGCAGCTGCCTCCCACACCAGCTCTGCTCTTCAGCACTGTATGCATGAGTCAAGTCTCGGACAAACCGGAAGGCAATGGGCAGCAGAGGATGGGGTAGGCAGGAGCAGGGCTGATCCTGACAACCTTCCCAATAGAGAGAGGGAGCTAAACATGTTTCCTATTCAAGGGTGCGCACCCTTTCTTTCGCCTGAAACCACACCTTCAGTGATTGTGGGTGGCGTAGATGGTAACCCAGCCATGCCCACATGGCACTAAGCCCCATCCCCTCTCTGCAGACAGGCACTGGCCCCGTGCTCTACCAAAGGTTGTCACACAAACGAGGCTCCCTGACCTCCTCTTGTAGGTGCCTTTGCTTAGCTGATGCCTTTCACTGCTTGTGGACTGAAATGCTCAATGAGAAGGATAAATTAGATATGCTGCTCGGACCATACTGGCAGGCAACTTTCTGTTCTGTGTGTAGGAATACTGTGGGAACACTGAGTAGCCCAGCCTCTTTTCTGATCATGTCAGAGGAATAATAAGCTCTTTCTTGTGGCTTTTCTAATCACCCTACAGAGGCCAGGCACTTCTGTTAGATGTTCATTGGAGAAATCAAGTTCCCAAAGCATGCAACCCATTTTCAGCCTGTTAGCCTTTCCTTGACATTATCCTGTTCCAAACTATCTCAGGACATTTTATCCCTAAACTGAACTGATGTATAGGCAAGGAAAATGTTCATTAGGAACTCAATATGAAACCGGGGTAACAATGCATGAAGAACTTTATTGTTTATGCTAATTAATAAACATCTCAAGTCTCTGAGTCTGTCCTGCTCACCCAGCTTCCTGGACTCCCTGAGATCAGCACCCCTGAGGCTTGATATAACAAATCTGTTGAGATTAAATTTTACATTTTAATGTAATTAAATATTCTTGGGGAACTAGAAACAATCTGATGATAGCATTAGTTTTCTGCTTTGAAGGAGTCCGCCAGCTTTCCATGTGAGTGAACATGCACATAAAGAGAGCAAATTCATGTTACAGGACCCATGAATCAGCCAGACATGGTCAAGATCAGGACTTCTGTCCATGGATAATGGGACTAAGCCCCTACACCCTGACTTGGGTCACACCCAAGGCAGGTCATGATAAGAGACTGCCCTCAAGGTACAAAGGATAGAAACACAGGCAAAATCACACAGCAAATAGTGAGGCTACAACAGGTTGATTAGGGTTGTGATCAGTTGGCTTATTAATATCTCCAGGGATGGAGACCCCACAACCTGTCTCAGAAATTTGTTCTATTGTTTGATCACCTGAAGAGCAAACAAAAAAAAAATTCTTATATTTGTCCTAATTTTGTCTTCTCCCTGCACTGTGCACTACTGAGAAGTCACAGAATCATCGAACCATCAAGGCTGGAAAAGACCCCAAGGTCATTGAGTCCAATCTTTGATCAAACAATACCATAAACTATTGAGTTGTTTCTTGAACATTTCTAGGGATGGTTACTCCACTACTTCTTTGGGCAGCCCATTCTAATTCCTGACAACCCTTTCATTAAAGAAATTTTTCTGTGTCTGGCTCCTCTTTCTTACACCTACCCCCCCACCATTTATTTACACACACTTATAAGATCCTCCTGAACCATCTCTCCTTCAGCCTGAACAGCCCCTGCCTCTTCTCATGTGACAGATGCTCCAGTCCCTTAACCATCTTCCTGACCTTTTTCTTGACTCCTCACTCCAATATATGCCCTTCTTGTACTGGGTCTCAGCAGTGCTAAGCAGAGAGGGAGGATCACATCCTACAGCTTGCTGGCAATGCTCTGCCCAATGCAGCCCAAATTAGCACTTTCTTTGCCTTAAGGGCACATTGCAGGCTTGTGGTCAACTTGGTGCCCAACTTTCAGGGCCTTCTTGTGCAAAGCCACCTCCCAGTCAGTTAGCTCCCAACATGTAATGTGCGTGGAATTGTTTCTCTTCAAGGACTGCAAGACACGGCATGTTCCTTTGCTGAACATTGTGAGGTTCCTCTTGGCCCAGTTCTCTAGCCTTTTGAAGACCTTCTGAATGACAGCACAATTCACTGGTGTTTCAGACACTCTTCACAGTTCTATATTGTCTGCAGGCTTGTGTGGCTACAGTGTGTTTGTCTTTGTACGTCATTAATGAAGAGGTTATATATTATAGGTTCCCATGTCTCCTAGGGGACATCAGAAATGGTTTTGTTCCACAGGTCAGAACTTTTTCAGTCCAAGGGTTCAGTCAATTTTCTATTCACATAATTCTCCATTTATCTAGCCCATACTTCATCAGATTGTCAATGAAGATGCTGTATTCTAGTGTTCCACATGTGGAAGACTTAATAAAAGCACAATCAGCATCCACTGTTCTCCCTTCATTCAGCAACCCGATGTTTGTATCATAGAAAGCTGTTAGATTGGTCAAGCAAGATCTAGCCTTTACAAATCCTAATAGATTTCCTGACCTTCACGTGTATGAAAATGGTGTCCATGATTATATCCTCTGTCACCTTCTCAAGGATAAAGGTGAGGATGTCTAGACTGTAGTTCCCTGGATCCTCCTCCTCCCCTTCTTGAAGATGGGAGTAACATCTGCTCTCTTCCACTCTTCAGGAACCTCTCCCAGGCCCCGTGGCGTTTCAAAGACAATCAGAAGTGGCCTCTCAGTGACATCAGCCAGCACCCTCAGCACCCACGCATGCTTCCCTTTAGGTCCTATGGTTGCACATTTGCTCAAATGTGCCCTAACTTGATTCTCCTCCACCAAGGGTAAGTTTTCCTTGCTCCACACTTGCTCTTGTCTCAAAGGCCTGGAGTTCCTAAGGGTCTCAAAGGCCTGGTCTTCCTAGTAAAGGCACAGCTGAAGATACCATTCAGTACCTTGGGCTTTCTATGTCCTTTGTTGCCATTAAGACCCTCCTGCTCTTCACAGTGGACCTACATTTCCCCATGTCTTTCTTTTTGCTGCTTATGGATCTTTGTGCTGCTTTTCACTTGCCTCACCTGATTCAGCTCCAGGTGGGCTTTGGCTTTCCTGCCCGCATTCTTATACAATCAGACTGTGTATCTCCATTCCTCCTGGGACCACTGTCTATTCTTTCACTTAGTCTGTGCTTTTTTCAGGAGCTCCTTGCTCACCCATGCTGCCCTCCTGCTGCCCTTGCTTGATTTAGTTGGGATGAATAATTCTATCAAACTGGCCAGCTTTACTTTGCACTAAAGGCATCACTCCAGTGGTGAAATCTCCACCTTGAAGAATATTCAGATGAGATCCTGAGCAATCTGATCTGTATCTAAAGCTTGCCACAGAATCACAGAATATTCTGAGTTGGAAGGGACCCACAAGAATTATATGGGGCTCAAACCCACAGCCTTGGTGTTACTAGCACCACATTCTAACCAGTTGTCCTTGTTTTGAGCATGAGGTTGATCTTGATGGTCTCCAGACTTACCTTCCAAACTAGTTAATCTATGATTCTCTAGGCTGCTGCTGCTAGAGGAACCTGGAGATTTTGGCAAAAAGCTATTATTTCGTGTGTATGAGCCCAGGCACACAAGTGATGAGCTCCTCACACTACTCAGTTAAAGAAAGATAGGCATCTCTTTCATCAGTGTCACAGTGACTTTTGATTACAGAAGTAGCACTTCACAAATGTCAGTTTTGTGAGTTTCCAATTTTAAGCTTCTGGTTTTCTTCATATGTATAAATGGAAGAATGAAAGTCCTTCTTCTAAAATTTACCATTCTCTAGAAATATGACAATGCTCTGGGAAGAAATGTCTGGTTCCATCCAACATATGTATCTGTAGAGGCAATGGCCCTTTTTGAAATGAGTGATATTCCAGGAAAGAATTGATGGCTCATTGCTATATGTCTGCTCTTGCAGCTGCTGAAGATGAAGGGAAAGTCTTCAACACTATATTTAAAAATATATGGTACTGATAAGTACTTACATTCTGAAAGAGGCTGAGTTGAATGTCTAGATCCGGTACTTCTTGGAGATATTTGTTCACAGAAATAATTAACAAATAAAACAAAGAGTCTACTGCAGCAAACAGAAGCCAGATGCAAAGATGAATAATTACAGGGAGAAAAGAACATAGCATTCTTTTCCTGTCCTTTCTTGCAAAGAAGAAAGATGGGATTGTCACATAATCTTTTCTCTCTTTTCTGTTAAGTGGCAGAAGACCGGGTCTTTGCTTTTGCTTTTGGTGCTCATCAAATGCAATGAACTGTTTTGTGATATAAGTATTCTTAAATTTGGTACTATGAGAACCCACAAAATTTTTGATAAAGAGGCCAGTTCCAAAAGAAACTAGAAAAAACCCAAATATAGGCAATACTTTCTGACCTATATAGGGCAGTATAGTCAACATAAAAGATATCTGGTTAGCAATTCTCTGGATTTCTTGCTCTGTGTCATTTAACTCTTGTTTTAATGCATCATCTGAAATTGAATAAGATGGTGTGAATTCATGCCTTAGGACTACTAATTCTTTAGGTAGCTCAGCAGGAAGCTTGGCTACCTCATAAATCCATTTTATTGCCTCAATATAATATTTTATCAAGGCAAATTGCTCATGCTTTAAATGACAGGTTATACTGTCTGCCAGAACCTTTAGATTGTGAAAGATATTTTGAATGTTACTGGCTACCACAACACCTGTGCCAGCAGTAATAAGGGCATCCCTGCCATTTTTCAGTCCACAAGAAAGCAGGAACAGAGCACTAAAACAGCGCAGGTGCTTGAAACAGAAGAGCATGATAGAAAGCAAAATCCAGAGGAATCCAGAAATCAGTAGGGGCCCCAAAGAGTGGTGTGCCAAGGAGAAGTGCATGCTAAGGAAAAAAAGAAAGCTGGAGAGGAAGCCAACTGCAGAGCAAACTGCAAAAAGCTGCATCTGATGCTTCCAGCCAGGCTTCCTTTCAGATATAAAAATTTCCCACGTGTTCCGAGCTATTGAGGTGAACTTTCGCATTTTCTTCTGATTGTTGCTGACACTGAAATGGCTCAAACTAAAAGGAAAAGAAAAGAAAAACACTGTTACTTACAAGGTCACACTACTGACAATGATGTGCTTTTAACTGGCTGTCTGATACTTTTTCACACTGCAAAATACGCAGGTCTGACTCACACGGGGCTGAACTGCCACACATGAGAGCAAAATATTTGTCCCCAGTGTCACAGATATAAACATTGAAAAGATGACTTTAAAAGGATATTTATCTTTTGTTTTTTCATGTTTTGCACACTTTGATTTCTCATTAGTTGTGCGGAGATAATGGTTCACATGCACATGTATGTGTGTGTGGGTGTGAGTGTATGTATAAGAGGGACACCAGCCTCCTATAGCACCCACTGCTCCTAGCTTTGCCCTGTGGGGAGCAAGAAGGGAAAGAGAGGAACACGGAAACTTCCTGTTGGTACCCCCATGAAGGGGAGCATGGCTCGATCTGTGGGGAGCAGCCAGAGCAGCTGCCAGGGAGGAAGCAGCTGGTAAAGCAGCATGTGCACACTGCCCAGGGACGGGAAGTGAAGCACAGCTTCTTCAGGGGGAGGTAGGTTAGTACAGAGCAAAGAAAGTGGGCCTCAGAGGCACCATTCCTTCTTTGGGTCTCTCCTGGGATGGCACACCTACAAACTGGTCCATATACAACAAGCTCTCCATGAGCCAGCAGTGTGCCTCATGGCCAAGAACGCCAATGGTATCCTGGGGGGCTTTAAGAACAACACTCACAGCAGGTTGAGGGAGGTGATCCTGCCCCTCTGCTCAGCCCTGGTGAGGCACATCTGGAGTTCTGTGTCCAGGTCTCCTCAGTACAAGAGAGACCTGGAGCTCCTGAAACAGGCTCAGTGAAGGGCTATGAAGATGATGAGGGAACAGGAGCATTTCTCTTAGGAGGACAGGTTGAGGGAGTTGAGCCTGTTCAGCCTTGACAAGAGATGACTGACAGGGGAATCTCATCAATGTATACAATTATCTGAAGGGAAGGTGCCAAAAGGATGAAGCCAGGCTCTTCTCGGCAGTGCCAAGCAACAGGACGGGAGCCGATGGGCAGAAACTGATGTACAGGAAGTTCCACCTGAACTTGAGGAAAAACTTCTTTACTCTTGTAAGGTCCCTGAAAACCTTGCTTGGCATGGCTCTTAAAAAGCCTTACAGTTGTTCATGTACTCTGAGTTAGATGCACAGGACAAATATGGACAAGTTATTCTCAAGATGTCAAAACAACTAAAAAACTTTACTGGCTACTTTAGAAAATCAGAGAACTGTCACAGTATGCTTTTGCCTTGGTACCAGGCTGAGCCTGTCTGTCATACTCTCCACCAATGAATTCATGCGATGTCATTAATGTTGGCACGGCCCAGACTATAACCTGAGCCAATGAGATGGTAGCCTGGGAATCCTTGGAAATCTAAGGCTTAAAAGAGCAAACCACAGAAAACAAACTCAGTTTGCTGTTCACCTTACCACGAGGTCAGCTGCCTTTTCTTTGTCTCCTGCCGGACTCACTCCCCCACGTTACAGAGAACCTTGGCAAAAGATTTAGTGCAACATTCAATCAACATAAAACACTTCTCAAAGCATTAACTTAGCAAATTCTAAGCCTGTTTGAGGTTAAGTTGCACAAAAATTCTGAGAAGAAAGAATTAGAAACAGAAAGAGAAAAAACCAGAAAATACATAGAAGAGGACCTACATAACTGCCTCTCATGGGTTCCAGTGGTGTGCAACTCACAGAAATTCCGAAAGGAGGTAGAGTCAAGACATGCTTGCCTCATGTTCTGCTTTAAACACTCCTTGGCCCTTCCCCTAGGTGACTTCCAGTCATTTTGTGTCTCAGGACAAGGGATGGGGTGTGCAGCACTGCCTCCAGCGTGGCAGCGATGGGCAGCCACTGCCAGGCTGGGATGCGGCTCTTGGGGCGGGGGGTGTAGGGCACTGCCTCACCAGGGCAAGGCCCGACCTGCCCCTTCCCCCACACACATGCACCCCAAAATATCTCGAGGCATCAATCATTCCAGCCTCTCAGAACCGTGAGGGTGACCAGGCACTGGAACAGGCTGCTAGAGAGGCTGTGGAATCTCCCTCGCTGGAGATACTCAAGAACTGCCTGGATGCAATCCCGTGCCATGTGCTCTGGGATGATCCTGCCCGAGCAGGGAGGTTGGACCAGATGACCCACTGTGGTCACTTCCAACCTTACCTATTCTGTGATTTTGTGTTTAACCCTTCTTAACTCTAATAGCTTGTGCTTGTCACCATCTCTCCTGCTTACCAGCATGCTGGTTATGTAAATTACAGAGTATTTCTGTGATTCAATTCAGTTTGATGGGGGACAGTTCAGTGCTCATATCTTTTCTTATTTTTTTATAATATAATATTTATACTGCAATTTGTCCAAAGATGCAAGGTCAATTTATATGCATATTAGCATGTTAACATTCTGGAACAAATGAGATGCTAATTAAATAAAACAGACAGTGGTAAGTTTATCCTAAATAGGGAACCATTGTCTCTGCAAAATACATCCTGAAGATATTACTTAGTCTTTTGCTTAGCTTGAACACAGCAGATAGCCAGGAACTAAACTATAATTTTGTACACCTACTGTATTTTATTAACATTAGATTTTATGAATCCTGCTAGCATTCACTGCACCATTTTCCTCTTCTCCTCATTGTAATTAGTTATTAGTTGTGTCATTATCTCCTTTGTGTGCAACAGGAGCTGAACATTATGGGAGCAAGTATTCATTCCCAGCTGGCACCTTCTTGAACTGATGTGCTGCTTTTCCTTGGCCTTACTTGGGCCTGATCCTTTATAGTGCTGAGAACTGTCCTGAAAAAGGATGAGTGTTTTTTGTGTTTAACCACTTTAGCACAGGTGAACAGTGGGCAGTAGGTTCTCAGGGTGGGCTTAATCCTGGCACTATCACAGGGCCTGGGGAAGCTGAGAAAATTGCTTCCCTCCAGGGTCTAAGTGAACTCAGCTGCAAATGAAGTACAAGAGCAATTAACAGCTCCTTCACAGGAGTAAAATTAGCTATTTTCCGCAGAAGTAAATGGAAGTCGCCATGTTTAGGAGGGTGCTGCAAGTGAAATGGGGAGGTAAGTCAGCAC
The DNA here is from genome assembly GCA_013390045.1 of Picathartes gymnocephalus. Taxonomy (NCBI): domain Eukaryota; kingdom Metazoa; phylum Chordata; class Aves; order Passeriformes; family Picathartidae; genus Picathartes; species Picathartes gymnocephalus. The sequence continues at coordinate 79,208 of WEKY01019219.1, read as the reverse complement.
ATGAGCCACAAGGCTCCAGTTCTGCTATGAGCAGAGCTGCCCTCCTGCTTATGTGGATGGTCTGCTTTGTCCTCTTTCTACTGAAAGACATTTTTAGGAAACATAATCAAAAGGGAGATGTTTATGATCCTGAAATCAAGCAGAACCAGACCTAACATCCAGCAAACCTTGTCAGTGAATCCTGTACCTCCATGATCAGATCATTAAACAGTATGTGCTGCCAAAACTTCTTTGTAGATCTAAGAAAAGTTGCCTTGCACAGTGAATACATCCAGCATTCTGTTCTTGATTTAAGAAACCTTAACAAAATAAAATATAAAAAGGCTAGCATTTATCTAATACTGTCCAAAACATTCATGTCATAAAATAACACGTTTTGAGTTTTCTTCAGCAACACCAATTTCACAGCTGTTCTCAGGTGCAGTTTTTGCATGGTTTTGAGTGTTTGTATGTATGGGTATGGTGAATTTGGGTTAATGCTTATAAGCATTCAGTAAATGGCTGCAATATGAGACTGAGATTATGGCATGACTGCATCCTTAGATTTAACAAAAGTACTTCTGGACTGGGAGGCTGGAGACTTGCAAAATATGGACAGAACTTGAAAAGAATCAAAAAGTCTCCTTTTCTGAACAGATTCAGTGCTGTTACATGAGAACCCTGCAGTACTCAGAACATGCGTGGTAGGTTTGTCCCTAACCTGCATGAACCCAGAGCTTTAAGGCAGGAAAGGCACTGTAAGGACACAGTGAATTTTTGAGCCTGTGGCATGGATGCTCAGGTGTCTCTCCATGGTCACTGAAGGCTGCAAAGGGAGCATTGCCATCCCCTCCAGACCCCATTTCTAAGCTTAGACTTTTCCAGGGAAAGAGTTGGGCTCACAGTTTTGTGCATTTCTGTGCCTTGTCTGCCACCTCAGTTTTCCCCACATAAGGCATCAGCAACAGGCATAGATACTCAGCATTGAGTACAGGAGAATCACTCAAAGGATGAAAACTCTAAACTCAAAAAAATATTTGGAGGATGAACGTTCTTATATCACCAGGCACTTAAAGAGCTGTAAATGCTTGGAAAAGGAAAATAATACTCTGGCTTAGAGATAGAAATAAATTTTTGGCACCACTAAAAAGGCTAATTCAGAGCTTAAAGATAGTAATATAGTAAATGTTGAGAGCTTTCTGGAATGATTCCTCTTAAAAACATAAATCACAAAAGCTTTCCTGAAGCTGTTTGGTGCCGTTAGGAATTCTAACAGGAGGCTGACAAGAACAAAACCTTCATTTCAACTGCAGTCTGAAACAAAGTACTTTTTCTTCTGTCCTGTAACGTGAACTAAGGAGGGGGCTGCTACCATTATTTATGTAGCATAAGGAAAGAATTATTCTTGGAAAGCTGATTCTTGCTCTGAACTGCCAATTTCTTTCCACCATAGTTTCTAGTGATGAAAAACTCCCACCCCACAAAGGGGAGCTGGAAACTCTTGTGCTCTAGTTCTGCTTCTGTAACTGATTTTTTAGTTGGGTCCAAGGGGAACCTCTCTATGCTTTAGTTTCCCTCTCTAGGAAATATTTACTCAGCTCTGGAAGCATGATATTCTTCTACCATATGGCATGCTTGCAGGAGTAATGATAAAAACAAATTCTCCAAAGGAGCTTCTCTGGCAAGGAGGCTGGGCCACAGTTCTTAAGGCTTGTGAATTTAATGCAACATATTTAAAATGTATTTTTCTAGTTTCATTTTAAAATAAACAAGAAAAAATTAAAAGCATTTTTAAGATCCTGTTTGTGATATTTCAGATATGGCTACAGATTTGAGGAAGCAGAAGATAAGTACATAGCATCAAGAGTCCCTAGAATATGTCCTTCCAGCTCAGCCATGAGCCCTGTGCTAGAGCTATGTAGAGCTTTTTTTATAGTATGTGTTTATGCTGTGTATGATTTCTGCCCTGCCTTCTATGAAGAGTCCTCCATATTCATCCTCCAAGTAGTCGTGGCTGCCTCTGCTACCAGTTTGGTCCTGTGCTAGTCCCTTGCTCGCTCTGCAGCTGATGATGGCTTGCTACAGATGAAATGGAATAGAATAGGATAATTGAGTTGGAAGGGGCCAACAACAAACTGTCCTACTGCGATAGATTGAATATTTGAATACCTAAATATTTGCAGAGAGTATTTGTGAAACCTTTTCTACCTAGGCTATTGCTTGCTTAGAAGTGAACAGCAGGTCAACATGTCTAGTGTATGGATTACTCACCCATGCAAACATATTGCCAATTTTTAACACAATGGAAGAAGCAGGTATCCCCTAAAAAAATTTAGCGAGTAAAAGAATGGGATTTACTAAATAATTAGGGTTTTTTTAACAGAGACACAGCTGACTTGGCAAAGCATGACAAAAGGAGTCAGATCTCTAAGTCTGTTTTCTATTTTGATACAGACCTAAGTCAGGCAAAGCCTGGGGTCTACAAGTGCCATTGAGTTAGGACTGAAGCACCACCCAGTTTTTGCACCTTCACACCAAGTCTGATATAACTTTCTCTGTACAGCACTGTTGCTTGGGCTGATCTGGGGAGGAGTATGGAAGTTTGGCAGGTCCTTTGCCCAGAATAGTGTTCAGGATCCTTATACATAAAAGCAAAGTCTTATTAAGAGAAACATTAGGTTAAATTGGAAACTTAGATCTCATTGATGCCCAGCTTCACAGTGGTCTTTGCCTCATAAATCCTGTCAGGATTTTATACAAGAATTAAAGAAGAGAAAGCACACCATAAGAATATAAAAACAAATATTTCCTTTTTTGGTTGTTTCAGGAGCCTTCTTTTCTAGCCTGAATCAGTTACGTTGAAATGTAAGAAAATTACTTCCCTTTTTTCGATACTGTCAAAAAATCCAGTGCTGAACTATGGAATAGTAAAAGCAAAAATACAGGAGGGAGTCCCACATTATTTCCTTTGGTCAATGCAGGGCATTCAACAGAGAAATAAAAGCCCAATCAAAAATCCAGGAACATTACTGCAGCTATCCCCAGGACTTCACTGACACCCTCATAATTTCTCAAGTTCACATTATTTGCTTTTAACTACTAAACACATTAAACAGAAGGGATGACTAAAATATCTAATTATATATGTGCACATAGGAACTTGAAATACTAAACAACACAGCAATACAAATACAACAATTTATACCCAAGCAAAAACAAACAAGCAAGCAAAAAATAGCAACTGAGTGAGATCTCTTTTTCTTCATGTATTGAAAATAGATAGCTTGGTATAATTCTGAACACTGTAAGATACTAGAAGTTTTTTAGGATGCCACAAATTAATTAAATGTCATCTAATATGAGATGTCTATAGCACTGGAAGTTGGACTTGATCTTTAAAAAGGGTTCTTCCAACCCAAGTCTTCTGTGATTCTGTGATGTTCACATCTCAGCTGTCTATATGACAATGAAGAGAAAAGGGCAGTCACCCAGAACCATTTCTCCAGACCTGTTTTAGAAGTCCACCCTCACAGAAGATGGATTGCATTCTATGAGAACTTTAGTTCAACTGTGAGGACTGTCTGGGTTACTCAGACAGAGCTACCCAAAGCCTGGGGAGATGAACTTCTCCCTGTGTTTCCTAACTGCCAGCACAGGCTGTATTTAACTAAACTGGGCACTCAGAGAAGGACACAGAAAATGTGTTGTGGGCAGCCATAAAATATGGACAGCTATGAACGGGACATAGGGCAAGAAATCAAATCTTTTCATTACTCTATGGGTTCTATTAGGAAGCTGATGCAACAAACCCGCAGACATATTCTTCCCTTAAAACATGGGAAGGAATGGAGGCACAGTTTGGGAAACTCAAATGGTCTTTGCCTACTGCCAAAAACAACTCTACAGAACACAGAAAATTCCAGTGTGAGGGAAGGAAGGGAACATAATGAGATTGCACAGTCCCTCTCCTACACAGAATAGCTCTATACATATATTTTGGGAGAGTTTAGGGGTAAATTGTTTCACAAACTTTAGGAATAGACTCTCCAATCAGTAAGGTGACAACAGTTAACTTAAAGCAAGTCCTTTCACCTTAGAACAGCTGGCTCAGTCCATGAGTACTGTCCAAAGTTCCTTGATATTAACCTTAAAGTGTTACTTACACACTGTGCTGGAAAGCGCTTGAAGGTTCTTCACAGTCCTGTGTGTCTCTTGACTTTGGTGGGGAACCAAGACAGACAGTAGTAAAAAATCTCACATGAGTAATTTTTTTCCTATACCCTCCCACAATGAATCAGACACACTACAATTTTGAAAATGTTCTGGTTTTGACAAAGATTCATGAGGAAGTAACTTATGCACAGGACCAGAATAGTACATAATTTGCAAGTGCCACTTTTCACCCTTTTTTCTGGCAGAGTAATAGATATCAGTGAATGAGTTCAGGGCCCAAATTTCAACGATTTGATATTATGTTGAGTAATGCCCTAGGTCTAGAACATTTTAGCGATTTTGGTACTTCCTTTGAAACTAGCAGCAATTCAGTACCAAAATAAATTTAAATCTCTAATAATTTTCACCCCACAAATGAGATCTGTGCAAATAACTTTGTAGACAGTCTGTCAGAATATGGTCCTTAGAATAAGGCACACCTTAAATATGCAGTAAAGACAAAAGTTATATAGAATAAAGATAATTCATATGCAGGAGGGTAGAACTGCTATGCAGAGGAACTTTTGCTTTCACCTTGGCACTTAAACTTTCATTTTAAATCTACTGTTGGTTTCTGCAGACACAGTTTGCATATGCATTTTTGTGTACAGAGGAAAAAGATAATTCTGGACACCCATACTCCCCACATGAAATGGGTCACACGTGTTCTACCAATTATTGGATTGATCTATTTAACCTTTCAGTCCTTTTATTCAGTTGTCCTCAGGACCATCTGATAAAGAGGACAACAGATTTAAAGCAAATCAAAGACTGATACACAGTTTCATGAGGACAACAGTAACAAAAAGAGTAAGAGGATTGTTACACACCTATGATACCTTTTCAAAAACATCCTTAATACGCTGCCTTTTTCAGCCATTTTCAGAACTAACTTGCAATTATGGTTTTACTGTGTAAGTTCAACCTTTCAGATTCATTTTTCTCAGAAATGACATAGGTGTTTTGGTCCATTGCAGAGATGTTACCTGCTACACATAAGGAATTCTAAATTGGAGACTGACTCTCATTTAGACTCTGATTTCAAAGATCCAGAGCTGTACACTTGTCTTGGTTCTGTCCTTGGACTCTTTGCAGAATCCAATCAGCAATTACTGTAGTGCTGGCATGTTCATTATCTATTTGCCCTTGGTTGAAAAGTCCCTGCATGTAATTTTCCAGACAGCTGGTTTTCCAGCAGATGCTGATAGCATTGAAGTAGCAGGTTGAGCCCAGGTTTCCCCGCCACAGAGCAGCCATAGCCCTGCTCTTCCAAAAGCAGCTGCTGAACAAGTTCAGAAAGCTGGCAGACAGAAAGATGAACATAGCACACTGTTCATAGCACCTAAATTATGCATAATGTAGGGCTATAATTAGATACAGTGGACCATCTATAACTGGAGAAAGTTTCTGATTATTATAGGATGAATGGACGAAATGATCTTTTAGCAGAACATATCGTTCATATTGTGAAATAAGGGAATATTCTGTCAAGGGATGCAGGTAAGTTATTAAGTCAGGCCAAGCCTCCGTTGAACCCAACATCTCAGCCTTGACAGCAGCATATAGCAGATGTTTACAGGATCACACAATGGGTATTATGGACCATTTGGACATGGTCTAGGTGACCCTGCATGGAGGGCAGGGGAAGGGGGGAGGGGGGTGGAGATGACCTCCAGAGGTCCCTCCTAACCTCAACTATTCTTTGATTCCATGACTATGGAGATTCCTCTTTTCATTTTTCCAGACTCTGAGGCCAATCCAAATGGCAGCACAACCATTTGGAGTATCAGGCATTCCTCTTAGGTTATTATCATCTGCAAAGCTTCTGAGAGTGCACCCTTTCCAGGTCAGTAATGAAGACATTATACTGTATTGGCCCCAGTATCGACCAGTGGGACACACCACGAGTGAACTTTGTGTAACTGAACTTTGTGTTGCTGATCCCTGGGCCCAGTAGTTCATCCAGTTTCCAATCCCACTCATTGTCCATTTCTCTACCCGATACTTTGTCAGCTTCTCTATGGGAATACTATGGGAGACATTGTGGAAAGCCTTTCTGAAGGTGAGGTACACAGCATCCACTGCACTCCCCTCCCCCACTTAGTTAGTCACCTCGTTGCAGTCTGTCGCATTGGGTAACCAGGAATTCCCCTTTGTAAATACATGCTGAATACTCACTGCAAATGGTTTACAAGATTAGTTGTTTTGTAACCTTCCCTGGGATCAAAATGACACTGAACAATTCCCTGGATCCTCCTCCTCCCCTTCTTGAAGATGGGAGTAACATCTGCTCTCTTCCACTCTTCAGGAACCTCTCCCAGGCCCCGTGGCGTTTCAAAGACAATCAGAAGTGGCCTCTCAGTGACATCAGCCAGCACCCTCAGCACCCACGCATGCTTCCCTTTAGGTCCTATGGTTGCACATTTGCTCAAATGTGCCCTAACTTGATTCTCCTCCACCAAGGGTAAGTTTTCCTTGCTCCACACTTGCTCTTGTCTCAAAGGCCTGGAGTTCCTAAGGGTCTCAAAGGCCTGGTCTTCCTAGTAAAGGCACAGCTGAAGGAAAGCATTTCTGCATTCCCCTGGGCTATATATGAGAAAGGAAGGAGTTTATGGTCATATGGATGGACTATTTCCACCCCTTACGTTTTCAAGAACAAGGAGTTGTATGGGCAGGTTCTACCCACACCCATCAATTTGGATCAACTGCTGGCAGTGACTGGCAGCATTTCTCCTGTCTCCTAGAGAATCAAATATGCTGTAAAGTACATACAGACAATGTGGAAATCAACCCCATGGTCTGAAAGCTACCTAAGGCCATAGCTCCCTTCAGAGATACCGCATTTTGAGAAGGAGCCTCAGTGGTATTTCTCACCCCGTATGCTGAAACCAGATGTGCTGGTGTCAACTGCATTTTTTTTTGCAGGTTTTTTAACGCGGAATGTTTTAGTGACCCACTCACAGCACCCCCTTACAAACTCTTGTCAGTACCACATTTTCTGGGATTGAGGTGGATGCCTGCTGGCTGGTGGTGGCTGAGGGGGGATAATATTCCCTCTGTTGGGGGAATGTTATCTCTAGCAAATATCAGCGGCTGGGGCTGTCTGGTTCCTGGACTTCCCTGCTGACATTGTCGACTACTGGCCACCGTAAAATGGGAGGAACTGACAGTTTACAAATTTAAACAACATTACAATAATGGCTGTTGGTTTTTGATTCTGCTCTGTCCGCCAGTGCAGTGTAGATGCTTCTGCACTCAAAAAAGTGAGGAGCATTTCAAAATTACTGCATTTATGACCTTTTTCCCAATTTTCTTCTTAATCTGTGCATAATGACTAGCAAAACTTCCTTGCACATAAAAGGTATTAAAAATGTCACTGCTCAAGATCCTACTGTTCTGGCAGTTCCTCTATGCATTTCAACAGATAATGATGTGAGTAACACAGTATGTGTGCTAATTTCTGCTGTGATTAGCATAGTTTGGATAACACTGTACTTCAACCATTGTAACATGCAAGCTGGATGAGTGTTTCTTTGAGTTTTTCTTTAGGATGCTGAAGATTGCTTACTTTTGTGGCAGCTATGTGTTGCAAAAACAAAGCAAGTTCAGAGCTCTGAACACCACGTCTCATTGAAAGCACTCCCTATTCTGCTTTGCTTCCGCCTACCTAAGGAAGATCAGCTAGCAACAAACAGTCCTTCTTTGTGGCTGACTTCCAGAGAGCAAGGAAAGAAGCAAACATAAGCATTTGTAAATATTTGCACCCTTGTTTTTGAGTCATGGCTCTAATTATTGTTTCTGTTTTACTGCTACAGCAGAAATTTGGATTAAAAAAAGACAATTGCATTTTATTTTCTAAATATCTGAGGAAATGAAATAATGACAGTGGATTGTTACTCCCAATGAGCACAGCTCCACCGGATGAGCAGTATATCTGCAGCCAGCAACAAAACTGCTATGAGTAAATGGTTCTGGGATTGAATCAGGATTGTAGAAACTCAGTTCTATGGGGCCCCAGTGAAAAACCCAATCCAAATACTGCTGAACTTGGGTAAAGTTTGTATTTAGTGCTGATAGCTGAAACTAATCTTTATATTATATACAGGTATTGTTTGAATCTTTGAAAGCACTGACTGGATGTCTGCTATAAAGTACTATTCCAGGCAGAGCTAGGAAGGTTCCTAAAAGTCTCCAAGGAAGTAGTTAAGCAGGGAGTTTTCTGCTGACTAATTATCATTGATAGCCCCATAAATGCTTCTTACTTGGTCCCAGGAAAAGGAGATCTTGATATCTCTCTATGGAGTCTTGATTGGATGTCCAACAGATATCATGAAGTGGCTGCCAAAGGCACAGATTTATCACATCCTTCTTTTTATGAAAGCTGGAAGTGCCTCTCTTTGCTGCTGTAAGTTACTTTACTTTGTTTATATTTCATAACCTCTTCTATGTAGGAGATGCCACTTCCAACAAATTATAGAGGCAGCTACAGCTGCTACCTCCAAATGCAGAGAGAATAGGCATTTCAGATGGAACATAAAATCAAAGTTTAAAAGAGCATTTTCAGCAGTTTCACAGTTATAATGAGGAGCTGCACCTGCCAAACTAGCTCTTCCAAAACCAGGACACAGCATCTGTGAGATCCTGGATTACGGGGGTCTGTAACAAAAAATAAGGATTTGGAAATAAATGCTGGTTGGTTCATGATTGCCTGTGGGATTCCTGCCCTTTACGCCACAGACTGAGCTGTTGAGCAGATTCATGGGCACATACTTTTGGGCTGGAGTTTTGCCTGGTGCAGCCATGTACCTTGTTTTGGACTCATGTGAGTCCCTGGCCTGAGCATCCCCACCCTCCTTAGCATTACGTACCCAGCTGCTCATCTATTCCTGCTTTAACTCATTACAAAATCACACTGCTTAGAAAAAATGTATTATTAAAACCCCTTAAAATAAGTGGCATCACTTTGACACTGTTAGACTGGCTAGAGAGTGAACAAGAGATTATTCCAGAAAATTTGAGAGGGGAGGTATTCTCTGCTGAGCCACAATAATGGGAATGGACTGGGAAGAGCACAGAAAGTTCTCAGGCTGAAGATGCTGTGTGCACTCCTGCTTGCTGGGGGTACACCTGGGGATACACACAAGGCACATTTGCCAGAAGTGACTTCCAGATTATTTTCAGCTTCAAGTGATCCTCAAACTATTCACACACTGATAACTGATTTTTCATTTCCTTTTTTCTCCCTTGTGTTTTCATCCAAATCTTTACTCAATATCCTGTTAGCTTTTACACCAAAGCAAGAATGCACCAGACATAAGAACTGAATCCTTTAAAAGACTCAAAGGAAATGAAAAACAAAAAGGATGTGCCACAAAAAGGTTTTACCCCAGACAGTTACACTGTAATGAAATACCAAACAATTCCAGTCTCATTTTTCTATAATATATGCTATTCCAGACCACTGAAGCCAGGATTGCACCAGTGAAGATGCCCAAACAGCAAAGACTGACAAAATGATCAAGGTAAAAGGTTATATGGAAAAAAGAGAAAAATATAATAATGGCATTTGTTGGACCATATCTTACCAGGAAATCTGATACATTACTAATAAATTTATTATTGTATGCTATGAAAAGAGTTAGTGAGATAAGGAAAGAAATATTATATCCAAGGAACAGCAACCAGATAGCAATCTTAGCTTAGAAAAATGTAAGTTGAATTTATAATGGATCTATCTAAGCATCTGGCAATGTTGCTATAAAATAGGTCTGGCATTTCCATCTTAACCCCTCAGTTACTTTGAAGGCATTTATAACTTTGCTAACCTGCTTGAAATGTGCAGTAAACTATTATTTTCCAGTCTTGCTTGGATGTTTGGGTATTGTTAGTGACTAATAAGAAAGTGCCTTCTGACCAAAAAAACCAAAAACAAAAACAAAAACAAAAACCACACCAAAAAAAGAAAACAAAAAAAAAAAAAAAAAAAAAAAAAAAAAAGAAGAAATAAGGCAGCCTGAGGCTTACAAGACAATACTTGCATAGTTCTTTCCAAAGCCTTTCCTTGTGTTGCATACTTTTGACCAAAGACTGAAATTTCTGTCTTCTGTTTTCTGCCTTTCACATGGTTGTGCTAAAGAATGGCTTCTTTATATTAAAAAGAAATAACAAGGGAGGAAGTGGTTTTCGCAATGAAGTTGGTTCTTGTGCACAATGAATATATGATACTAAAATCAGTATAGAAATAGAGTGTTTTGAGAAAGAAGAAGTGGTAAAACAAAGGGGAAGACACAGAATGAAACCCACAGAGCATTGTAAAACAAACCTCAACACATATGAGTTTGCAGAGTTATGGAATTAGTTAGACTTTCATGAGATATTAATTTAAGGGTTCCCATCTGCCCTGTAACTTTACAGGATGTGCTATCTCCCAGGAGAATTATTGCTTTACGTTGGAAAGGACCTTAAAGACCACTTAGTTCCACCTCCCCTGCCATGGGCAGGAGCATCTCCCACTAGACCAGGTTGCTCAAAGCCCCATCCAGCCTGGCCTTGAACACTTCCAAGGAGGAGGTATCCACAGCTTCTCTTGGCAACCTATGCCTCACCATGCTCATAGTGAAGATCTTCTTCCTAATATCTAATCTAAATCTACTCCCTGTTGGTTTAAAATATATTATTCCTCATGGAAGCAAGCAAAGAGAGACGGCACACAGCCTACCAGCTGGAAGTTGCAGCTCATGACAGTTCTGCTCAGGACAAAGATAACTCAAATATGGAGAAGTAAATGTTTATTTATAAATAATATTATAACAGTAGTAAAAAATGAGCTCCCAGTGTGAAAAATTGAAAAGTGGGATGCTGCTTTTCTTCTGACCTATATAGAAATTTTTTGACCCCAATATTTACTAGTAACTCAGAGAATTAGCTGTATGACTCCTTAAAAGAAATTTGGAGTAGTGAAAAAATAAAAGAAAAACATTTTCTTATTGATGATATAAATACTGCTAGTTGTCTGCAAAGAGTGGAAAATGGAATAAATTTTCTGTGGTTATACACTTTTTTTTTTGGATCTTAAATTGATTCATTGTAAGTTTTGAAGTAAGTCTGGTACAGTGATTGCAGCAATTAATTCTTTAAATTGTTACAGGTAAACAGCATGCATCAAATGAAGCAAAATATAAAACCCAACATTCAATGGTAAAGCATGTGATTTATAAGAAAAGGAGTTTCTATTCTTGTGAATGTCCTTCCTTCTGCGTTTTTATGAAAAGCAACATTCAGAATTCCCATATATTACCCTTTCTTCAGTAATCAAAACTTCAATTAGCATTTGTCAACCTTTGTAGTTTGTTAGGAAGAAAACAGCTTATGAGCCATTTCCTTTCCTGCAATCAGGCAAAGATTGTGTTCAGGATGAGACAAGCCAATTTGGAATTACAAAACTTTCTGTAAATATGGGAAAGATTGGGATTCCAAAACTTTCTGTAAATATGGGAAACAGGTTGCATCATGAAAGATTTCTCAGGTAATAGGGCATTTGACAGAAAACAGGGGGACAAGGAGGCTTTGAGGAAGACAACTTTCCAGCTGAAATTATCCAGTCAGAGCCTGAGTTTTCTACAAGTACTCGAACAACTCAGATCATACACCAACATCAGGCAAACGTGGTTAAAAACTGATTTTAACCAAAAGATTTGTAGGAAACGTAGCTGTCTTGGGACACTTTTGTGTTGAACTGTAATTGCTGATGGGATGAATTACACTGTGCTGGAAGAGCTCAGTAATAGCCATGACACTATTAAGGATTGTTTAGAGACACCAGCCAAACCTCCTGGAAGCAGGGCAGGGAGCAAGTCTGAGGCTGGTTCCTCCCTCCCCTCTGGGAACCTGCAGCAGTGTAGAAGAGAGTTTGCAAAGAGAGCTAGCCTGGGATGTGCTCAAAATCTGAAGTATAGATTATACTATCTTTTAAAAGCTCTGCCACAGGATAATTAAAGTCAATAATTCTTGCTAGAAAATTTGCTCCTAGCTGGCAAATGCCCTATTTTGTAATTTTCGGTGTTCCCAAAGAAAATATCAGTGCTATGACAAAATTATTTGCATTTGCCTTTGGCATGCTGTAAATGTTTTACTCAATTGGATGAGAATAAACGAAGATGCTCAATACAGTGTAATTATTTTTCCTATGTCTTGATTTACCAGTTCTCAATGGAATTCTTCCCTCTTCATCACAATTAAACTGAAAGCTCTTTATTTCTATATCTTTTCCATAGAGATTGTTTAAATATGAATGAGATGAAATGGCTGTAAAAGGAAATCAACAAAGTCTTTTCAGTAAGTCAGTGAATTTCCTCCTTGTTTCACCTAAGTTTCATAACAAGATTTATATCTTAGTTACTGGAAAGAAAAAAATCTTGTCATATCTTTAGTCAAATTGATTTGCTACCAATTATTCAGAACACCAATGCCATGAAGAGTTTAATCTTGCTCTAGTATAGTGAGTAATTATTGAAGTCTGTTATATATGAACCCTATATTTCATGTAGTTTGCTAAATATTCATTACAATACAATTAGTTTGTTTCATTTTTTTAATGGAAAAACTTTTTTTTCTAAGTGCCCCTCCTCTAGTGTCCCTAGAAGGGAAAGACCTAATCCACATTAGTGGAATTTATATAGGTGGTAGGCACTGGGTTTGCCCTCTTTTTTGGTAAAAAACTCCACTTTGGACCTTTTCCTACAGCTCTAGTCCTCTATTCAAGCACATATAGTTTTTGATTAAGACACATGATGGATGTCTCATAGCCACAGAAATTATGTTAACATTTCTAATACGCTAATGATTCCTTTCTTCATGCAACCCAAACAAACCATAATGCAGACAAAACAACCTTTCCATTCCTCCATGCTTCCCCACTCCTGACTGTGCTTTGGGCTTTTATCTTTCTCCCTTTGGGAAGCAAACCCAGGCATTTTCTTCAAATTGTGGAGCATCTCGTATCTTCTCATATCCTTCTCCCTTTCTAAAACATCCAGACTTCCTTTCTGTTTAGTTTATAATCCATATCAGGATAAAGCCATGAAAAAATCCTTTTCAGATTGTTGTTACTGACCCCACCAGACCTTTGGCATAGCTATCAGCCAACCCAGGTTCCTACTTGGTCTAGTCATGCCCTTGTCCAGAGATTCAAGCAGAAGTGTTTTAGAGCTTTGCAGAAGTCTGGTTTTAGTCCTGTGTCACCACTTTGAAAAATTTCAGTCAAAGGTGAAGGCAGAAAATTTGCAGATTTGGCTACTTCAGTCATCAGCATGTGAGTGGCAGTTCATGACTTCAGCTGGAAATATCACCATAAATTGGCTAGAGATCACAGAACTGCCATGCAGAGCTGGTGGTTGTATTCTTCATCCTGGATACATTAGAAACTGGCTGAAAATGGCCTTGACTCCAGTGGTCATGTGAAATTATCCCGGCCAGATCTGCTATGGTGGACAGATTTCCTTAAACCCTGCTCCAGGGTCAGAGCTGTGACACACATCACAGGAGCACCCAGTGCTCCAGCTTCATCACAGATGTCACCCTCTCCCTCTCCAGCCACAAGCCCAGTTAGCACCACTCTTGCAGCACCCAGCCCTAACAGCTCCCTGCAGCTCCTCAGAACCAACCCAGCACACCCAACACTCTCCTGTGCTTCTTCCACACAGGGAAGGTGGCAGGAGAGAGAAAAAACTAAATTAGACAGTTATAACAACTTTCTGGGGACAGGGGAGGAAGGAGAACTTTAACCTTGGCTGTTAGTCTTGGTGCACTCTCATATCACAGTCAATCACCTACACAGTTCCCTCTTTAGACAGGACTGGAGGCTCTCCCAGCCCCACAGCTGGGCACAGCTGGGCATCAGTTTGAGTGGAGATGTTTTGTTTGTTTATTTATGAGTTTTTCTGTGTTGCTTTTTTGTTGATGTTGGTGTTGGTTGGTTGGTTTTGGTTTTGTTTGTTTTTTCTTTTTTGCTTTTTTTCTCCCTGTCCAGGATATATTTCTCCTTTTTCATATAATATAAAGAAAACTCTCAAGCCTTGACTATCAACAGCTGGGCTTGCGGTGGGAGTGTGGAGCTGGCTTCCCAAGGATCATTTGAAGGATTTTGCCCCACACATGTGTAGAGCTGTGTAACAACTCTATGCACATTTGAAGTTTACTTGAGCTTTTGTCAGTAAAATACTTACCCAGCCTCCAGGGCTATTCTTTGATGGCCCTTTCTTATATGGCTTTGCATTTAATAGGTTGCTTTTCAGTTTTAGAGTGGCAGGGTGTGCCTGTCTATGGATGTCAGAAGTAAAATGTCTAGTTTCCACTTGTCTAAGAGCTGAAAGGAGTAAGAAGAGCAAAACACCTCTTCAGCTACCTGGTGGATTCCAGTGGGATACACATTACTGACAGTGCCATGAGGTAGATTTGAGTGGGCAGACAGGGTCTTCCTGCAGTATCCAATCGCAAAAGAGTCCACTGCACTTCCTATCTAAAATCAGGGTTACTCAGAATGTACCACAGAGCTTGCTGCTGATCCTTCACCTGAATGTGATTGTGAAACATGTTTTTGAACTACACTAAACTGATTTAAATCTCTATGCAGACACAGCTCCATGCAGCTGGCCAGGATGTGTTCTGTCCACCACCCAGGGTTAAATAATATTTTCAGTATAACAGTAAAATTGTATTTTTTTGCAGAATGTTATCATTTTATTTATGAAGCAAATGAAATTATGACAAAGAATACTTCATTTATATATTTATCTTCCTTTTAACTGCAAATCAATGCTTGAAAGACCATATAAAATGGCCTGTGGATGTCTTCCCCTCAAAGTTAAAGTTCTTTTCTTAAAACAGGTTGAGATAAATGGCTTTGGTGACACAAATGCAGGATATCAAAACTGGCTATTAGCCCATGTGGCAAAGAAGAATGGGACTTGTTTCTCTTTCCCAAACTGAGAATGATTGTGTATATTTTATTGTGTTTTTGTTTTTAATTAAAACTCTAGTACAGCATCTTTTGTGTTTGTGGTAATTATGCTGAACTTTGTATCCCAAAGGAGAAATGTGTAAATGGTTCACTCCTCTGTGGCTATTTGTTCATGCCATTAGCTTGGGAAATGTATTTTCCAAGCTCTGCATTAGTTTAGTCAACTGGTGACAAAAGTAGTCATTTGTGTTGACACAAGCAGAACAGAGCTAAACAACAGAATAGACTACATTTCTAAGTAACATAATATGACCATCTGAGGAAGCAGTAATTGTACAGAACGATTTAAATTTATTCTTTATTATTCATATGCTAATTGTCAATGGATGGAGAATGGCTTATAAATCATTTACAGCTGTCACTGGAAATGTTTATGTTTTGAGAATTTTTCAAGCTGTCCTGCTGTCCTGGAAACCAATGTGGATACTACTCTCAACTTGCACTGTAACAGGGAATTTAGGCTTTATCAAAAATACATAATGCTGTCTGCCTTGGATTTGAAGGATCCACTACAGACTCAGCCCAGACAGGAGGCTGAGGCTCTGCCCTGAGCCAGCAATGCTGCAGCACACAAGCAGTGATGCTGAGGACCACTTACCAGCTGTCAGAGGGGGAAAAACTGAGTGATCCTTCACCAGCACGAATACAACTGGTGGGGCAGCATGCAATAGGAATTCGTGAGCTACCAAACAAAAGATTTTGGAGGAAAAGAGGTGTGGATTCCAAGACAAAAGCTTTGAAGTCAGTGCAAGTCCATCAACTTACAGCGAGCTCCCATGGAGGTAAATGTAACAGTACAGACGGTTTGCACTCTTAGGGTACATGGAGAGTACAGGACAGATCTGGAGTCCAGCAGTACGATGGGATTCAGGACGCTGATACCTGCCCAGTGGTGGTGAGCCTCCTCCAGAGCTGCACATGGTTGCTGGAGTCCCCCACGGTGCTCCTTGACCCCCACGAGCTCACTGGGACACAGAGAGGGACACGGCCCTTACACCGTATTCACAAATTCCCACAGGGCTCTGGAATTGCAGACACCTGCCAAACTCTCCTCCTGGCCATCCTCTAGCTCCATGCCCTCAAAGTCCCTGCTCCCTCCCCAAGTCCTTTCCATCTCCCAGCTTCTCCTCTGGGGATCCTAGGGCTGCCACTTCTGCCACCTCCACTGCCAGCCTTCAGTCTTGGCTGATCCTGCTGAAAAGCCTGGCACAGTCTGTGCCTTATGCCAGGTAGCTGCCTGCTGCTGCAGAAATGCTCTGGAAATACCTTTCCAAAGAGCTTCTCAATGTTGAGAGTCAGCATGGAATAGTGCTGACAGATTATTTAGACTGTCTGGCATGCACTCTCTTCGAAACACCTCCACTAAACCCCTTCTGTTCTATAGTGTTTCAAAACTTATGTTTCATACTAAAACCAGGAGGTATTTCTGTAGCAAACTATTACATGTAATAAATCCCGATGAACAGACTTTTGCAGTAAGTAATCCAGTAAGTTTAAATTTCACTACAGTTTGCACTTCAGAACTTGAATCTCATAAAAGGTGTGTGTTTTCTCAAACATGTGCCATGTCAAATTGAGGATCCTCCCATCCCAGCCAGCTCCACCAGGTCACATCACCTGTAAAATGATGTCCATACCCCCTTAAGTCTCCTCTCCAGCAGGAGGTTTGACTAAAGTCCTAGTGAGGTCCCATCCAGCCTGAATTATCCTATTATGATTCTACTATTCCTTCCCAGACACAGGACTTTGCACTTGCCTTTGCTGAATTTGTGCTTTTGGCCCAATGGCACACAGCCCTCGAGCATGTTGGCTGATGCCTGCCCTCCATTTTGGTGTTGAATGCAAACGCTGAGCACAAACTCCACCAGGTCATCAGTAAAGATGTTTAAGTTGACAGGTCCCAGGACAGACCCCTGAACTCTACTCCTGCAGCATCCAGAATTCCATGGATTATATCCCATTAACCACTGCCCTTTAATCCTGACCACACAATCAGTTTTTTACCCATCTAGCTGTCTGCCCATTTAGACTGTCGCATCCTAACTCTGATACTTGATGGACTTAATGTTTGCAAAACAGAGCACATGCCCTGTCAGCTGTTACTTCTTGAGCTAAGAATTGCCATGAGGTTCTATTGATCCATTTTTCATGTCAACTCTACACTCTTTAAGAGCTTCATTGTGTGTCCTGTCCTTGTCTTGGATCTGTCTCAAATGAGTCTGAATCACTGATTATCCAAACTTTAACTGGAGTTTAAAGTCAGAGTAATCTTATGTGTCAACTAGGTTTAGGAAACCATTACATTGTAAGCACTCTAGACAATAGCTGTTTCAATGACAATTTTATGTGAGTTGTAGTTGACAGCTGTGAGCTTTCTCCTGTCTGTTACCATTGACCTGCAATGCTTGTATTTTCTGTAGTGACTCAAGGACAGCTGAACAAATGCTATTTTGTCCCTCACAAAATACTGGTCTTTATAACAGTGTGCTAAGGAAATTAGACATTTGGAAACTAGAGACAAGTAATGCTTGGCTGGTTTTCTGCTGCTCTGACAATGCAAGCATGGTTTTGCTGGCCAGTGAACTCTGCCTGCTATGGACTGTTTTGAATCTTTCCTTAAAAGTTGAAAAAAGTTGAATGATTTTGCCACCAGATTCCATAACAGAAAATATTAAAAATAGCAAGGGATGTTGTTCAGTGCTTATTTATAGACTCAGTGCTAATTGCTAAAATCCAAAGACATTTCAAGACAAAAATGGAGATAAAGCTGCTTGTCAGCAAGAAAGGGGTAAGAAACACATACTCCAAATTACTTACTCTGAACCCAGATAATTCAAAGTCAAGCTAACAGAACTATGCTACCTGTGATGCATCACTGAGACATCCACAAAAGCTTAATGCTTCCCAGCAGTGATAATGTGAAAGAAAGATTTTTCAAAAGCAGGTCTTTAAAAAAATCACAAAATCACAGAGTACTTGAGGCTGACAAACATCTCTGGAAACCGTCTAGTTCAGCCTCCTATTCAGAGCAGGTTTGGACCATGGCCAGTCAGGATTTGAGTACCTTCAATGTTTCTTAGTCCACCACCTCCCCGCAGGGTAACCTGCTCCACTGTTTGACCAGTCAAATATTAAACATATTATTTTCCTTATGTGGGAGAGGAATTTCCCATTTCAATGTATCCCCATCCTCTTGTTCCTGCACTGGGCACCACTGAGATAAGTTGAGCTTGGAGAAGAGGTTGGACTGAGAAGTAGGTTGGACTCGATCTCAGAGGTCTTTTCCAACCTAAGTGATTCTTTGATCCTGTGATTGTAAGTCTGAATCCTGTTCTTTACACCCACTCACCATCAGATATCTACATACACTGGTATCTCATACAAGATGAGACCTTCCTGGGCCATTTCTCCTCCGCCTTTCATATCACAGAGGCTCCTGTTCTTTTGTCAACTTCATGAGCCTTCACTGGGTTTGTTCCAGTCTGTCCTTGTCTCTCTTGTACTGGGAAGCTCAGCAGGGGCACAGCTTTCCAGATAGGCCTCACCAGTGCTGAGCAGAGGGGAAAGATCCCCTGCCTCTACTTGCTGACAGTACTTGACCTAATACAGCCCGGGATACATTGGCTTCCTTGCCACAGCTCTGGTTCATGATCGACCTCTTGCCCACACTCTCAGGGTTTTCTCTGCAAAGCTGCTTCCCAGCCAGCAGCCTGTGATGGTGCATGAAAATCCTTTCAGTCTGTCAAGAAAGCGATAAGGGTAACCTTCACCAAATGACCAAAGTCATCTCAGAGGCCTCCTTTTAGGGATGCACTGAGTGTCTCACACATGCTGACAACATGCAGGTACAAAACCTGCAGGTGTGATGCTGCCTCTTACTGCTGTGTCTGTAATGGTCAGGGCACTAGAATGTGCTACTTTCCCTTCACTCTTCAGCCCTTGCCCAAGTTGCCCTGTGCTGAAGGCATGTTATGGGGAAGAAAAAGGAAAATTACTTTTAATCACCTTAGATAGTGCAAGGAGCTGACACAAAACCTCCTTCTGCTGAGCCACTGGAGAAAAGATAGACACAATGGCTTCTTTCTAGTTCACCTTTTAGGGAAAGAAATGTAAGCCAGTCATTCCCATCCAAAGAATGTGACTGTGCAAAATCCAGTCCCACAAAAGGGGCACCTCAAGGATGCAGGTAGGCACTTCTGCCCAGGAAAGAGAGAAGGAAGAAAAGAAGTCAGGGGCTATTCAGAATCATGATTCCATTTTTGTCCCTCTATGTGCTTTTCCTCCCTCTCTTGTACTGTTGTCATCTCCCTCTCAAGGCAAATGGGGTGACTATGGGATTTCGTATTTACAGGGCAGAGGCAAAGATGTTTGGATGTTTTAAGGATATTAAAAGTTACTTTATTTCAAGTTACAATCCAAATACCATTTTCCAGGTCTCTAATGAGCAGTTTAATAAATTTATAACTTTCTGATGCTCTGTGCTTCCTTTGCTTTCCTTTTCCTTCAATGCCATGTTAACATATCTGGGAACATCAACAAGAAAACTAATTCCAGTTTTTCTGTTGTTTTGCATCTCACCCTACAAGTTCTTCTATAGATACATGTTCTGTACTACTGCTAAGAAAACCCCCCAAATTCTGACTATTCTTGTCATAAAGTATTTGTGTTATTGAAACTGTACATTAAGGAATGTATAAACTTACTGAAACAAGGACCTAATTTTGGAGGTTTTTTGCCTGGCATATGTATGAGCCACTGAGCATTGCAAAATCTGAGGGTCAGGGTAAGGCTACAACAGTGTTGTATCCCCTCAGAAAATAGAAGTTCCCTGCACAGAAGAAGCTGCAATGACTCAGCCACAGGGTCCACAGTGACTGCAGGTTTTAGGAGCAGCCGGTTAGGAGTGATCCAAAAATATCTTCTGAATCACCAAAGGGTCCCAAACTGCATTCTCTGTGATGCCATGACAAAGCCAGAGATGATGTGGCTTGTTTCTGTTTCAGATCTTTTCTGAAAGTGGGTGAAATTCCTGGGGTGCTCTTGACAGGTTGCCTGAGCACGTAAAGGCAGTATTTGCCTCGCTTCAGCTACAAGCAGAGAACACAGTACAGTCAATCAGAGCAACTATCATCAGAATCAATGGATCATGCCCACTGATTTCTAAATTCTGTGTGGATTTCACTTTCACAGCACTTGATATTAAGCCTGTTATAATCATTGAATTTCATGTTAGGACTAGGTGTAGAAAATAATATATTAAAAATATATAGAATTAATATCATGAAATAGTTGGTTAATATATTTCATAAGCAATATATTATATTAATAATATATTATAAAACAATATAATGGTGATGTATGAGAAATATATAATAATACTACAGAAAAATATGTAGTATGAAATTACAGAAATGTCAGGTCAGATAATATGACTGAGTTTAACAGAGATTACTAGAGTCCTCATGCTTTTTTGTGTGAGGCACAACATAGTGGCATAAATCAGCCACATACAAGTGAGGGTGCTCAGTAGGAGCAATAAGTGACTCTTTAATCACATCGGCTTCTTCACATGGAGACAAGCAGTGCAAAGCTCTCTTTCCAGTTGAACCTGCAGAGATCCCTCTGCCAGGAAGATACAATTGCCTGGGACAGCAGAGTTCCTGTCCCATTTCTTACATAGCCCAGTGGCCAGAATGGTTCACCTTCAAACCCATAACCAAATCCACTCCTTTAGGAGAATGCTGTGCACAAGTCCATGCATAGCATCAGTGCAGCAGTTCTCAAGGGAAAAGGCCACATCCCACATTGACAGTGCTACTTTTCATCTCTGTTGCTCAGAGCTTTCCTGCCAGCCTCCTGCCGACCCTGAGATATCCCACTTGAACAGACACAGCTCAGCTCTGGAAAGATGGATGAAACCAGAGCACACAGCCATACAGCTGGAGACCATCTGTTCTCTGGACTTAACTCTAGGCAATAGGACCTATAGATGTGTGAGCATGTGTTACTACAAAGCACAGAACAAGAAATGGTGTGTGTAGTGAGGATGAGATGTGAATGGGAACAATTAAATAAGTGCAGAGGCAGAAGGAACTGGAGGATTTGTGGAAGGAGTGCCTAGAGCATGGATCTTAACAGTTGTTTAGCAGTGCCATGGTCTGGTGCTTCTCTCTGGTCAGTCAATATTTGATTCTTACACACCAAAATGAGGGCACTTAATAGTATGGGTAGTGTATTCTGAAAATGCTTCTTAGTTTGTGTCACCTGCCAGTGTAGACAGAGAATCCAGGTAGGACTTGGTAGCAAGCAGTTTTAACTAAATCATTAGATGACAATGCAGTTTTATTGCTTAAAACCTGCCTGACCCCTGTTATGAGTGAGGGTAACTCTATGTGTCCCTATATGCATTTGCAGAATGGTGATCCAATGTTTACAGGGGCAGTTAGCAGAAACTGAGGGTACCTGTGCACCAAGACTCTGCTCTGTTGCTCAGGAGGTACGTGCAAGCCACTCCAGTATGTTGCCTGAAGCCAGGTGCCCAGAACAGCACTGAAATCCCTGAGCAGACCCACCTTTAGAGTGCAGCTCTGCAGCCAGAGTCCAAGCTGCTTTCAGGGTAGGTGGTTCTTCCCTGTCCTTACCCTGTGCCCATGTATTCTCAACAGCACCTTCTGCCAGCTCCAGATTCACACAACTACATGGTTACTGGATCAGAGCACTAATGAGATCTATTCCCGAGCATAATACAGCTTACTTTTATTTGCAGTATGAGAGCTTAGCCTAACTTGACCTGGAATCCCACTCATATTTATATGCTTTGCCTTGAGCAACAAAGGGTTGTTCAAACCAACGTCAAACTTGATACAAAGTGGGCAAAGATGACCTGTTAGCATTCCAAAGGATCACTCGATGACTATGTGAATAATAACTGAACTCATCTTGTCCCACTACCAAAATAATTACCAAGGAAATTTGCAGATTTCTCATTTGAGTTCTGTCTGACAGTCCCTTTCTCAGATATCTGCTCAGGTTTTTTTAAGGCCTCTTCTGGGCTTATTTTCCTCCCTTATAAGAAAAACTTAGCTTTAAGTTTAAAGGGAACTGAATAAGGTCTATATGACACGTTTCCTCAGGTAAATATAAATTTACAATGGTATAGGTAAAAAGTTGCAGTAAGCCCTTCTAGTGGCATCAGAATATGATTTTGAGTAGCATTTATCTGCTAATGATCCCTTAATGGTTATGTTTGACAAATAACACTCTGAGAGGAACTTTAAAAATGTCTCTGCTGCTAGTTATGACTTCTGTGGTGAGAGATACAGTTCTGTCTCGGGTGAGTCAAAGGTAGGGTATGGGAAACATTGCAGGGACAAGTACTTGGTTTTAGAAGTTTCTCATAGTCTATGAAGAAACACCAGTTATGGAAGTGTGTTTCATTTGACCCTGTAGGAAGACAAGTTTTCACAGATTGTGGTGGGGCTTGTGAATCTTTGTCCCTTTGCTTTAAAACACAATAGCTGGCTCAGGCAATCTTCACATTTTTGGTTTGGCTGCAGAACATGTTCAGCTGCACAACATAGCTGTGGTTTTCTTTCCTATTAAAACCAGGATATCATGTATTTAGCTATTACATTCCTTTATTTTTGTTATGTAAATGCGTAATACCAGGTATTACAAAAGGCTGTCCCCAGCCTACAGCATGAAACTCCATGCTATTCAGAAACCTTCCCATCACCATGAAGAAGAGTTGATAGCCAGTTACCTCCTGTATGCCACTGTCTTTCTGTCATCACCACAGTGCTCTCACAGCCCTGGGCCTGGGGATGAGGCTGATAAAAGTAATTCCTTAAGCTGGGTACTTTTACATAAAACATGTGTGTGCAAGGTAAATCATGGCCTTAGGCTGCTCAGAGCTATATTTTTGAGGAACCTTTTACTAATCTTTCTCTAGTTTGTTCTGTAGCATTTCTGTTTTCATGGTTGACTTAGCAAAGCAGGAAATCATTATTTATAAACATGGGAGCAAACACTTGTAAATATAAATAAATAAAAATAAATAAAATAAAAGTAAATATAAGAAAGAATCATCTGGATAGAATCCTGTGTAATGCATTCTAGGACAACCCTGACTGAGCAGGGAGGTTGGATCAGATGACCTGCTGTGGTCCCTTCCAACCTCACCCAATCTGTGATTCTGTAAATGGAAGACCTGGTCCCTAAGGACTTTGTAGGCTGCGGTACTTAAGGCAATTTTCCAAGCTATTTACTCCATCCAGGTTATAGAGACATTTACCTACAGAGAATTGCTAAGCATCACAATGGTCACACATCTTACCAGGAAAAAAAATATCATGTCTGCTTCTGCAATTGCTTTTGGTTTTACTCCATTTTCACTAGCACAGGCAGCACATCCCTAGAGCACCACGCTGGGATATCAGGGGACTCTGTAAGCACACAGCCCTGGACTGTCCTATTGCTATCCCTAGTTTCAGACCATAAGCTTTGATACAAGCCTGCAAGCCCTCAGGACTGAGGCTGGTCAGGCTTGCCTTGTCTGAACTCTCCCTCACCTGCCTCCAGCTCTGGCTTACTTGGTTAAGCTGAGAGAGCAACGTCTCTGACTGTTCAGATGTCTATGGCTCATGCCTTTTACTTTGTGTGACACAGTCAGAGTAACAAGCAGTCAGTCTGCACTGAAAGAGATGCATCACTCCAGCACTGGATGTAGTGCAGAGAAATACAGACCTGGTGCAACAGCAGAGATCTTGAGAAGCAGGGACATGGGATGAAATGTAGAGAAGCACAGGCAGGGCACAATAAGAGATGGGGTGTAGGCTGTCACCAGAGACACATTAGTTATCAACAGTGGTCAGTTAGAGAAATACAGAGAGAAAGCTGGAGAAAACTGGGTTTAAGGATAACAAAGAGAATAAAATGTAGTATCTAACCTGGGTAAAAAATAGAATTTACAGTAAATGTGGAGACAACATGAAGCTGCAGACTGGTGAAGAAAGGACAAAGGTGCAAGAGTATCTTAGCAAAGGATGACCCAGGTGGATCTTGGAGAGAGGAGGAGGGAACCATAAACATGAACATTATATTCTTTCAGAGATGCACTTCAGGTGCTGAAATCTCCCCTACCAACACCAGTATGCAGCCACCAGCCTTAAGACCCTTTAGAGCAGTGGAGGGATGAGAGGGAAAAGGGGTAGAAAATAATATGTGTGTGTGTACAACAATTTTTAATTGGATTCCTGCTTTGGGAAGCACTCTCTAAGCACAAAAGCAAGGTACACAGAAATTCTCTGTGTTCTGAAGTGTGGCATTGTTATTGTTGTAGTTTTTGTTGTTATTTTCTTCTAAATTGGGAACTGAGTTCCACAGGAATTTTTAATGTACTTACATATGGCTTCAATGACTACTTCATGATTGCACAAGAAGCCTGTGAAACGCAGGCGTCTCAGGAAGGTCACTGACAATGGTCCTTCCTGTTGCAGGCCCCACATCCCTCCTATTAGACAGCTCTGAAACTGCTCATGGTCTATCCATGTAGAATTATTTCTCCATTTACAGAAAATTCAACTGGTTATTCCTCCCCCTTGACATAGAAAGTATGTCAAGTCATACTTTCTGACTTGATATTGATATTATTAACAGTATAAAATATATTCTTGGCACTAAGGAAATATGGGGACAATATTTTTTATGGTTACTGTATAGCATCCAGAAATCTTATGTTTCATGTCTCAGCCTTAATAATTCATGAATGCATTCAGTTCCTAAAAAAGTCCCAATAGGCACAAACAGCCCTATTGATTTCTGTTGCATTTGGGAGGTCTGGAGCCAAGGTTTTAGTGAAAGACTGCTCATGAGATGTTTTCTGGAAACAGCATAAGTGGTTTAAAGTTTACCGGCACTTAGAGGCCATGTGGGGATATTTGTATTACTACTGCTTTAGTAGGTAAAAGGAAAACTTCAATGTCCAAGGCTATCAAGCTGGCTCTAAGTATGTCTCCAGCAGCTTCAGTTCAGTGTTGGCCAGAGAAAAGTTTGTGAAATCAGTTTTCATTTTCCAAGGTGATCGAACAAGATGATGCAGGGGCAAAACCCCCTTGCATAGTGAGTAGAAATACTCATGCAGTTTTCAGTGATGAAAACTGTGATTTGGCATTTGCCTTCTGAGCAAAGCTTTCAGGCAATTTCAACCAAGTAGCCACGGATATTATAGCCCAGAGACTAATCAGTCTGAGACACGTAAAATATTGAATGCCAATACTATGACTGCATTTTTGAGGTTTTTGATACCCAAACCCTTGGAAGTTAAAAAACAGATTTGAAATCCAGTCCAGTACTTCACATGTGTTGTACACAGTCGCCCTTCCCTCACAGGTCAGGGAGACACATCTGAGAAGTGAAACTGGTTGCTGCAGTTAGCAGAGAGCAGTGATTGGAAAACAACTGCACTGTCACAACATCAGTGGTTTGTAGACCTTAGGATTTAGCTTGCTCTGTGTGTGAGATGAATAACTCAACAGAAAATTATGCAATCTGAGTAGACAGCAAGAGGTTCTCTTGTCTTCCCTCTTTCTTTTATCTAATTATTTCATGGTCCTTATTTGTAAACATTGATTCTTTAGTAAATGTTAACATGGGATCCTCCTCCAAGAGAAAGGTCAGAATATTAAACCATGTACTTCAGTGGTCACATAACAGGGTTAGGTGGGACAGTGATGCATCTCATATCTACCAAAGGGAAAGATGCCGTCAGAGCTAGAGGATGGGAAAGATGTCAGGACCCCACTGAAAAGATTAATTTCACTGCATAGCCTGTCTGTACACTGGTGTCTTCACTGTCCCTGTGTGTGCATGGCTGGCTTCTCTGCCAAACGCAGCACATGCAAAAGATAATACTGAACAACAGGGAAAAGTAGAATGGAAAAAACACAGAGAAAGGCATAAAAACCCATTGCTAAATAATGCTCTTTTCTAGCTGGAAAAAAGCAGTGTGTGTAGCACTGTTCAACAAAAGGCTTTTCAGAGAAGTGCTGTGATGGCTGAGTGTGTCATTGCAGCCACACGTTCCATAAAGCCTTGCACCTGAAGGGTGAGATAATCTAACGTGAAGTTCATCTCTGTCCTGCACATCACGTGCCCAAGAGTGTGACTGCAGAGCCTGCCAGGGACAGGCAGCCAAGCAGGCAGGGCTGTGTGTGTGCTGGCAGGAGAGTCTGCTGCCAGCCTGTGGCTCTGCTGTCCTGTGCCAGTAACACTTAGCACAAGCATCTAATCTAGAACCCTTTTTCTTCTATTATTTGAGTATGCTCTGATCTGCTGTGCAATACATGAATCCTCCAATACAAAGATGAGAAGGACAACCTCTTTATCCACAGGTGGGGCAAAGTCCTGAGAACTAATTCACAAAGAACAAAACTTTTCCCTTCTTGGGCCAGTGAAAGCAAAAATGTTCAGACCACCATTAAAATTGAAATTTATTTTAGAGATCAAACCTCTTAATATAGAAAATGAGAGGCTTTAGTGGAGATAAAACATTTTACGTATTGGTTTCCTGCCACTCTTCAGTGCACAAGGCAAGCCTGTTATCTCCCATCAGTTTCCTGGGACTCTGCAGAGCCCCTAGTGACTCAGAGCAGAGGCTGCAGATCTTTCTCCAATCAGTCACCCTCAGCTGACTGCTTCTCTCCACGGCTCTCTCCTCATTCATCCTGGAAATTGTCTCCCATATCAGTGTAACACCTTTTTACTTTTGTTATATTCTGGAGAAACATTCAAGAAAGTATCTTTTTATGTTGCTCATCTTAATAGTCAATATTAAAAGAAAAAAAGATCATTGCACACTTTTCTCCACTCCCAAATTCCAAGGTCCTTAGAAGTCAATGGACAGATGTCCACCATATACAGTTTTAACTGCAATAGTCCACAGGAATTTTGTTGTTGACGTTGATTAAAGAAGGATCTGAGACAGATATCTCCAGGGTGGGCTCCTCAAGTTTAAACAGTAAATTGTTTTTAAACAGAGAGTACAGTTCTTGCATTGTTTTTCTGTGTTCTCAGCTTGTACTGAAAACACAGACTGACTTGCCAGTTCCACTATCTTCCTTTATACATATTTTCTACAAGCTTGGATTCAAAATAAGGTTCAAGTAGAATAGTAGCCAGTAACCCAAGGTTAATAGCAGAGCCAGAGAATGGCCAGAGAGAGTGGCATAGGCAGAAATATGACATTCAGCTTAATTTCATCTGCTTTAGAGATAATATCTAATAATAAAAATAAACCTGAACAAATCTGCTCTCCGAGGTAAGCGTTACGTTTGTTTACCAACATGCTTGCACAAGTCTGGTTTCAAACACATTACTATTTCCTCATCCTCTGAGTGTAGAGGAAAACAGGTGAATGTGAGAATGGATGAGTACATTTAGGCTACAGAACCCCTCTCTGAAATTCCTGTAAAAAGTCTCTGGTGTCCCTACATGAAGGGTAATCTTTTAGTACAACAACCAGACCTTAAAAACTAACAGTAATGTTGAAAGCACCATGTCTGCAGGTTAGCAGCATATTAACCAGTAATGTTCCAGTGTTAAAGAAAAAAAAAGAAAGGTTACCATTTTGTAGCTTATTCTTGCCATCTGGAGGAGAAATAGCTGGACTCCAACACAACTTTATGAAAGTTATAAAATGGAGACCTTTATTCCTTTGTTTGTTTTGCTTTTATAACTCTCTAACACTGAGCATGCAGTCAGCAAGTGAGCATGCAACTTCATCATGGGCTGTGTGCCCGTGTACATGCGGCAAGCACGAGCCCTAACATTTCACTGGCTAAGCTATTTACATTATCTTCGGTTTCCTCCTCTGGATTACTTCATCACCTTGGAAATTCCTAGGGTCACGGTGGCCCCTGAAACCAAGGTCTAATCGATTTCAAGGAATCTGGTTTGCTCATCTGAAATAATGTGTCCATTTTCCTCCAGGTACATTTCCACACCATTTCATTACTGGAAAGTGTTGAACGCCTTACCACTTTTTCTTTGGTCTTGCTGAGTCTTTACTGTGGGACTGGAGACCTGTCAATTAGCAGAAGTTCCTGAGTAGACCAGGTCTGAAAATTTGGAAGAGACTCCAGGAGTAGCATACAAAGAGAACGGTAAGAAATACAAATAATGTATTTCCTTCTGTGTGTGTGTGTTCTGGCTTGCTTTC
The DNA here is from genome assembly GCA_013390045.1 of Picathartes gymnocephalus. Taxonomy (NCBI): domain Eukaryota; kingdom Metazoa; phylum Chordata; class Aves; order Passeriformes; family Picathartidae; genus Picathartes; species Picathartes gymnocephalus. Next base: position 50,784 of record WEKY01019219.1, on the reverse strand, counting down.
TTCCAGTGCCTATTTGGTTGCATGCCTCTGGAGCAGACTCAGGAGGCAGCACTCCTCCTCTAACTGTGCTCTGAGCGTGGTGCTGTCACCTCCCTGGGCTGGACTGGCCTGGTGTTGTCCATAAGACTCATAAAGAAACCTTTCTTACATGTTTGTGGTTTTCTCAGCCAATGTCATGTATATAGTTTAGGCTAAGCTCTGTCTTATGGTCCACTAAAATCAGGCTTAGCCTGCAAGTGTAGCAGTGATTTCTGCAGCTTATACACAAACCAGATTCCCTTTAGTACAGCACCATAAGACAGCCTCACAGCACTGGAAGTGTCAGTCTGGACAATAACAGCACCTTCCCCAGCCACAGGTGATTTCAGCTGCTGACCTGCAGCACTCGATATGTATCTCCAGTGGCTTCAGAGTGGATGCCACAGTGGGGCCACTGGTGCTAGAGCAACACAGCAGGCTTCAGTCAAAAGCCCATTTGAGTCACTAGCAAGACTCAGTTTATGAGTTTCAGTGGACTAGATGTGCATCTGAGCTATTCCCTTCATAGTCAGTGACAAGAATAGGTACAGCTAAGCTATGAGTCATTTTCTTCTTAAAGGAGTATGCTGCTTTAAATGTAAACCAGTGGGAGAAATGAACCCCACACGATTACCTTAAGAGAGATTTCAGGCCAGAGTTACAATGCAATAGAAAGATGACAATAAATGCAATGATACACAGAAAACTGGTTTAAATACACTACGTCAGAGTACAACCTCCCACCCTGTTGGTCAGGGTAGTGGTTGCAGTCAAAAGTAGTGGTCCTGTGGAAGTTCTGGTCCTCCTCTGGATCCGTTGAGTGGTGGTGGTGATGTCCCAAGTCCCCAGTTATAGACAGTCGAGTTCAGATGGGAATGCTCAGTACAGCCCCCAGGGGAGGGAGTTTCACAATGGAAAGATGTAATCCTGTGAGTCATTGCAGCTGCTCATTCTGCTGGTGCCATTAAGTCCATGATGGCCCTTTAGCAGAGATGACCCCCTCAGGAGGGGTTTGACTGTGCTGGTACTTCCCCTGAGGGAGTTATCACAGCTGAGTCATTTGCGAAGAAAAAAACCCACTCCCCTGGTCCGCAGGTTTGCCTCTTCTCCCTTATCTCATTTAACGCCCTGCTTGTAGCCTGAGATGTCTGGTGTGCACTGGGCAGTTGCGGCAAAAGACCCTTCATTAAGTTAGTCAGAAATTATATAGAGGGGAGTAGAATACAAAGTTTGGGTTACACCCACATAGTGCTAAGCTTCTCCTGTAACCAGGACAAGGAGACGTTTAAAATATGTCTCAAAAGTACTGTTTCCACTGCCTATACAGAGAGACCAGGAGACCGTGTCCATCTGGCCGACCACTGAAATCAGGTGAGATGAGTCATATTCATATCGAATTGCCAGACAGAAGAGCACCCTCAGACTTCAGGCACTGCAAAACACAGGGCAGGTGTTGATACAGTTGAGGGTCATGCATAACCCCAGCTGAGGCATTTATGAAACCCATGCAGCAGGGAATAAAACCTGATGTCAGGACAGGCAGAGAGCCCAATCTGTAACAGGGACCAACCACCACAAAATCTGTCCAGTGCCATTAGATGCAAAAGCTGGAAGAGTCCTTTCTCACAGGGATACCTGTCAGAGGGAGGTAATGTACCTCTTTTATGCAGATACTGATGGGTAATTTATTTTTTTACTCCTGACCCGTGAGGAGTCCCAATCTTCCTGGGTAGTGGAGCACTTGTCAGGGGGCACTTTCCAGACTACGCACTGAAAGGGTTTGGTAGATATAATAACATAATCCAGTGCTGACAGGAGCAGTGATTAGGAGGCAGGTCTTGTCTCAAAGCTACACAGCTGATCAGCATCTAACTCAGCCCTGCCCATCATCCCTGAAGACCTCAAGGGATCTGTGTGGTTTTGCAACCCCCACAAGTGGTCCCTCTGAGGCTGACTTGAGCTCTTCTCCCAACAAAGGAAAGTTCCAGAGAAAGCTCAGTGGGAGATGACTGCATCACCTCTTCTTCCAGCTTATTCTTCCTTTGCAGAGTTTTGGGTAAAAGATCTTCACTTCCAGGGAAGATGATGTATGTGATTTGGCATCAATTGACAATGACCCATTGTGGAGCCTTGCAAGGCAGGCACTTATTCCTTAACTTTCCTTTTCTGCATGAATTGTGAGCTATTTCTGTCCAATTTGCCATGTTCTTCTTGGCCCTTACTCAAGGAACCACTTTTTTTTTTTTTTTTTAAGGAAGAATTTGTCTTGAACAATTCAAGCTGTATTAACAGCTATGATCTGGATACATGCGGTCAATAAATAATAGCATAGTAAAATACAAAACAAAATCATATTCTCATATTTGAGAAAGAAAGTAGGAATCAATTGATGACTTATAAACAAGTTATCTTTGTGCCATCTCATTTCACTGTTATTTGGCATCCTTAAAGACCATTCAGTAGCAAGATTAAAGCTGGCCTTCAAAAACATGGGAGTCACCATCCTGGATCTCAGCCTCCTGTTTCACTTTGGTTTGACAAGTATCCTTGCAAAATGCTTCAGAAGAAAGCACAGGATATTCTTTGGATAGAAGCAGGATAATCTGACCTAAAAAAAGAACTGATCCTCTCTGGTGCTAAGAGACCATTTTCAGCCCTGAAACTTGAGTAACTGCACCACTTCCAGAAATTTGTTAGGAGTGGTCATAATATTGACATCAATGATGGCTCTTTTTGAGAAAAACCACTTGCATGCTGCTTGTTTTTTTACCTGTTGAAACAATAATGGGATAGTATCACAGGTGCTGAACTAGACAAAGCAACACCCTGGTGGTAGCCAAGGGGTGGAGAGGAAATATTTAAAACCTTAGCAGGTGTTTTGTTTTCTTTTTTTTCCCTTTTCCTCAGGCTTTAATTACTTTGCTTGGTTGATTCTTGTTATCCTTATTAATTAGGACTCATTAACTGACCAAGAGTCTGTTCTCCTTTTGCAAACTTGTACAAGTAGGACCAACTTGAGCAAGATAAATATTCAGCCAGGACAGCAGACTTCCGGAAAAGTGGAATATGGATCCTGTAATTTACTTTTCCTGGAGCATCTCCTCAGGAAGCTTTTTGGCTCTTACCCTTCCTGCTGATGGGGAGCAGGGTATGTGCAGTAGTGCTTTTTTTACCTTCTTCCCCTCCCACCTCTCCCATCTCTCCTGTGGTGGCAGGAGCACACTGTGGTCCTTAAACATCACCCAGATGTTTCACAATCACGGAGTTGTTAGGGTTGGAAGGGATCTCTGGAGATCATCCAGTTCAACACCCTGATAAGGCATGATCACCTACAGCAGGTGTCACAGGAATGTGTCCAGAGTGTCTTTGAATGCCTCCAGAGAGGGAGACTCCACAACCTCACTGGGCAGCCTGTTCCAGTGCTCTGCCACCCTCAAGGTAAAGAAGTTCTTCCTCAGGTTGAGGTGATGCTTCTTGTGTTTTAGTTTGTGGTCATCGCTCCTCATTCTGGCTCTGGGCACCACCAAAAACAGCTTGGCAGCATCCTCTTAGTACCTGCCTTTAAACTATTTATATTGGTGAGATCTCTGCTCAGTCTTCTCCAGACTAAACAGGCCCAACTTCCACAGTTTCTCCACATAAGAGAGATGCTGCATCCCCTCGTCATCTTTGGGGCCTCTGCTGGACCCTCTGCAGTAGCTCCTCATCTGCTTCAGACCAAAACTTCCAATTTTGCTCACAGTGCCTGAGGCGCAGGAATGACTCCACAACTCGTGTTAAGTTGTGAAGTAGGTATGTTTATTCAGCGCTGGACACATGGAGGATTGCTCCTCAAATCATGTGTGTAGCCCAGCCGTCTCTTAATCCTTTTATCCTTTAAAATATTACATATTCATAGGGTTACATAATTTTTCAATACATATCTTTTAATCCCACCCATCTTTGCCCCAGGTGGTAATCAGTCCAGTGTTCTTCTGGTTATCTCTGGTGGTCACTGGGATAACGTGAGAGTGTCCTCTTTGAAGTTTGGACTTTTATCTTCCCACCTCTTCTCAGGGCCTTTTGACCTCTGGCTTCCCTCCAAGGCAGGGAGTTGATGTTTTATTGCCGTGGAACCTGAGACCACTTCTTCATTCTCTCCTTATCAATCCTTGCCTCTTTTCCTCTCTTTTTTCTGTCCATGCAGGCTGCAGGGAATGTTTTCTCTCTCTCTTCCAGCAAATGTTGAGTATAGCACATTCCTTTTTCCTAAACTATTATTCTAACTTCTACTCTCTTCAGTTCTAATTTAAGTTTCTTGTTTCAGTGCCCAGGAGCCTGGTCATCTTACAATAGCTTTTAATTTCAAAATCCTTGTTGATTTCAGCCTTTCTCCCTTAACAGACTTGCGTTTATTTACAAATTCATTCTCACAGTGGAGTGAAAGAACAGGCTTCAAATGTGGGAAAAGAAATGCTGTGTTCCCAGTTTGAAAAGGACTGATTTACCCTTTGCTCATCCACTTGGACTCCCATCTGGCTCTGCCTCCCTGCACACAAAGGTGGCCAGGCTGCATCTGTAAGCAGGGACAGGCCATGCCCTAAAGCCCTGGCTTGTGCCACACTCACAGGGCCATCACTGGCAGGGCTCCTGCCATGGTTTTAACCCTCAGGAGACAGCACTCTCCCAGGAAATGCTTTATGGTGGCACTGGCCAGCCCTTGTTCCCAAAAATTTGGGAGAGGAAAACTTATTCAAGGCAGGGAAGGGACAAGAGAAAGGAAGAGAGTTCAGGTATAGGGATGCAAAGCAAGCCATGCTGCTGGGTCTCCACGCCTGCCAAATGGAGCTGGCGTGTTTCAGTGAGCAGTGCAGATGTGACCCAAGTGAACGAGAGCCAGGGGCTGAAGGGAGGCAGGGACACCAGGACAAAGCTGTTATAGGGCTCCAGCTGCCAGCTGACACTTTGCTGTCTGCAAATGGAGCTCAAGTAGCTGTTTGAGAGCAGGAATACAACCAAACCTCGTGCCATGGCCTCTGACTGAGGCCAAGGTCAGCCATGGTGTTTGTCTGAAGATCTGAGGTTTGCATGAGAGGATGATGAAGCTTCAGTGTGTCCATTATTCTCTTCCACACATTTTTGCTTTCACAGTGGTCAATTTCATTGTCTTTCGGTTCTCAGGAGGGAGATTTTCCCAGATGTTTTCTGGGAGCAAAAAGTACTGAAGGGAATAAAGGACTGTTATTCTTCTATGTCTTATCCAGAGAGTGGCATCCTCATTTTAGGAGCTATTTGCATTGCCTACCTTGGAAGCTGAACTGCCTTAGACCCCATATACAGCTTATAGTGAAAGTGCTCAAAATGTCTTTCCAGAAGATCCTAAATTAGAGTTACCATGGAGGTCTCTTTCCATTGAGTGCAATTAAATAGACTCTTAATTTTGGCCCTCTGAGTTTCACCTAAATTAGATGTCTGAACACAGCCTGAGTATCCATCTTGGACTGTAACGGTGGCTTGATACGGACACCCAGCTGTCACAATTAAGTTTGTAACTCAACACTGGTTAGGAAAGCAAAGCTGCTGAGGGTGTAAGAAAACCATATTCTGAATCTGTTGCTTAAGGCACCTGTTCATATTTTAAGTATCAGACACGTATTAGATGTGGAAAAGTGACAAGGAAGCCACTTGGTTCTGGATCATTGTTAAAGAAAACAAGGAAATAAAAACTGTGCCTAAACAGGTAAAGAAAAATATAAAAATATGTTCTTAGTTAAACATGTATAGCTAAAGAAAACTAGTCCTACAGCTGCACAGATGTATGATTTTTACTGATACCATGCTAATTGAAAACAAGAAATCCCGGGTTAGAAATGAGAAGAATTCACAGCAATCCCAAATGAGGATTCTTGTGTTCATTTTCTTAAGTTTTTCATCTTAATGAAACTTTCAGAGCTGGGAACTGTGCCAACATTGTTTTGTTTTGTTTTGTTTAAGATTCTTTAAGGTGCTGACAGGAATATGACACCTCTGTATCTCCATTCAACATTTCCTTGTCTATCACCTGACCCATGTGTTTAGGGGACAACTTAGAGATGTGATTGCATTTTAAGTGGTTTTGTGGCCTTGTTCCCTTCATGTTACACAAATGCTTCTTGGCTCACTCTGAGATCTACCCTTCTTAGCTCTCACTTTGTTCCAATGGCCTAAGTGCATCAGGATATATAAAAAAACTGTCAATTCCCTCAGTTGTACTTTTGCTAGTGAAGAATAAAGTTGTCTGTTGGTGAAGTGCCACACTACCCCAGGGCTGTTCCTAGAGAGCCAGAGCTGCTGGCTTCCAGACTGTTGAGCCAAAACACAGTGTTTGTACAGCCAAAACATAGTGAAGGACAGGACTCATTTGTTTGTGCATAAGGTTGCGTAATGTGTGCACTGACACCTCAGGCATGTGGCAGACGGCAACTAAGGCATCTGGAAAGCCAGGTTAGCAGATCTGAGAGTAAGCAGTTCTTGAGTACAAATTCCAAAACAAAATCACAGCTTAGAATTTGGTATGGAATCAGAATATGGGCTGAGAAACTGTCAGATAAAGAAAATCTTTGTGTCGTTTCCGGTGTGTGGGAGATTGTAAGAAGAAACTTCAAATGTCCTCAAGCTTCTTAACTGAGTTTCTTCCCATGCAGCAGAACTCTCAGTGTGCTGGTCCCTGAGAGATGGTGCCTGATATAAATGACTCTTCCTCATCTTCAGGGATCTGTCTTGCCAGTATTCAGGAATGTTGCAGATAAAATACTAATTAACCAGAAACAAAAGGGGGGATCAGAGTGGATATCAATAAAATATCTGCTTCTTTGATAACTTCACATTACTATTTAATCCCTGGGTATATCGCTCTTAATTCTCATCAAGGGGATAATAATTTTGGCTGCTCTTGGCATGCAAACTAGGCTGACATGCACTGGCAAGGGTAGTACTGGCCCTTTTCTTCATATTTCTGTTGCACTATCAGCATAGCAGGACCTACTCGTTGAGTTTTGGCTTAGCAAATGTAGGTGTTTTGCTTTGTTTTAATTTCAGTGGTGTCACCTTAATATAAATATCATCTTTAAAACACTGATCATTCCTTTACCAAGACTGTAGATAGACAGAAGGACTTTGACTAACAACTCTCACATTAGCCCAGCTAACAGCTGTCCAAAGAAATCACGGAATATCTCAAGTTGGAAGGCATCCATAAGGAGCATTGAGCCCAAGTCTCTGCTTCTCACAGGACCACCTAAATCACGTGGCTAGGAGCATCATCCAGACACTCCTTGAATCCATGAGTGGCTCCCTGGAGAGCCTGTTTCCTCCTCTGGATGAAAAGCATTTCCCTGATGTTCAATCTGAACTTTGACCAATGCAGCTCCATTCCATTTCCCCGTGTCCTATCACTGCTCCCCAAAGAGGAGTTCAGCAACTCCCCCTCCACTGGCCCCCGGGAGGAAGCTTTAGACTGTGGTGGAGTCACTCCTTATCCTTCTCCAAGCTGAACAAGCCAAGTGACTTCTGCCACTGCTCGTGAGTCTCATGCTTGGAAAACTCTACCAGTGCCAAGCCTGTCCCCACCTAATTGAGGTATCCTAAACCTCCATGTCTATAAAATTAATGGCATCCAATGCCACTCACCCATTCCATCATGCCGAACACCACTTCCATTATATGTAAATTTTGGATAGCACTTAATAAACTATTCTTGGTCACAGGAACTGTCACAGAGGACAAGCACTTATGACAAACTTTTCCTCAGCCCCGTGCCCTGCACCCTGCAGATCTAGGATGCTCTTCACTTTCCATGTGACCTCACGTCATATATATTTTGGGGCATCACTGCCCTGTGGTTTAATTAGTATGGCTGCTTCTCTTTCTCCCTGGGGCTGGGCTGAGGAATGACCTGACATGACAGTGTGTCAGATCTGGGAAATTAATTCACAGCCATTTCCTCCTTCATCAGTTATTGGCTGCCTGCTGCCCTCAGTCCTGATAATTATAAAGGCTGTTCAGTTGGGTCTTGCTACTGAAGAGCTATGGAATCCTCATTCTTATTTCTGGCTACTGTGCTTGGATCTGCTTCTCCTAAGCACAGCTGCTGTGAAGGTAACACAAATTAAAAACAAAGAAATTCAACACAAGCCAGTCATCACTTTCTGCCTCCGGCCAATGGAGAGAGGAGAGAATCCAATGTCCCCAGCGTGACTCATCCCATCCTAAACAAGACACGTAAAATAGGCAGGTATTAAGTAAATAATTCCAGAAGTTAATTTATCTTTTNTTTTTTCCCAGCTAAGCTAGGTTCCATAGACCTGTCCTTTAAAGGTGAACCATTCTTTGCTGGGCACATGTGCATCTTCTTTCTTGCATTGCTGCTTGCTCGTGGTGAAGTGTTGCTGTAAATACTTACCAAGGAAGGGACAGAGAGGATAGTCACAATGGGAAGCTGATAATGAGATCTACAGCTGTGGTGTCTACTCTTTGATGCTTGGGTATCAGAGAGGTAAGAATCGCACAGATATGAGCCAAAGGAAGTACAAACTGTTCTAGACTCCCATACAGCATTATCTAACTTCGTGAGGAAGCTATGAAATCTATTGCTTTGTTGCCTTTTATGCCATATTAAACCTCTCTATAAAAATTATTACATTTTAATTATTATACAGTTGTCAACAGATATTTGGCGGTAGTGGGAAACTGCAAGAATGCAATGGTGTGCTGGTTAGGATGTGCTGGCCCCATGCTCACCCTCAACATGGTAAACATTATGCTACTTAAGGCTTGAAAACCTGAAGTAAAGGCATGGAAGCAAAAAAGCCCCACAATTAGGGCACCATGGTGTTTTACTGCATTTTTTATTGGCACAAATTCTTCCCAGCATAACCAGATAAATCAGCCATCTGAGCCAATGTTTAGGGAGTCATGAGTAAAGCAGTACTGTTAATATTAAAATGATCTAGTTTTGTTTAGTTTGAAATTAAGTGGACATAGACAAGAAGAAATTGGAGAGGGGAAACAGCAAGCAATCTTGAGAAATTGTCTCAGAGAACAGGACCCTCTAGAAAAGTTTATGTTGTAGCTTTCTTGGCCTGTGCAGTGGTATCAAAGGGCCTCTTCAAGGATTCGCTGAGTGTAATTGTCTATATTTCTAACAAGAGCCAAAGACAGACAAGGTCTCATGTTCATCTGTGGGAGGAGGTGTTTTGCTGCCCACCCCACCACAGGGCTGGAGGTGATGTGCTATGGGGGCATCTCACTTGCCCCCATAGTCCAGTTCCCACTCAGGGTCTTGCCTGCCCTTGTACAGCAATGTCAGCATCAGCAGGAAAGGGGGACCTGCTAGGGTATCAGGAGTTTAACACACCAGAAATCTGGGTCTGTTCCTCCAGCAACCCACTTGCAGATGCAACAAATGGAATTCCTATCTTCATAGTTCCCATCACTGCTCAGCCCAAAATACATTTGCTTGCTTTTTTGGTGGTTTTGTCTCATGACAGCACCTCGTATCTGGAAATAAATGCACACGTTTTGCTATGCAAACTGCCAGCCAGCCTCTCACTCCAGTAAATTTCCAAGCCATGAGTGCTCAAGTTTTGCCTAGTCACCATTGCCTGTGCTGATGCTGCCTCTGAGGGGTCAGGTAGAGATAAATTCTCTGCTCTCCCATCTCCACCCACCCCTCACATTGCTGTAGAGGTGTTGGACCACTGCTCCCTTCTGCAGAGGCTGCGTGAGCCCTTGCAGCCACCACAGTCAGGTGGGCATTCTGTCCTCAATTGTACCCTGCTCATGAAAAAAAAGGCAGCTAATATTAGGTGGTATCTAGGGATAGGGTGGAAGCCTAAGTGGATGGTGCAGCCACCCCACAGCTGCTGGTGGGAGCACTTCACAGTCTCAGCACATTTAGCGTGCTGGTTATATCAGAGCGGGAGCTTGCCACCAGCTCCACTGAAGGTGTGGAAGGCATCGAGGCTGCTGATCACCTTAGAGAAAAGCAACAAAATGCTGCACACAAATTCTGTAAAGAAAATGTTTTATTTAAAGTGTTAAATACCATCACCAGAATGAGTTCGATTTACATTAGTTGGTATTCATTACAGGCCTAATCTGCCCTTTTTTTTTTTTTGTCCCCAACTGTAATTCCTTTTAACTTTTTAAAACGTACTATTTACAAGACAGCAGTGATCACTGGAATAGTACTATTTACATGACTAAACCATAAGTAGAGTTGCAGACGTGTGAAAATTAAAAAAAATACAATAATTTCTTTTAAAATAAATACTGCATAATGACGATTATGTACAAACCTTCCATGCGTCATGTCCTTGATTTTAAAATTTGAAATAATTTATAGAGGACTATGCATACAAGAATGTGTGAGCACATCTCACAGTGTCAGGAAAATGGTTATATATCTTTGTTTAATATCCTAGGGGATATTGTAGACTGCATGTTAGTAATATTTATTTGCTGCTGGTAGACAGGTGTCTAAATTATTTCAATAAATATAATTTTACCAGTCTATTAACTTAACAATAATCCAGTATATAAACTCTGCAGACAAGACACAATCTCATTTTGTACGATATTGCACAAAGTAAAAGGCATTATAAGTGATACTGTTATTACTTTTTCCCTCTTAAGAGGCATGTACAATTTGTTAATGGGAAACTTAAATAGATTTTCAAATAAAATCAGAATAATTCTGTGTGGACATAAAGGTAAATGTAATGTACTTCAAAAATTATTGCAAGATTTCAATATTAAACCTTAAGTAGGTATTAAAGGCATACAAAGACCCAGGGAAAAAAAAAAAAAAAGAAGGATATTTTGTTATTAAACATTAGCCAGTTACGTTCCCTTTAAACAACATAACTTAATGAGAAGCTTGAACTTGCAGCACCACCCAACGGTAGTTACTGTCTGCTACAAAACCCAGGGTTTTGAAGAACTGCAGTGAGGTTCTGGTAACGGTGTCAAATAGCTGACAGAGTGGTACTGGTAAGCTTTCTTTAAGGCTGTTTTACGAACCAAAGACTGATATTTTCCAGATTGATATTACCTAATTATGTCTTTTGCAACGAAAATTTAATTTATGAAAATTGAACTTTACAGCAGAAAAACTGTGTGGATTTGTAACCTTTGTCGCTTTTGGTATTTCAAGAATGTAGCAATCAATTTGGTTTAGTGCAAATAAAAGTGCTTAAATTTGTTTCCTAAAAATCAATCAGGTACTTAATTTTTCCTCTTTCCAAAAACCTTCAAGAAATAATAGTTGAGTCTTTGAATGAAAGATGCTGGTGCTGAAAACAAATTTATTGAAGACATCTTACAATGGCCACATGATTCCAGTATTTTGCTGTAGAATTCAATTTGAAGGTGAGAAAAAATGAAATTTTTTTACCATGCACTGTACAATAAATTGCAAAAGTTCAAATATCTTCTTTATCAAATACATGCTGAATTACATTAATGTACTCCCAAGCCATGTTGCAAAATCCTTTTCAACATGCTTGAAAAAAAGTAAGCTCTTAAAGAACATTTTTCTCAAATAATTCAGAAATGCAGAACAATCTGCAACCCTGAACCAAATATGGGGCATAAGACAGTAATAAGTCAAAAGGTAGACATTTTAGAATATGCTGATCATCCTGGGAGGTAGAGGGGAAAAAGAGCAAAAGGAAGAAGGGAGACTGAGAGGAGAGATAGAGAAAGAAGGAGGTAAAAGAAGTGTACAATTTGCACATTATGTTGAACTTTACAAGGCTTGTACCTTTTACATTTAAATAAATTTAATATATTACACTTATTTCTTGTCACATCATAAACAGAATTTTAAATATTTGCTAGAAATTATTTTTTATTTTTAATACAAGTCTGCAAAAACACAGACCATGACTGGTTTAAAGAATGATAAACGTGGTGTGTCTTTGTATCACCCTGTTGCATTCTCTTCCCTTTAAAACCATGCACTAGTGAAATTTATTTTTAAAAATAATATAAACTGTTGAAAATTGCTGATTTATTTTTTTTTTGCAAGTTGCAGCCCCAAGAAAATAATTTAAGTGTTCAGCTAAATCTGTGTCCATGCAAAAAAGTTTCTTAATTTCATACAGTACAGTATATCCACAGAACTTTATTTTTCAGAGAGTCCATCATGTCTGGGGTTTCACTGTGTGAATAGCTGGAGGTATGAAGCCCACCACTTTAAGTCTTGAACCTTTTCAATATGAAGAGTTTTCAGACCTCAAGCAACTGCTGCAAGTGTCAGTTGACTTTTCCAGCATCCTTAGATTCTTCTTTTCTTCCAATGTCTGCTATTCCACTGACTTGTAACGTGGCTTCATGGGAAGGTAACTCTGTTTCTGTGGCATAACCAAACTTTAGGAGGGGAGGGCAGATAAATAAAGAAAAGGGAGCAACAAAACAGATATGCCATTGAAAAGGACTTTTGTTGCATGAAACAGATTGATTTTTTTAGTTTAGTCCATGGCTTCAGATTGGACCAAAACTGAGTCCCTGAACTCCAAACCTATCAGTTCTTCATGATTTCAGTCCATCACCTGAGGGCCTTCCATAGGGCACAATGTGTGCAACTTCCTTGAGAACACAGGATCGCCTTGCAGCCCTAGAAACAGGCTCAGAAGACACAACATTAAGCATGCAGTGTTACCAGGGTTTGCGACCTGTAATTTTATATTTTTTGTAACGCTGGTTGCTATGACAACAGTTTCACAGCTGCTATGAGCGAGCATACGAAGGTCCTGTTGAACTTTCAAGAGATGATTGGGAAGCTCTTCTAGTGAGAGGAGCTAAGGTTGGGTCTACTAGGGAAGAAGGAGGGAAAAGTTTGAACCACCCAATCACCATGTTGGACAGGTCCAGTTCATCTAAAAGTATCTGTGCCACTCCCATAAAGGATTTGTGATCCATACGTCCATAGTCTCCCCAAACAATTATCTGTGAGGAAAAGAAACGCAAGAAAATTGAAAAATTTCAGCAAAAATGACAAAAGCTTTAATCTGATTTGTCAAAATCAGATCTCTGCTTATTTAATTACAGTAAGGAATGAAATATCTGACTGCTGACATAGTTTAGATCTGTGTATACTAACAGTGACAGAAATGATCTAGGCACAAACAGCAGTAAGCCATGATACCAGAGAAAACTCAGCGAGAGGAGCCCATACACATAGCAGAAACAAAATAATCTATAACTCACTTTTGCTCACTTTTACTTGCATACTCAGTTTCTACTTGCATAAATAGCTATTACTGTTCAGCAAGTATGTAAAATATGAGAATTTATTGCCAAATGAAGCCTGAAACAAGTTTGAAACTCATTCAGTGGAAGCTGTACAGATGACATTTTCAGGTTCAGAGGAATATTAATGCAAATTACCTGTAAAACTTTCCCTTGGGGACTTTCTTCAAATGATAGAAGTTGCTGATAAAGTGGCTCCAGCGTTTTTCTTGCTACCTTTGTTTTCTTTTTGGCTATACAGACTCCATTTTCTAATAGATACACCTTTACATATGGTGCTTAGAAGAACAAAAATAAAGAACAGTAAGTAAAGAAGAAGGCCAGATTTTTTTCTGTAACATATACACTTTCTATCACCATATAAAAATCTGTTTTCAAAGGATGTGGAACTGATAAAAACAAATCTCCACAAGCAATATTAACAATTATTCCCATGCAAAGCATCCATGCATTTTCTTTACTCTTCCCCTTGGGTATATTTGTTTCTTGACTTCTTTTTGTATGTCTCTTTTACCATGAAGCAACTCAGATTTTGACCTGAAAAAAAATCAGGTATTCCTGATACTGTACCATATGCAAAATAGGCCTATTAAGTAAATGCACGACTTGCAATGACTTTGGTGAGATTTGGATCAATGCTCCAAATTGTTAATAATTTAAAATTATCTACAAGGTGAAAATCAGTGAAGAAAACACTCTGACACAATTTCTATTTTGGCAGAAGAGCTTGCTAAAAATATAATTATATTGTCCTTTTCACAGAGTGTTATAGGACATCAGATTATAAAACAAGGAGTAAGTATCAAATATTGGTCTACTTTTTGAGTAGATACCTATTCCACATATCTTGATTCCGTCTTCATTCCTAAGACTCCTATATAAAAATCTTCAGCATATACCTTGCTTTCTACCCCATCATTAAGGATGCCTTTGCTATTACCCAAAATACTTTTGGGTCTTCTGGCAGCCTGATTTTTAATATCCTCCTGCAGTAGGGCTGATTTTTGGTGTATCATTTCAATATGTCATGCATCTCAGTATACAACATTGTAATCTACTGAGATGTGAATTTGTTAAGCGTTGGCAAAGCTGAACAGAAAAGCCACAGATTTTTTTGGTAGAATGCTATTCTTACAATCATAGAATATACTGAGTTGGAAGGACCCCATTAGGATCATCAAGTCCAACCCCTGGCCCTGTGCTAAGATTGTTATTAAGGTTTTTCTTCCTTACCTGGCAGTGTCTTTGAACCTGGTTTTACAACAAGGCCACGGGCTCGGATTATTTCTACTTCCAGTTGCCCTTTCTTGTCCATCATTCCCACCTGAATATCTCCTAGATAACAAAAAGGAATCCCAGCACTGTAATTCAGAACTACTTTAATATATGAAATGTCAACAAAATTTCTAGAATGAGTATGTGGTGAGTTGTATCATCTGTTTTCCATCAAGAAGTATGATCTGAATTTTAACACTACGAGATAATTTAGTATTTACCTTCTTCACTGCTGTTTAGGTTAGTAACAATCTAAAACCTCTGCAATAACACCTTGTCTCCCATCTTCCATGGCTCTATTACTTCAAATTAATTTCTCTTTCTTAAGGGTTTGATATAAAAAAAAAAAAAGACAGCAAAGGAATTAATACAAAGCAGCTCTGTAAAACTGCTTGAAATCTCTTCACCATGCCTCTAGTTTAAGACAAGTTATGAAAAGATAACTTGGGAATATAAAAGCCTGTAAACACACTAATAACAAATATTTTGCACCTAAATTACCAATTTTTATACAATATTATCCAAGTGACTCAGATAAAGGTTTGGTCTCATTAGCCCCATTTTAAAGATGGAAAACTGAAGAAGAGGTAAAAGGCTGAATTTTTCAAAGCAACTTTCTACTTTTGGATGTCTTCATAAGTATCCACGATTACAGTCAACTTTGGCCAAGGTTACAGCTTTGGTCTTAACTGAGTTGTTCAAAACCACAAGAGAAATCTATATTTAAAGAGAATCTAGAAAAATTCTATGTTCTAATTACCTGACCAAGTAGAATATATCATATCTAGAGGACATAAACACTTACCCATTGATGGCGTTGCCAAAGTCTGTCGTCCTACAAGCTGGCCAGGACCAAGTCCATCCAGAAAATCACTGAATTGGCTGTCTGCAGCCAACCTCACACCAGGAAAGATCAAACTAGAAATAATATTGAAAAAGAAACCAACAAAAAATACACTTAAATTTGCCCTTTGTTTGTTTGTGGTTTTTGTTTGTTTGTGGTTTTTATTTGTTTGGTTTTTTGTTTTATTTTGGCTTGGGTTTGTTTTTTTGTTTTCTAGATGTATTGCACTTAATGTTTGTGGATTTGGTAGTACTGTAAGGAACTTACAAAAGAATTACTGTAATTTTTGAAATCCCACAGTGTTCAACAAGCAGCAATTTAGCCTCCAGTATATAAACAAACAGGTAAAGAAAGCACTACTCCTCAATAATTTCCACATTTGTATTCTTCCATCAGGTTCTCCTTTTCCAATACATTAAAGACCGTGGTTAATTATCGAAGTATTCATATGAGACCAGTTCATTAAGATACTAACACACCCTTACCACTGACTTAGTTACATGAAGTAATTGCTCACACTTCTCAGTTACTGTGAATTCAATGGCTAAATATCAAATGTACACAGTGAAATGATGACATTAGACCAAATACTGGTTGCTATTTTTAAAATCACCATTCATTCGAAATTATTTTGTTAAAAATGTCTCTGAGAATGACATCTATTCAATAACAGAATTGAAATTCCTTGTGACAAATGACCAAAGTAACTTAAAATGCTTGCCATAAATTATCTGTGACCTATTACAGAGCAACAAGAACTAATGAAATTTGTAATGATCAATCATTAAGAAATGTCCATCTCAAATGCATATAGTGCATCAACTTGGACACACAAGATATATTGTGCAGCATAGATATATTGTCCAGTGCTGTGACCAACACTAATACATCAACCTACAATAAGACCTTTCTGGGCAATGTCTCAGATATATCACTCAGAAGTTTTTAACTTGGGCTTTTAGGATAACCATGATACATGACAGACTTGTACTTCTGCCCAGATCATTTCTTCAGGATTAAAGTAACAGAATCTTTGAAAAACTCTTGAGCCCAGTGAATGACACCTGGAAATAAATGCTTTGCTCTGTGAAGTGCTGACATTTGCCAGGAGTTTTTGGAAGAGAACTTGTCCATATCTGGGTTTTACCTGGTGTACTGCACCTGCTTCCCCTCCTGACACACCTTATGATGATAATCTGACTCATCATGTGCCCTTCTCATGGCACAGCAGAAATGATCCTCCTCCCTCCTCCACCAATAGTGGTAGACTCTTTCAGTCACAGTGGAAGACTTAGGCTTGATCCTCAATGACACTGGCTTGTGAAAGGAATTCTGATTGAACAGGACCTACAGTGCTCACTGTGCTTCTCTCTAACAACCAGTTTCATGGAGAAACGTCAGCTGTAAACGCTGCTTACTTTCCCTCAGAGCTGTAGCTGTTCATGCTTCCATCCGTTGACTCCCGGCTCGCCTGGCGAGTCATCCAGTTCCTCATCTCCACGGCCAGCCCTGTCTCCGTGCTCCTCTGGACGGTGCTCCGCAGCTTCTTGCCCCCTGCTTCTGTGGAGACAAAAGAGAAGCCCCCGTGCCACTGTGCTGTCGCAGCTGGGCAACCGTGCACACCCCTGCTCCACGTGGCACAAACATTCAGAGCCATAAATTAATGACCTGTAACAAAACTTCCATTGAAAAATTATCCATTGTTTAGTACTAGGCAAACAGCATCATAAATATCTTTTACAGGATCTTAGTTCTGTCACTGCCTGCTTTCCAAGGTCACACAACACAAGTCTGCCCACGGAGGTAACCAGATTTAAACAATCCATAGTCTAGCATGTTTAAAATATATTTCCCCTGGATGAATAAATCCCTCTTAGGAATTCAATGAAAATGTTACCATGATGTCAAAACCTGCAGAGAAATGGTATAATTCAGATGAATTACTGTTTTAACTACATTTGGTCATTATCTGCTAAATCAAGTTACAGATATCCACTAGTGAGGATAGTAAACCACAAATCAAGAGCCTGTCCCATGCTTTTTTCTCTATTCACCAGGTGCTTTAAATTTATATTTAAAATATACAGTATTGATTTTTATGCACAATATGAAACTTTATTATCACCTTCAAGAATAACAACTTTTCTATCGTTTTCCATAGTTTAATTTTACTTGTAAAAACAGCAATGTGACATGTCTGAGTATCAGACAAGGGAAAAAATACTCAAACAACATAGTAGCATTTTAGTGCAGGAATTTTGTTCAAGACCTCAGCTGAAAGAAATAAGTAGGAATGAAGCCTCAGTTTTTCTTTCATGACTAAGACAGCCACTCCATATCATTTCTGATTTTAAATGCTATTCTCTGCAATGGGGCAAGGAATTCTGCATACTGATTTCTTTTAATCTGTTCTATCCATCTCTGAGTGCACTACAGCAATGTGCGATATACTGATATTATAAAAGAGCAAGAACTTTAAATACACTACAACAAATTATAACAGAATTCTTAAATACTGATACAATGAGGGTAGAGTAGTATCAAATATCCTAGGATGTTGATGGACTCAACTTTCTTCTGCAGTGGTTTGTACCACCTGCTACCCTTTATCTTCTCTGGCTCTTCTTGTACCAGAGGTCAGAAGAACTTCTGGACCCGTGAGGTTGGGGAAGCTTTAGGGATTTGAAAAAGGAAATGAGTAAAAGGAGGAGACTGTCCTGGGATGAGGACTATCACACCCCAGGGCAAATATGTGAGCACAGGGACTGGCTTAGAGTAAGAGGATCTACAC
This sequence comes from Picathartes gymnocephalus, assembly GCA_013390045.1. Taxonomy (NCBI): domain Eukaryota; kingdom Metazoa; phylum Chordata; class Aves; order Passeriformes; family Picathartidae; genus Picathartes; species Picathartes gymnocephalus. The sequence goes on along the minus strand of WEKY01019219.1, from coordinate 32,584 downwards.
CCTCACACAGGGAATGGGAGAGAGACCTCAATTTCAGTGTGTGCACTCAGTGTCACCCTACTATGGGCTGCAGCGTGGGTTGAAGTCTCCCAGGCCCCTCAGTCAGGAGGAATATTAGGTCAGATAAAGAACATGGGAAATTTAGTGAAGTGGGAGCTAGACACCAAAAATACTTTGAAAATCACTGGCTCCTTGTCAAGAAAGATTAATAACTGCAATATTTAGCAGCAGTGAGACATTTCTACAGCAGTATCACGAATAATTCAAATCATATTGCTTATTACAAGCCTTCAACATATTCCTTAAGACCACCACTTTTAATCAGTACATACAAACAGTAATAATAATAGAAGTAATAATTTCCCTGTAGAACTTCAACTACCCAAATGAATTCAGTACCCAGTTGAAAGAAAAATAAATCTTGCTGCATCAAAATTACTTCTAAAAATGCCCATCAATACCTGATGTAATAAATAAGATACCAGATACAACATATGAAAAATGGAGCTCAGAAATCAACAATTTCATTCCTTTTGGGTTGCACCGTTCCAAGTGCCTGCTGGTTTATTATTTATATTCAACTAATGAAAGCTGGCAGCTGACTTTCAACAGTAGTCCAGAGTTGTTCTAAAACACAAGCACTCATTTCAAAGAAATGTTCCCACAGAACTTCCAGGAAAATATTGTGCTATAGTTTTGTAGAAAAGGTACACTGCATCACGGTTACATGTGAAAGGCACACAACTCCTGAAGACCCACAGGATATCACTCTTCTGCTCTAGGAACGCTTTTTATGAGTACGCATTCATTTTCATTCAGCCTTGTTGAATGATGATCATTCTCAATTCATTATTGTAAACATGAAATCTCTAATGCAAATTTAAAAGAACATCTCCATCTTGCATGATTCTTCAATATCTTCATATATGTTTCAAAGATTTGGGAGTTTGGGAGAAATATATGTTTGATTATGTAATATGTGAAGGAGTATATAGCAACTTTTATTAATTTGTAAGGCAGACTTTTTTCTGAACTAGAATTATAAGTCTGTATGCCTTCACTGTAGAAGAACAGAATAAGCAAATGAACACATCCATTGCACATCAATTTACTCAGAAATCAAGGCAGAACTCACGCAAGTGCCATTCAAGTCCTCATAGAGGCACACGTGTAGCTGTTCACAGCATCCCTCTAAACTTTAATTTTAAGCAGTTTTACTTTCCCACATTCATTTTAACTGAAATAAGAGGTCTGGTTCACATGACAACAGGCACACAAAGATACAGTTTTGATACAGCATGAAAGTTAGGCATGTGTAGTATATCCAACTTGTGTAAGTCCGAGTGGTAAACAGTAATTATTTTGACTTTAACACGGAATTTAAGGAGGGCTGAAAGGAGCTTATGTGCATAACTATTTCCCAGTTTTCAATAGAAACAGGCAGTGCTCTCTCATGGTCTCTGAAGCGAAAGACCTGACCTTTCATCAATAAAGCTCTTAATCATGATGTAGATGCTTCCTGAAGTAAGAATTGAAGATTTTAACACAAAATGGCAACTTGGAATAGAATTAACAGAAGACCCAGATCTGGGTGGCATGACTCCTGAGCCACTGCTTTTGACATGAACATTCTTTCAGCTGAAATTTGGCTAAACTAATATATAATAATACATGAGAAATATCCCCACTTGATTGTTTCCAAACCTAGCAACATATTTGTCCCTGGAAAAACGTTAATAAATCAAAAATTATCCTACAATTCCTCAAACAATTTAAAAACAAAGATAGTATTTGTGTCATCTATAATTCATGTTTCATAAATTCAGCATTAAATTTTAAAAGATTTCAAGCATCAGTGAAAATGCAAAGTAGCTACTCAAAGAAATAGCCTTTGCTGCCATACTTCCAAGCTATAGCTGGTAGAGCATCTGGTTGAAGATCATATCACTCTACTAAAGCCAAACTGTTTTCCCTCATTCCTGCCTGGAAATTGAAACTTCCTCTCTTGTTAATTCAACTACTCATGAGGCTGCATTCAGTACTGGACCCAGACCAAAAGGAACAAACAAAAAAAACATGATTTAAAGTTGTTCTTTTTCTTTTAAGACAGACAACTTCTGAAAAAATATTTGTCAAGTCAAGCATAGAGTTGCATGAACCCGACTAAGGTGATACTAACCTCTAGCTAGATTAGTAACTTGGGAATGCAGCACTAACTCAGAAATAAATAGCTAACTAGTGTCACTGTAAAAGTGGGGGTCGGTTTTATAATCCTGGAGTATATATACTTAAACATTCATGTTATACATGATGTTTTAATCTTACCAAATGAAAATATATGGAAATGAGAGATTAGAAGTACTTTGTTGTTACGTTGCTGAGTACCTACAATCAAAATAATTTTATTCATGATTTCCTAAACTCTAATAAAGAACATTGAAAAAGTTCTCCAAATTAGTATAAGCTAATTGCCCTAGCAAAAAGAAATTTCTCTCAAGTCCCCATCACAAAATATGGAATATATTATCTGAAAGACACTAGTTCAGATTCTTGCAGCCATATTGTAAGGAGTGGAATAAATTACAAGAAATAACTGCTTTGGTATTTATGAAAGAACATTCATTCTTACAGTTAATCACACTGGTAATTTAACTAATATGGTTACTGCAAATAGACTCCGCAGGCCACATTTTCTGTTATGCACAGAATTATTTGTTCCCACAACTTTGAGTGCAAATCACTTACAAATTAGGGATGCAAAACTACTGATACAATCTTCAATAGCAAATGAGAACAAGTCAAAAACTGCAGTGAATGCAACAGATTAACTTCCATCATGTGGGATCTAGCCAGATGAAATCTGCCGCTGGTGGTGAGAGCGAGAGCTCTCAGCTTGCTCTCGGCAGGAACTTCCTACAACTACTCCCCAGCAGGCACAGAGCCAAGAGAGGACATGGCACAGGCACAGGCAGGCTGGCTATGCCAGTCCTCAGCTGGTATGTGATGTCTTGGTAGGATTTGTATGGAGTACAGAGCAGCTGTGGCTTCAGAAACATACTTATAGGCTTGAGGTGGCTCTTCTCTGCTCTCCCCACCTCACCGGAAAGGCTGCATAGAAACTCCTTCAGCATTGTCATCTGACCTCAGGAGTTGGATCCACAAAGAGAATCAGCTGCCTTTAAGTGCCCATTTTTTAAGGCTAAAATTCTTTCCATACCTAGTTACCTGCTCTGGATATGTTAGCAACTGGCTTGCTAAAAGACAGTCTAAGAAAATTTGAACCTACAGAAGAAAAAGAGGACAGGGTAGGTCTCAAATTCCCTTGCAGCTGCACAGATCTGTTCCTGGAGCAGCCCAAGTTTTGTCTGCACTGAACAAGGCATTTAGCTCTTACTGAAGCACTAAGAAGCACAGCCAAGTTGTTTATTTCTTTGTTACCCACAGACCCCAAGCAGAAGACATGGTTTAGGATCTACTAATTTAAGCAGGATTTGGGAAACCCAGATTCCATTGTCACTTGAGTTTGAGCTCATTTCACTGGTTCTCATAGGCCAGTGCTAACAATCAGCTTACGAAGTTTTGTGTTACAGTCCTTCTAATGGACATTTTCACAGTGCTGCTGTCAGCATTTCTAAAACCCAATGAGCATTGTAGAGCCAGGGAGAAACTGTAACCAGGGTCTTTCTCTTACTTGGAAGGAAGAAGGGAAGATCTGCATTCTAGTTCCTGCTTCCATGAGTATCTGAATTTAAAATACTGATATATTTTGACTGGGGCAGGAATGGCCTGCCCTGATATGCCCAAAGCAGAGCTGCCTTCAGCAAGAAAACTCTTCAGTATGGGAGCAGCCAGGTTTGAAAAGTGTGAGAGAGTCTGGGCTGACAGCCTCAGTCTGCCTCACGCATTTTTAAATTTCTTGGGACGCTTCACTAGTACTTCATTTTTGGTCAAGAAACATTTTTTCACTCTCCTCTTTCCACTGGCCATAATAGAAGCATGGCTAATTAAGAGAGCACCTATGAAAATGTAAAAGAGAGAGCTGAATTAAATAATCAACAATAATCAACTGCAAAACTGTTGCTTGTGCTTCTGGTCAAAGGCTGGTATAGAAGATTTGGTATCCCATTCTTGATGAATTTCCTACAGGACCCAAGAGGCAGCCATCACGAATCTCATTGTTCCTGGCTAGATTTGAGCCAGGAACAGTGAGATCCTTTGTCTGCATTCTACTCCCCTGTCATGGCACGGCTGGTTGTATGTTCAGTCAACACTGTGCCTTGCGGCCATGTGATGTGAAGTCAGTTTACCACACGTGGCTTCCAAGCAATGCTGTGGTTTAAGGCAAGCACCTGCTCCTTATTTTCTCCCACATCTTAATGTGTCTAAAGCTGTATTCTGCCACTTTAATTCCACTGCTGTTCTGATGTCCACTCACCAGTCTCAACCGATCCTTCAGCAAATTGTTAAGAGCACCAGAAAAGAGAAACTGTTTTATGTCTACATGTGGCATACATCACTTTAGGATTTTCAACTTACAGTTTTATGTTCCCAAAAAGGTTTTTTAAATATTTTTACAGAACTGGACTGCAAACAAAGAACTGTTTTCCTACATACACAATAAGTACTTAATGTTCCTATGACTTTAGTATCCCCGGCATTATTATTCAGAATCACATGCTACATATAAAAGGACACATAACCATCTTGGACACTCTAGGGCTTGTTTTCAGGATCTGTGCTAAGTAACACTCCTGGTAACCCCAAATAAGTATATACAGGATCACGGCACAGAGGTTTGATGCTTGGCCATTCCCTTGACAAAGAATTTATCCCTGATAAGTGACAGCTGTCCCAGGGAATCAAAACTAATTAACCATAGCTATAAGGAAGAGAAGAGTTAGTACTGATGTAATTTCCACTTCTCTTTTGGTTACCAGGCTCTGACTAGATAACAACAAACTGGCTGTGTAGGTCTGGTTGGATCCTTTGTTTTACAGATGCTAATTACAGATCTTGACAGTGAGATGCAGATCAGGAATAGAATTACACACAGCCACTCAGGCCCATCCAGCACCTCTGCAGAAGTCTCCGTTTCTGTTACTGATAAGGCCATCAGCTTTCTAGGTGCGGCCAGAGGATTTACCTGCAAAAAGCCATTTACCTGCTGTAAACTTGAACACAGAGATACGACAACAAACAAGCACATGGCTTTGCAGCCCACAGCTGTATGTCCCATGTGACAACTGACCTGAATGAACAGTTCTTCAGGAGTCCTCATTTAGGTCAGTTACAATCTCCACACAGATAAACACAGTTCTTATCATTCAAATGTAATGAGTCTATAATAATTTGTGCATATTTTGTACATGTGTTGAAACAGAATGGTAGCATTTTATATCCACTTTGTACATCCTGTACAACAATCTATATAACTACAAAAAAGTGCAAAGCAGTCAGAAATCAGTCTCACCCCCAAGCTATTAAAATCCTAAAAATCAGAGCAAGCAGTTTTGTGGAATTACATTCTAATTTTGTATACCATTTATATAAAGAACAACTAGATAGATGTACATCTTCATCACAGGAACTCTTCACATCCAGTCTCTGATTTTGCCAATGACAAACGATGATCATCCAAAGAAAACAGAAACCATTTCTTCAGTTTTAAGAGATAATGTTTTTATGTTTACATGGACATTCAATTTTCTGCATGTATACCATTCTTATGTATTTATTAATAACCATTATTTCATGCAGTGCCAAAAGCAGATTAAAAATGCTTAAACAGCAAAGTGTACATATACTGAGTAGCTTAGAATTGCTTTTTTTTTTTGCATTACATGAAGTGAGATACTTTCTAAATATGGAATAATGGCAGTAACACTATTCTTTCCCCAAACCTTGATTATTTTTATTACACCAAGGGTCATTGCCTATACTATCAGACAGATCTGGGCAGCATTTTTGAATGATGTAGCAAGTGTGTTGAAACAATTCTACACCCTCTATTAAAGCTTCATGAGGTAGATAGTGCCAAGAAGTTGGATGGCTACTGAGATTACACAAATTAGAAACAGCTCTTCCTCCTTTGCTTTGTCTAAGATGAGTAATGATCCTATGCAAATATCATTATTTAAATAACCACAGTTCACGAAAAACTGAGCAAATTTCACACTGTAATGACCCATTTTCAAACTACTGCTGTTAAACATTTACCTCTCCAAATTGAAACAATGACAACACAGCAGCTCTAATTACACCCTTGACCTTGACACTGAGAAATGGCAATTACAGCACACAGATATGAGACAGATTTTTACAAGTTTATGTAGGTACCACCAGAGACGCAACCTCTCATACACTGCAGTTTCACTGCTGCTGCTACAGCCATGCCCGAATTATCTGTCAGCTATTCAGGTACATGCTACAGTGTAACCAGCAGCTCAGAAGAGAAACACAACTGCAAGAGAAATACAGCTTTACTGAGTATTTCTAACTCAGATTGAAGTATGTTGTGCTTTGAATGTCAATCCTCCTGCAGTTTCTTCTACTTTTCCCTTAGTTTTCCAGAATACATGTGATTTTTTTTGTCATGCTCTTTACTTTGCCAGCAACTGTATAGTTTTTTCTATGCTTTTTTTTTTTTAAAGGTCTTATCAATCTTGGCATTGATTCCCATTTCATTAGTGTAGTACCTGAGTATAACTGGTAAAAACACTTATGACTTGCTCTAAATGCCTGCTGTACTGCCTCCACCCTGAAACTCAGCCCATGGTGCTGCAGAAATGGCACAGACCTACCACAGTGATGGAAAGGCTGACCCAAGTCAACCCCTGAACTGTGCCCTAACAGTAAACAGAAAAAATTAACAACTATGAACTTAAATGTCATGCTGATCATTACAGAACAATTATTATTACATATTCAGAGTGCTTTTTATCCTCCAAGATGAGTGACCCCACTATTGCATGCGACGTGCAGCAGACGCTCTCTGGTATGTTAGCAACAATCAAGGCAAGATCTCTAAAGCTTCATCTCTTACAGTGGATAACCTGTCACAGGGTATTATACCCTTCTTTCATATCCTTCCTTGGCTCTGCCTATGAACATTCCACATAAACAAGGTCATCTTTACCACCAAGGCCAAAATGTAGGCCAATTCCCCCAAGATGATGTAGTTATTCTCATTTTCTTCATAGCCTAATACTCCTATATTACTTTATTCTTTTTAAGATGGTAATTTCAAAGCATAACTACTTAATGTGCAGAATTCTCTTCACTTTAATAATTACTGCGCTAATGAATTTATTGTTACTACTTCCCCCATTGTCTACTTCTGGTCAAATTATTGTCTGCTTGTTATTGTCTCCTGGGACTTCCAGAGGGACACTGTGATCTGGTGGTCTAACCACAGGAACAGAATCCAGGAACTGCTGAGTTTTATTCCAGCTCTACCAACGTGCAATGATTAATCAGTGAGAAATGCCACTGAAGCCATTACCAGTGCTCAACTGAGCAGCTCCGTGTACCTTTAAATACGTCCTGAGCCTTCTTCACTCAGGGGCAGCACTCCCACTGACACCTATGTGGGAACGAACAACCCCTCCAGCAAGTTTCCCACCTAGTTATCAGCCAGGTGACAGGAGAGTATAATGTGCTTCTATTCCTGCTGAACTCCTGCAGCAACACTCATACTTCTTTCAGTAGACATCAATATGTAAAACTGTAATGTAACTTCTCCTCAGCTAATGCAACTAATTTTTGCTATTTTTGTCATGATTGTCTTGGACTGAAGAACATTCTGTGGCTTCTTTTTTTTTAATTGCCTTTTGTTTTTCTAACATACTGGGAGACCAAGATGCTTTCCAGTTCTTTCTGAATTAATTTATGTCTTAGATTATCATCAATTATCTCTTGAATTGTCTTCGGCACCTGCAAAGCATTTGGCTTTCCCCTTCAATCTCACAGCTTCATTACCACCCAAAAGAAGATATTAAATCGAAATATACTCCCTTTTGGTGGGCATAGTTCTGCACACAAATCTTGCCATAACCAGCAGCTCCACAGCTGCACTCCTGGCAATGTGCTATTTAACTGTTTATAACAACACCTCAGTGTAAATGCAAATCAGAAGTGAATGCAAATAGTGTATAAAAAGGAAACCATAGTGAAAATTTATTACAGTAAACAATTCACAGTGTAATTTGAGGAAGCACCAAATTACCAGTCCCACTCATAAAAACAGATGTAGGCTTTCTAGTGATCACATCATGTGATCTGAGCCTCTCTTCTTTCCTCTGCATGTTGGATAACTACTTCTTCCTCAGTAAGCTTCTTGAACATAAGAATTCATTCGCGCAGTTGTTCATGAGAAAGTTTAGTACACTCATGCACTACTTGTAAATATATCATGTGCATGAGATTTTGCACTATGACTACATAGACATCTATAAGGATATCATACACATATACATTGGAAATTCTCTCATCTTTTGACAACTACAAAATTTCTTTAACTTCAACAAAACCAAGATTTTAGAAAAAATATGAGGCTTGGAATGCTTCAAGAGCACTCATATAGATATTGATATGTACTCTGTCCCCATACTTCTTCAACAATCTCCATATAATTTAAGTCTGTTTCAAGTGTTGACAGCAATTCTCACTTCAGTATGCAGGCCATACATTTTATCATCAATGAATCTAACCAAAAAAAAAAAAGCAAAAGACACCTCTTTAAAATCCTTGATAGTTTGATAACATAAATAATTTGCTCCATCACCATGTTAGTCCTGTACACATGCAGACATGCCAGAAAGAAATTGATGATACAAAGAATTATTTTCTAACACCTTTCACTAGATGTGGCTAAGAATAATAAACTCCTAAATAATGAATGTGCATAAACTTGAAGGATTCATCTCAACTGATCAGCAGGTAAGAAACGCTATTTTAAATAGCAGTTCCCTATACTGCAAACCTGGCCAACCATGGCAAGCTCAGGCCTCCCCGTGACAAATTCCCCTGTACTCTGCATTGGCAAGGCCCCACTTTGAGTACTGGGTTCAGTTTTGGGTCCTCCATTCCCAGGACACTGAGGTGCTGGAGGGTGTCCAGAAAAAGGCAACAAGGCTCTAAAAAACACGTCTTATGAGAAATAGCTGAGGGAGCTGGCCTTGTTTAGCCTGAAGGAGACTCAGAGGGGACCTCATCACTCTCTACGTGCACCTGACAGGAGGCTAGTGAGACGAGGTTCAGTCTCTTCTGTTGTGCCTGCAGTGAGAGGATGAGAGAAAATGGCCTTAAACTGAGACCAGGGAGATTCAGATTAGGTACTAGAAACAAAAATTCACTGTTAGGGTGGTCAGGCACTGGAATAGGTTGCCCAGGGACACCATGAAGTCACCATCCCCGGAGGTGTTCAAGCAGCGTCTGGGTGACACGGTTTAGGGATTTAGGGGTTACAGTGACAGTGCTGGGTGGACAGCTGGACTGGATGTTCTCGAAGGTCCCTTCCAACTTTGTTGATTCTATGATTCAAATTCATGGCTAGCAACTGAAAACAGCAGCCTTTCCATAGCCCACTTCTTCAGTACATCACAGCTTGGCTTAAGAGGTCTCCTTCTTTAATCAGTCGCCATGTAAAGGGATTTTCGTAATCATCATGCTCAAAAATAGCTTCAAAAATTACTAATATGTTGTATTGAGTTACTTGCAACTAAATTACTTCTGAATTTGACAGTACTCATATTCTTTCATACTGAAAGATACACCTCTGGACCAGGGTGTTCATTTCAGCAATTAATAAATAAAAGTTTTCAAGAGAGTATCTCAAATAAATGACTCAGCAGGTCATATTATCTATTTGTACTGAAAATATGACTGCATGTCATATTTTTGAAAATACAAAAAAAATTAAAAAAAAAAAAAGAAAAAGAAAAGAAGAAAAGCACTCTTGTAGCAGGTTATTTTTTTTTTAAGTTATCCATCACATGCAGAAATAACTACATCTTGAGGACAGTTAACTTACGAAGTGGATTTGACAACCTTTTTCAGATTAAACTGTAAAAGAGGATTTGTATGTGAACATGGGAGTGCATATACCACACCCAGTTTAATTACATTACATTAATATAATTGCATAAACACTCATAAGACAGCAAATTCCAATTTGAGTGCAGAGGTGACTTGCCATCCAAAAAACACATCACAATTTTTTCTTTCTGATCCTACTGAGAACATTTGGGAAATGATCTTAGCTGTCATGCCTGCCCTTCCCTCTGTAACCTGGCGTGTCTAAATTGAGGTAGCAGAAACTCAAATCCATAAAAAACTGCATAGCAATTACATTTCTATTTTTCATGGGCATTAATGAAATGCATTTTCAAGTGCAGCCTACATCGAAATAGTATCAGATAACATAAATCAACACAATGTGTGACATGTGAATCAGTATACAATCTTTTAACACTTGTTTAAATAATTTGCCAGCACAAAAGAAATAAATCATTACAATTACCCTTAAATTTCCATATATTCCTCTATTGACTTCCATGTACTTTATATTTCTTTGAACCAGTGAGCAGTTTTAAACACAGATTCCAACAAGGAAGTTAAATGCTTCCTAGAGAAGTAAAGAAAACCAAGTAGAACAAAACAAATCAATACTCTTATTTCACACAGGATTAATACAATTATTGTAGCTAAAAATCAGGACTGAAAAGAAAATGCTTCTGGAATGATAAAGAAAAATAATCATTAAAGAATACCTAAACATGTTTAGGATAATTTATGATATTTTCAGTGTGTGCTTTCAGCCATAGTGTTTATTAGCACATCAAGAGTATTAAAAATGCCATGTGAAGCCTACCCTGCAGTCTATTGACAATATTTTGCAGTTCACTTCATTGTTCAAGGCAAGGAGCAGATGCGAGTACTGAAGGACAGCACAGTTTGCCCCAGGGGGCAGCCACTTCTTTTCCACTGAAAGGGGTAACCTGGCCAGCGCCACAGTAAGAGCAGGGAGAAGGTGAGGGACCACACCTTGGCATTCACATCAGAAACGAGAGATGCTTTGGAGAAAAAACTTCAGGGACTGTTGCACATGAAAAGATAAATCCAAACACACAAAGACGGGGAACACACATTAGCCACTGAACTCCCAGCCTGAAATGTGGAAGGTGATAAATGAACATGCAGATATTTTAAATAGATCATGAATGCTGTACACACACAGCTGATACATGTGTGCGCAGCAGCACTGGACATTGCTATCTCTGTTATATGGTGTTCATATCTAAAGAAGGTGCAATTTTCTCCACTAATCTTAATGAAATTAAAAATCTTGAATTAGTGCTGATAAAACAAGGGAAAGCCCATCAGTTCATTCTATATAGAAATATATTTAAACACAACAGATTATTTTCTCCATGAAACCAGTAAAACAAACTAATGAAATACAAGTTCCATCCTGGATAGATTTTGGTGCCATGTTTAACCATACATGTACATTTGCACATTCCAAATAGCAAATCCTTTTGGCTACACAGAAAATCCATTGCATTCCTCCCGTTATTTAAACTTCTGGTCCTGCAACAAAAAATTACACATGTTCTTTATGGTTGGACTTACTTTCATGAGTAGAGCCTAACAATGAATGAAACCTGCAAGGTCCATTTGTACACAGCTGCTGCCTCTAAAGGAAGGGTACTCGGGGCCAGTATTTAACTGCTCAGCTCTGGTGTTCTGTGCAAATTATGTTGTAATGACAGACAAGAAATACCTGAACAAGCCCGCAGATTGTCAGAAAACCACTTGCGAGGAAGTGTGGTTTCTTTTTCGTACGAATGAGCAGAAAATAGAAAGAATAGAAAGAATGGAAAGACCCTCTATCCTTTATTTCTCCCCCCAATATAACTTCAGATAGTAACTTCATTCCCAATGTGACGATAAACATCACCTGTTAAATCACACCTCGCTCTCCAGCTACAAGCACGGTGCTACCAATCTCTCTCTCAGCCCAAGCCGCTCTCCATCCAGCTCCTCGCCCAGCAGCGATCCCCGGCCCTTCCCGGCGTGCGGGCACCGCCAAGCCCAGCCCGGCCCGCCCCTGGAGCGGCCCGGAGCCCCGGCGGTCCTCGCACACACCTGCGGCGACCATGCCCCGGCCCCTCACCTCCGTCCTCCTCCTCCAGGGAGTTCATGCAGGGAAAGTAGACCGCCAGCGCCTCGAAGGAGGCGGAGAGGCTGCTCCGGCTCTGCGACCGCTGCATGGCGCGCCCGCCGGCCGCCGTCTGCCGGCCCATCTTGGCCGAGCGGCACCCGCCTTTGGCGCGGTACAAGAAGCGCGGCGTCTTGGCGGCGGGGGCTGGGGGCGGCGGGGAGCGCTGGGCGGGCTGCGCGCCGCGGAGCTCGGCTGTGCCCCGCTGTGCCCGG
>WEKY01019219.1:0-20134 GCA_013390045.1 Picathartes gymnocephalus | reverse complement strand
GCCGCCGCAGCCAGCAGGGAGCCGCCTACCAGCGGGGCGAGCACTCAGCCGGCGGCGCGGAGCTCCGGGGCGGACGGAGCGGGACGGCGCCGTCGTGCCAGAGTCGCGGGCGAGACGGCCCGGCCGCGGCGGCTGTAAATACGGAGCGCGCCAGAGGCAGGACCGGGGCACGGCGCCGGCCGGCAGCGGCGGGACGTCCTGCAGGCACCGCCCGCAGACTTTGTTCTCCGCCCGGTTCCCGCTGGGCTGGCGAGCGGCCCCTGCGCGGCAGCAGGCGGGAGGTTCACAGGGATGCTGGAGGCGGGGGGAGGCCGTAGAAGGGGCGCCCCCATGGCTCGGCACGGACCGGAGAAGGCAGCAGCGGCCCCGACGGGGAGCGGGGCTGGTCAGCGCTGCCCCCACTCCTGGCCGGCAGCACACGCCTGCAGCCAAAGGGCAGGAGTCAGCTCTCGGGTGGTGACTGTAAAAAAGGGAACGAACCACTGGACCAGAGAACGGCTGAGGTGGGAAGGCGTCCCTGGGGCACGAGGCAGGGTCACTAGAGCCAGCTGCCCTGACTGGCTTTGAGGATCTATAAAGCTTTGAGTATCTCCAAGGATGCAGACTCACAGCCTCGTTGGGCAACCTCACTCACCGATGCTCACTCACAGTGAAAAAAATGTTTCCTGATGTTCAGCGTGAACCTCCTGTGTGTGAGCCTGTGCCCATTGCTTCTGCTTCTGTCAGTGGCCCAGCATCTTTTGCGGAACTGGCCCTGCAAGCCACAGGCAAATCCTTTATCTCTCCTCTACTTTAAGCCAAGCTCTAAATGTATTTTCAAGAATTTCTCCAAAGCACATCTGCCTCCTTAGCAAACATAAGTGTACCTTTTCTGAATTCACTCCTTATAGGATTTGCTTATAGCTACCACACATAATTTTGGGGGTTTTATCCAATCTTACTTCCATATCTTTCTCAACACTATTTAATGTTACCTTTTTGAAAATTTTATCCAGTACGTTTTATTAATTGACTTTATAGCAATTGGCAACCTTCCCCTTAAAATGCTAAGAAATTAAAGCACACTGGACATAATTAAAAAGAGGTACTAGCTACTGTAGCCATCTTTTGCAGCACCAGTAACTTATTCCACTATAGTTCACGACAGTGCAAAAGTACTATCAAACCTTGCACATGGTTGTTGTTTCCTTACTGGCCTTTTAAAGAGTAATGACAGTAAATGCAGAGCAGGGTGTGCATTCAGTTTTCTTTCAAATAAAAAAAATAATTTTCTCAAAATAATGGTAAATAATATTTAGGGTTTGATTTAACAAACTTTGCAGACAGAATGATGGTTTGAAGTGAACTGAAACTCTCCATGAAGAAAGTGTGTAGAGTGAAACACACTTCACACCCCTAGTATGTATTTCCTTGGGCTGATGTTTGGAAGAGATAATAATAAGACATTAAAACCAGCCAACACTATCACTGACATACTTTGCTGAGGAATGAAAACCAGTCAGAACTTGTGCATTCAGGGATGGAATCATCATCACTCAATCTACAGCAAAGCAGTGATTTTTTACAGCTATTTTTACAATTTGCCCAATAATTTGATTTCCAGATAACTATACTCTATTAAAGCATGTTTCATGTAACATGATAGGAACTTATTTTAGAAGAATATAAATCCTTTTTTTCCTCTGTACTGGCTATAAAAGATGCCCAGGGCAGCTTCTCTAGGCTCTGACATCTTTTAGATGTCCCATTCAGGTCATGCTCCAAAATGTGTATTTAGTAGCTTGTCATGTTTCTCTGGCCACATGCCCAAGTTTATCACCTCTCAATGCATCTGTGATGTTTTACAGATTAACAACAAGGTGAGCTGCCAAGACAGACAGACACCTCTCTTGTATGCCACAGGCAGGCGCACGGGCACTCCATGATGGCAGAGACCTGCTGAGGGCTGCCGTGGACACCAGGTTAGCCTGCAGCACCTCTTCCCCTAAAATCACCCTTTGCACTACATCTCATTAAAGTATATTCAAGTGGTAGAGTGAACTTTTCCTGTTTATACCTTACTCTAAAATACTATAAAGCAAAAAACTCTAAAATAAAGTGTAAGGGTAATAAGAAATGTCTAATATACAAAATCATGTAATCGGCAAAACCCAACAAAATGTGTTGAAATAATTGCTAAACATATTTTTAAAAGACTTAGTGACTGTAGAATTTTCTATCTATAAACACTAAAGCAGACAAAATAACTTCCTTCAACATTTTTATGAGTGTAAGATATGGCAGAAAAGTAAAAGTCCATTAAATAATAATTAATGACTGCTTTTGAGAAGTTGGGTAATAAAAATGAGTTAATGTTCATTTAATCATTTCAGATTAACTACTAATTACTTTCATGAAAACAGCTGAATAAAACTGAAAAGACATTGAGAATGCAGAGAAAGGCAAAACAACAGTTACCCAACTGGAGATATTTGACTGACTTGGAGATATTTACAGAAATATAGATAAACTGTAGAATACATATTCAAAGAAGAGCAACTGATTTGGAACATCTGTTTCATCTACTTTCACTCACATTTATAAAAATTCTTTTGTAAGTACTCCCATTACAAGTATCTCTCACAGAATAACTAATACCTGCTTAGGAGCCAGGAGGCTTTAAAGCAGTCTACGCTTGTTTTCCTTCCCAAATAAGAGAATAAGCACATCCACCACCTCCCCCTAAGCTCTGACCTTGGCAGAAATTGGAAGCCCCATGGCGACACAGGGCCCTGACAGCACCCTGGACCAAACAAGACACTAACAGGGCACTTCACTGGTGACGTGCAGCCTCAGTGAGAATTTGGCTGCACCCACAGATGTGGCTGTCGCACAGTGCCAGAGTCCCAGCATATCTCAGCCCCTCAGCACCGAATCAGACCTGGCAGCCACAGCCCTTGAAACAAGTTGACATTTTTGCTAATATGGCATAGTATATAAAAAACCTGTTACTGTCATTGATAAAATCAGCCTCCACCAAGAAAAGTACTTTAAAACCTCAACAATCTGTAGTCAATTAGAAATTATCCCAAATAGACAACAGGCTATTAGGCACCTATGCAAGAAACCTGTGACAAAACACTGGATCACCATCCCATCCAAGCTTCCTCAATATGCTTCTGTCCTAATTTTCTTTAAGATAGATGTTTAAATGGGAGAATGAAAACAGATACAAAGAACTGAGATGAGAAATCCATAAATTCTCATGGTATTTGGGGAGGCTGTCATCAGTTTCTAATGATTGCATTATACAAGTAATCCAATTTATGGCAATCTAGACACATCCTAAACTGCAGGAAAAAAGTTTACTACCCTGAAATTGACAACATCTCCCAGTTGTTTTGCTGATTGTTTAAATTTTAACTGATACTCACTGATTTGTGTCACCAGGCGGAAGGGAACCAAATTCCTGTTAAAGGAACTGCATCCAAATTCCCATCTCCATGCTAAATATTAAGATAAAGCAGGTGTGATATTTCTTTAATATTTTCATAGTTTGCTGAAAGAAACTATGTTGTAAGAATCCAGGTCAAACAGAACAAGGTCAAACATCTTCTATAAATGTATGTACTGTCCTGAGGAAATTCTATTTGTAGGGTTGGATTTATTATAAAATATTTTGGTGGCTCATCGAAAGAACTACGGAAGCAATTGCTTACTAGTTGTATTCCCTGAAAATTAATAAAAGATGAATTTGTGGCACTGGATATTAGGTGTCAACCTACTCTAAATACAGCCAGCCAATAATAGGATTCTGAATCTAATAAGTGTATCTTTCTCTTTTTATATAGCTATATAGCACGTGTGGTAATTTAAAAAAATAATATAGAAATTAATGTATTCCCATGTTTTTCCATGTTTCAGCTGTAACTGGGCATATTTCAGCAAGCATGCTTCAAGTAAACACAAATTATTAGACTTTAAATGGGGATGCCTTGGAAAAATAATGATTTGATGACCCATTCATGAAACCATACCTTTTTTCGAGGGTAGGGAAAAAGAAAGGAAAAATGAAATTTCTTCACTTCCCATTTCTACTTCTGTGTACTGAACCTAGAGGTCATAATTCCCTGGAGTGAAGAATGCAATAATATTGATGGAGATTATTTTTTCTTAATTGCCTATATAATGGATTAATTCCTAAAGCCTGCTTCAGCTTCTGAACACAAGATAAAAGCACACATTGTCATAAAAGAGTTCTTGAGCCCTTGTGCACGTTTTGGAGAAGATTCTCCAGGGCAGTCACTATGGAAAGGTGATCTGAAGTTTCTGAACACACTCCCTTAAAGATTAAGGAAGGTATTCTGGGAATGGGACTGGAAAGGAGTTATTCCCCTTTCCTTTGTCACCTCTCCTGTCAAGCATTGCCCACAGACTTCTTTTGTTTTCTGCAGAAGTGATTTGTTTGTAATTGTCTTCAGAAAAAAATAATCAGCTGCTGAGCTTTTATCCTGGTTAATCATCTTTAACTTGCACCACACCTATCAACTATTAGGCATAACATATTACAATTATAATTCAAACTCTTAATGACTTCCCACTTATAAGAAGTCTTTGTGCAATGTGTCACTACAAGAAAGGCAAATTGTTTCCTCTTACAACAGAAGTGAGAGTCCCCCACACCTCCCACTGAGGTGTAAAACACACTGTGGTTTATTTCACTGAGTTTGGCTTCCGCTCATGCCCTGTCTTCACTTATCAGAGACAGCCAACATGTCAACAGAGAAGAAACACTTGACAAGGGTTTCAAAAAGAGTTAACTGAATTGTCTCCCACTCCAAAAAATAACCCAGTTTGAAAATCTAGCATTTATCTAATTCTAGGAAGACACAAAAGAAAAAAAATAGTATTGGTTGGAGGAAATGTTATTCTCCAACAGAGTTATTATTTAAGCAATTTCCAGTAATTTTTCCAGATTAAATATCACTGGAATATATGACTGCTATTATTACTGAATTAAACCTTTTTTTTCCCCTTTGTGTAAAGCTAAAACAATACACTGAAAAGTCATTAAAAACAGGGCCCAGTTAGTGTAAAACAGAGTTTATGTATGAAAACTTGTAACATATAGTAACAAGCTGCTATTGCCTATAATTTGTTAAATGTTAGCACTGTTCTGGCTGTCCTTGTTGCCTACCAAGACTGCCATGTGCCAGCTCCAGCCCCGCCCTTGGAAAGGGCAGATTCCACAAATCGACAAGGTCCTTCCCAAAGTAATGGCTGTTTTTACTGATTCCCATCTTATAAAAATTCACTGTTCTTGACTTAGTATTTTTTCGATCATGATCAAGGAATCATAGAATGGTTTAGGTTGAAAGGGACAGTTAAAAGTCATCTAGTTCAATACTCTCGTGATGAGCAGGAACACCTTCCTCTACACCAGATTGCTCAGAGCCCCATCCAGCCTGACCTTGAATGTTTCCAGGGTTGAGGCATCTACCCTTTCCAGAGTTTTACCAGCCTTGTTATAAAAAACCTTTTCCTTGTATCTTATCTAAACCTACCCTCTTTCAGTTTAACACCATTACCCCTTGTCCTATCAAAACAGACTGTGCTAAACAGTTTGTCCCTGACTTGTCATGACTTTTGTCATAATCGTGAACTCCATCCCAGGATAATAGCTCCCAGTCCATGCAGCATTGACCTTCAGTGGTCTCCTACTCTTCTTAAAGTTTCATGATATAACAATAATTCCTACATTATGTCTAGGAGTTAGATGTAAGTTTTCTAAATTATACTTTATTTAAATCATACATTTTTGATTTTCTGAGCATCCCCTACTAAGCAGTCACAGTGAATGCAGGTATATTTTTCTGTCTGCTTACATGGTAACAGTAAATTTTTCCATTCTCCAACTTCTTTTGGCATTTTCTCTGTAAGGTCAACTCCACCCCAAATATCAAGCTAGGTACACAGTACAGATTTATACCAAAATAGCTTTGCTGGCTGACACAGCTGTTCTGGGAGAATTCCCTAGTTGTTAGTGCAAGTGCAGTTATATCAGCAAAACAGGATTCTCCTAGAGCTGCTTGATTCGCATGCTCACCTTAGGACTTATTTACTGGTACACAATTCCAGCATTCCTACATGGGAATAGTGGTTCCACTGTTCCTATCGTCTTAACAGTCTCTGCCAGACAGACTCAACCTTTAATTAATTTAGCCCTTGTGGGGATAATTTCAAAGTCTTGCACATTTTCAAAGGATACAGATTTGAAGAGGTGAAAGAAATTACTTTCACTACATCTCTTTCAAAAACCCAACAAATTTCAGTTTCTAAAAATTTTAACATAAAAATTGTTTTAAAAGGTAGAAGTGGAAAAGGTTTTTTTTGTTTGGTTGGGTTTTTTTTCTTGGAAACATAGGATGCTTTCAGATGTACAGAGATACCAATTTTAATTTCTTAATATAGTTGAATTGCTTGTCCTGCAGTTGGCATTTTCTTCTGTATTAAGCTTTCTTTAATGAACATAAAGAAAATCTATAAAGTAACTCTTTTGCTTTTATGCTAATATTAATCACGTGTGAAAGATGTCTGTTCTTATTTAAACAAAATATATTTACTTTCCCCTCCAATGTTTATGAGAAAACCACAAAACCAAAATGAAGTCATAATTTTTCTGAATAACAAAAGGAGTTTTTAATGGGCTAGCATGAAGCAACACAATGTAGATAGCTCACAAGTCACTAAGAGGTTGAAGAGAGAACCTCTACACTGCTGACTATTTCTGTTTTGATTAAAATAATTTCACATCTTTATGATCACAAGGCAATCTGCAAATCACAAGGTGTCTTAGAGCTTGGCAAAAAGTATTACTTCATAATGCTTCATCAGGGTGCGAAACCAAGAGCACAGAAATAAAAAGCTACATGCTTTTCTGAGGAAAGAATTGTTGAGAAAGAAACCCATAGGAAAAAGTATCAAGCAGTTTTAGAAACTAAAGGCAAGTGGTGGGGTTTTGTTAGATTTGGTTTGGGGTTTTTTTGTTATAAATGCATACATTCTATCTGCTTCCTCTGTTTTGATCCCAATCCACCTTTTTGTCTCTGAGAGTAACCTTTATAATTCATGAGACCCATCAGCTTAGAAACAAGCTGTAGTTATTCATATATATGCTCAAATCTTGTTATTGCAGCTGCCTGTGTACTCCACTGAAAGTCTTCAGAATGTCTTAGAGGAGGACAGTGTAATTAGTTTCAGAAACTAATTTCATGAAACATGATTTGTTTCCCTTATAATTCCATCTTCAGTAGAAATGGGACAAAACCAGTACAGAACTATTGGCACTTGAGTGGCCTGTGGAGCACGGTGTCCTGAGCCTCTGTTGCTGCTGCAATCTGCTGATGTTACTTAAGAGGATATACTGCAGAAAAGCAGTCTATGATCCTTACGCTTGTATTCTGCCAGAAAAAAATACAAAGAACATCCTGCTGAGATGAAATGTATTTTGCAAACAATGTGGAAAATGGAAAACATGTAAAGGGTGGAAAGCAAAGTGTGTACCTGTCACACATTGTTCTCTGCACTCAAGAACTACAGTGCCTAGAGAGAACAGTTTGCCAAGGACAGTGGTTCTGGTTCAATATGTTCACCTTTTAAGAGTAATATTTTATCACCAAGTGTCAAAAGCCGTGGTGAGCCCAAATGTCAGCTTTGAAGAGACGTTTCTCTTGCAAGTCAGTCAGGTAATTTTGAAATACCCTGTAGAAGGTTAATATATACTAAGCTGGTGTGATTTTGCAAAGTTCTGTGCCTATTAGGTTATCTGTTTTCTTGAGACCACAGATTACATTCATTGAAAACACTGTGTGCCAGAGTCCTGTGCATTATTTCAGTGCAGAAAAACCAAACAGGGTTTTCTGAGGCTTCTTATGCTCTGCAAAGCACTGCAGAGACTTGCCATGACTATTTTGTAAATCATGCTCTTTCAAACTGCCTGCACTGTGTAATCCCCAGGTAACCAGCTCCATCCATCAGCCAGCCCGGAACCCAGGCTGGCTGTAACCATCATATATGGTTACATCTATAACCATACAGTTACCATCCATATGGTTACTGCTAGCTGGTAAAGTGAAATCTCTGAATGCCTCAGAGCTCCAGAATGTCAGTGGAAGCTACGTCATTTTAATGAGGTCATAAATTTCCCTTCTTATGGGTGCAAGTGTATAGGGTGAGAATACTTTAAATCTTAATTAGGATTTTACAAAGGGACCATATTCACTAATGAAACACCTTAATTTTAATGGTCAGCACTAAACTCACTGACTAGAATCTGAGTCAGTTGGTCGGCACTGGAATCTATTCAGAAGTAACAATAAAAAATATTCTCCAAGCAAAGTTTAAATATATTTTTAACTGCTGATGTCACGTTTATCTGAAAAAATCACAGATTTCAGTTTTATTTTGTAAGTTTTCATGCTGTTTGTATTTCTGAGAGAGGAATGTGTGCTGTTGTCATTAAGCTTCTCTCATTTCCATGGTGTTTTAGTCATAGCAGTGTCTCTTCAGACATGCTCACACAATCTATGAAACCCAAAATGCCACTGCTAATGAAAAACAATTTTACTTTTCTCTTTCATTTGTTTATATCTGGTAATCCAAAGCTATGTCTACATGAGCAAATACAATATCAGGACACATTCTGATGCATGGGAATCACAGAATGTGTTGAATTGGAAGGGACCTTAAAAATAATCTAGTTCCAACACCCCTGCCATGGGCAAGGACACCTTTCACTAGACCACATTGCTCCAAGCCCCATCCAGTCTGGCCTTGAACACTTCCAAGAGGTGAAGCATCCTCTCAACTTCTCTGGGAAGCCTGCTCCAGTGCCTCACCACACTCTGAATAAAGAGTTTCTTTCTAATATCTAATCTAAACCTTCCCTCTTTCAATTTAAACTCATTACCTCTTGTCCTATCACTACATGCCCTTGTGAAAAGTTCCTCTCCAGCTTTTTTGTAGCCCCTCTTTTGGGTACTGGAAAGCTTCTATTAGGAACTAGATAATTTTACTACTACATTTTAAAAAGAGTCTGTAGCACAGTATCAGCTTAAAGTTGTAGAGCACCTCCAAAGGTGTTCTGATTCAGGAGTTCAAATGAGCCAGAAATCACATCCAAAGTCTGTTTTGGTGTATCACAGCATGGATTTGCATAACTGTGCCAGCTGGACTCAGTGCCCTGTGTGATTTAACACTGTAATACAGCAGAACCTTCTCTCAGGTATGACACTGCTACAGATTTAAAACTGCCAGGCAGGATTTGAATTGCAGATGCAAAATATGAAGTTACCTTGCAGACAACTTATTTGGCCTCAGAGTCACTGTGCTGCAAA
Organism: Picathartes gymnocephalus; assembly: GCA_013390045.1. Taxonomy (NCBI): domain Eukaryota; kingdom Metazoa; phylum Chordata; class Aves; order Passeriformes; family Picathartidae; genus Picathartes; species Picathartes gymnocephalus. The sequence continues at coordinate 10,760 of WEKY01019219.1, read as the reverse complement.
TAACATTTCCTCAGTTAGCTGTTTGAAAGCCAGTTAGCCATATTATCACTATATTAATGAGCTCAAAAGGGATTTGAAACACCATATATGGAGGCTTAATGTGTGTGGGTAACCTGGAACTCTTAGAAACCTTTCATTCACACAGGATGACATGTAAGGCCATGCTGGACATAATTTCACAGTCTAGCATTTCAGGACTATGAGTAAGACTAAGACAGAAAGCAGTAAAATTTAATTGACTAAGATTCTACTACTACTGTTACTATTGTTACTAGTAGCACTAGCAAATATTGATTACAGACCAGATGTGCTGGTACAAATTTGGCCCATTGCATCTGTTGTATCCTACAAAATAGTGAATAATTTCAGCTTCTTTACTTATGCTGACCTTCAAGAAATAAATTTACGTCTCCAGCTAGTAAGGTGTCCCATCCAAGATGATCTAAATATATCAAACTTTCCAAAGATCCCTCATCTATGAGGTTCATTATCTTTTATGTGTAATTTAGGCTGTCACCTAAAGAGTAAATAACTGAAAATAAAAAGGTGAGAGATATATAATTGATGTCAACCTCAAGACAATTTTGTTCATCTGCAAAACCAGTCTTGAGCATAGGTTTGTGAATAATGTTCACAATTTTGATTAGTTTTGCCAGGATTATACAATATTTGCTGTTTGTATTTCAGAATCTAGCTACTTTTTGCTGCATGTTTAGTTAATGATAATGCAAAAAGAGCAAGAAAGCTTGGACCTGAATATAGAAAACACTGCATGAACTCATAATTTGAGGGTTTTTTTCTAAAAGAGTTTGCAATCTGAATGGTACAGCAGATAAAAACCTCTGGCTGCAGCAGAGAAAGAAATGGCACCAAATTTACACTACCCCCAGTAAGTCAGCAGCAAAAACTTCCTGCCATCTGGATAATCTCCATCAGCATAGAATATTTCAAATGTACTAGCAAATAACATCCTACAAATCTTTTCATATGTTTCTATATTAAGAGAGAGTTTGTATCAACTTCCTTTTCACTAGTGTTATTTGAGACTGGCATATTGAAGCGAGGATTATTATTTCCCCAGTGAAATGTATGCCTCTTTCTTTATCTCCTTGTATTAGCTTTTTAAAATAAAAAGCAGCACCAGTATAATTCTAAGAATTCTATTATATTCTTTTTCAAGGGTCATAGCAGTCCCATTGCTAGTGGTAAGTGACTCATCTAAGGGCAAAGGTGTTACTCCGGTTTAGAGAAGAAAAAAATCTCTTAACTAAAGAGAAGAAAACCCCAAACCCTCAATGGTTCCTGCTGAGTGACACAGTATGTTTACTTACACAGCACAATGGACCCAGGACTTTAGCCCCAACTCAGGTACTAGAAACTATATCAGTGCTGAATCTGGCCAATAGTTTTGCAGAATATGTCACTTGTTTGCCTGGAATTAGCTCAGGCATGTGCAACCCTGCTGTGCTGTGTGGCTGTGATATGCACTGAGAGTCATCTCATTTCACTTCTGCATATTAAAACTAGGAGTCTAGTTTAAACCAGCTGCCTAGGCTGCCTCTGTACTCAATGGACAAAAATTTGAAACAGCGTGACTGCAATGTCAGAGTACCAACTATAGCAAGTGAATGAATTTTCAGTCCCAGAGGAGTTAACAGCCAATGCTAACTGAAAATAGAAAGCCTATGGACTCCAACAGGAACTACACACAGCCACAAAAATATCAGAACCAAACCTAGAAGATGACAGAACCCCAAACAACTGACTCAGCTGGAGACTGTCAGCTATGTAAAAAGGCTTCTCAAACCTTTTTGGACTAGTAAAGGCACACCAAGATTTGAACTCCAGAGTGCACAGTGGTACAACACACAACTCCTTCTGACTCACCTACGCAGAAGCCCAGGGGCCAATTTACAAAGAGATGAAATAGGCAGGTCACCTGTGGCTCCCAGTCCAGGCTGCGGTTGCTCCTTTGCAGTACACACTTGTGTGTCTGTCTAGATGCACGTGCATATTTATATTCATACATAAAGAAATGCTATATTGTGTTTATTCCCACCCACTTGTGTCTGTATCATATTTTGCACAGGAAAAATTGTAGGAGTTTGTGCTGCACTGAGAAAAGCAGTCAGGGCAACAGCCCAACTGTGTGGCATATCTCACAAACAATGTATATTTAATTTGAAATATTCTTATATATAAATGATATGCTATAAATAATGCCCAAATAATCAACATAACTAAGTTTCTATTTTAAAAATGTATATTTGTTACATCTTCCTCTACAAATTTCAGCTAAATAGTACATAAGCTATTTCACACAGGAGCTGAGAAATTTTCCTCCCACTTTTTTGGGAGTGACCTTTCAGGAACTCTGGGTTCTCAGAACTCCAAAGATCAAGCCAATAATTCTTTGCTTATTTATTCCCTTCTATCCTGCTTCTTTTGTTTCAGAAACAAAACAAAAAGGATACACATTTTGTTAATTAAAATTCCTCTTTTTTTTCTGTATGAATACTGGCTATTGTTACTTTCTAAAATAATACTTTGTGGATTTAACAAATGTCAGGATTCTGCACGAGCATTCTTGTTTAGAGAGCTCTTTAAAATTCAATTAGAATAGAACCAACCCACTAAGCTGAGCAAATGAGTTATTTGAATACTTTTTTTGCATCAGCTATAATGTAGTGCATCAAAAATAGTTGACTCTTTTCCTAATTTTATAATGCAAGCTTTTAGTTAACGTTTTAATAGAGTTTAATTAATAAACTTCTTTGAATTTTCTCTATAGCCACCCTTATTCAGTCTCTCCATGTATAATAATCTTAATATCTTTGTGCTTAGTTTGGGGAATACCTTTAGATTCAGGGTCATTTAATACACAGATGAATTCAGTTCTGTATGCATGAAAAGAGAGGAAAAATGTTCTCCAAGAATGAATGTGACAAATGAGCATATGTGAACATTTTTTCCCTGTAAATATTTAGAGAATGTTTTAAATTTTAATTTAAACCTTATTTTACTCTATGAAATGTCATATATAGCAGAAAGGTACAGACTGCACAGCTAAACTATTGGTACTAATGTCTACTAAAGACATCTCCTGTCTTTGCTTATACCCATGCGAATATGTAGCTACTCCATGAACCTCTCTAGACAATCATTAAATTTGAGGTTTCATAAAAGTCTGTCAGGTAAGCACAGCAATCAGTTGAGTTATGCACCTATTTGATTTAAAATAATTTATAATTAAGCTAAGATCATAGTTAGAATATTGTTTGTAGGAGAAATACATTATTGAGCAGGAGTAAAGATAAAAAGCTTAATAAAATGTTAAGCTCTTTAACTGGGATGATGAAAACCAGCTTTGATATGAGCTACTTAGACTTTTGCCAAAAGCCAACCAAAATTTACAATAGAGGAAGACTTCAGAGTGAGGAAAGAAATATTACTTCAAAGACCTGAATCTACCATGCTGGATAAGTCGTACAAATTTCTGGTTTCCAACATCCACATAGTCTACCAATAAGACTGCTTTTTTTTCCAGTCCCAGACCAGAGGCAAATATGAAAAAAAAAACCCATAAAAAAATAAAAATGGCCATACAACGAAAAACAAAGATCCAATTATTCAGTATCCTCTGTCAGCATGGCTAATACCAATGCCTAAGAAAAATATGTAAGAAAAGAAAAGTGTAGGAAGGGACACCTTTATTTTGCTGGCTGCTGGTTTAGAGGCTGAGTTAGACCTTTTTGTGTTTAATTGCCATTGCTAGATCAAACCCAACTCATTTTGTCTAATCTCTTTTTGAGCCAGCATATACATCAGGTCCATGCAGAATCCTATAGAATGGGTCCCTTAGTTTAAATTTGTACTGTGAAGTACTTCCTCTTGCTTGTTTGCCTGGTAATTGTCTGCAATGCTCTAGTGCTTGCATTGTGGGAACAATGAATATATCGTTCTGTAGTCACCTTTGTCACAGTATCCCTGACTTTACAGGCCTCAAACATCTCCTTCAGTCATTTTTTTTTCTGAACTGGAAAAATCCTGTTCCACATTGTTCATCATCCCGGCTGCAATCTCTTCCTACTTGCTTTAGCTCTGTGTCCTTTCTGAGGCTGTGGGGCCATTAGAGGTGCATACAACAGAATAATGACATTTTCTGTGCTGCTTTGTTATATTATTTTCCTAACAATTGTAGCTTCATATTTTGGGAGAAAGAAAGCCCATAGGAATTTGAGTGTGGAGTCAAAACAGAGGGGGAAAAACATTAAACCACATCTTCAATTTGAGATGACTAAATAGGAAGCAAACTCTCTTATTTTTTAACAACTTCTAAGCTGTAAAGAACAATGAAAATATTTCTTTTCTATTTTGGAAAGCCTTGACACATAAAAATCTCTGTTCAGACAGTGACCAACTCTGAGTGCTTGAACTCAGGGACCTGTGCCTCTTTCACCATACAGTATTTGACTCAGGTACTGTGCTTGCTTTGTGTTGCATCCAGCATGACTGAAGTGTATCAGACAATCGCATTCCAAGTTCATGTATAATTTACAGACAGAAAATTATAAACTAGGACCATTCTACAAAATGAAACTTTGCCTTCCTAAGTAGGAAAATCTTTGAGTGTAGGTAAATTTTGTGATGGGATTAAGGACAATTAGTGCCCAGGATGTTGCCAAACAGCTACAGAGATCTGTCAGAGGAAGCCAGCAATCATTTCTGGTGAGAGAACTTAAACGTTAGGTGATGATCATATGTAAGTGAATGATAAAACAAAAGGAATTGCTTCCTAGGGCACACACCAACAAATGACAAAGATCTATATGGAAACTGGAAAACATCGTAAAACACAAGAAAATACCTCAATCTGTGGTTTGATAAAGATTGTCCAATTAATTTCTACATGAGACTAGGAGAAATCGATGATCCTCACTGCCAAATTTCAATTGGAAGAGAAAAAACATCCCATTCATGCAGTTCAGGATAGCCAGATAAAAATGAATTAAAAGAATGACTGTAGCCACCTCCCCAGAAAATGTGGCCCAAATAACATGAAGGAACTTGCAGACAAAAACCCTACGGCCTGCAGAGGGACGGTGATACTAATGAAAGTGTGTAGGGACATAAGGTCTGAATAGCCATTTACTAGCTCTGCACCCCAGGAAAAGGATTTTTGATATAGGCAAGTACATGAACAGACCACTTGGAAAACAGAAAATTGGTGCAGTAGTTTCCATTTTGAATCCACTATGATGGGATTTCTTATAGAAGAGAAACAATTTAAAACAGAAAAAGTTAGCTGTGAAAGAAAACTCCAGCAATCACATGAAACTTTGGAACACAGGGAAATTTGCAACTGTTGCAGGAGAAAATAGACTGAGGATACAGCTGAAGGCAGCTTCAGAAGATTGTGTTGGGAGGGTTACCTTGTGAGATTTGAAGAGCCTCTGAAGAGTTCAGAATTTATCCTTTTGGATTGGGTGAAACTAACAGAGAATTGTGCCTATTTTTATTACAGAGACCACAGAGGCTTTGGTTATATTTTGGACTCTTAACCAAATGCCCAGATAACACACATAACTGCCATTATAGGAAATTTGACTTTGTTTTCAACTGAATAAAGCATCAAGTAATGTGGTCATTGCCTTTTCCACTGCCTTGAGTCCCTACTCCATGCTTCCTGAGTTGCAGGGAAGCAGGTCTTTTCAGCCTACCAGCTGAGGCAAACTCTTGGGACAGAGATGCAGCAACCACACTGCAAATCATGACCTCCAGTCACTTTGGGGGAGTAAAAGTCTTTGCTCAGTAACTAAGATTTAGCAGGTCTTACATGAACCTTTTTTTTCTGCAGTCCTTTTGTATGTATCCCTGCCCATGGCAGAAGGTTTGGAACTACATGACTTTTAAGGTGTCTTCCAACCCAAACTATTCCATCATCCCATGATTTCATCATTTTCTGTTAATCAGACTAATATTTTCTTTTTTTTGCTTGTACTTTCTCACTATGGTCCTACATATTGGCATCATATCCAAGGTTACTGCTAGAAGGCTGTTTTGCCTACACATGAAGGCTGTTCTATAAGAAGCATCATATCTTTGATTCACAACTTAAAATCAAGCGTACAAATTATCACACAAAAGCTACCAGCACTTTGTGTCATGGCTACCTCAAGAACTACCTCCTTCTTTTGTAATTACACCACTAGAGAGTGTCAGCTGTACCTAATCTATCAAGCAGAAAAGATGTTAAAGAACAGGTTAGTTTTAGAAAAGGATGCTTCACTTTCTAATGTATTTCTGCTTAAAGATCAGGAATCACTAAATTTTCGGGGAGTCTGTGAACCTTTCCTTCTTCCTTAGGATTTAATTTTTAGAAACAGCACTATATGAAAAGAATCCTTTAAGAAAATGTAAGAAATTTGTGGAAGATAGTACTAATAAAGTTTGGTCTGTGAGGTACTGTATTTATAAATCAGCTATTTATTAGAGAGGATCCTTTAGCCTCAGTTTAGATCAGTTTCATTTAGCCTCAGTTTATATCAGATTTTTTTGAATAAAAAATCTGACCAAGTACCTTGATTGGACACTGGAGGGGCGTCATTCCAAAATATATGCCTGGAAGGGATTTCTTGGCTCGTTGGAGCTGTAGGTCCCTTGCTGCAGGACTTTGGAATCCATGAGGTTTGAAAAGACTTAGCAATTGCAGGTGGCCACATTAACATCTTTATTTTCAGTCTCTTACCAAGATGCATTAAATGCATTGTGCCACCTGTCCTGCTTTCCCTGTAGTTCAACAGAAGTGCCAAAGGTGCATTAAGCCTCAAGATCTGTTTCTTTGCTGTAATCCTGTTTAGGAAGATTAACTAGTGAGAATATGGGAGGAAACAGTCAAATGCAGATAAATTGGGGTAAGAAATGATGATGCTGAGGTAAAATAATATTAGCATCATAAGTACTGAACATGATGAATCTGGGTAAACAGTCATATGAAAATGAGGTTAATAGATTTCTAAAAGAGCTTTGGAGTTCAATAGCAAGAACGCGTCTGTTCTTCATTGCAACCGAGATACTTTTAATGACCTTTTCTTTAAAAAGCTGCACTCTCAAGAACACACATTTATTATTTAACATTTTATTAAATGCTTCTGCAAAATCAAAAGAAAATGTACATGCTCTGAATGTCTAAATGATGAATTTGAGAGTGAATGAAGTTGCATTCCTGTTCCTTTTATGGTTCTCTGTACTGGTGATTTATTTTCAGAACAAATAGAAGTAACATTGTAATTATCCTTTTATGCTAACAGTTTTGGTATTGTGTTAAAAATGTTTTAAAAGGAGCACATGACATTCACTGGCAAAAACACTTGTGAAATGGTTCCATTCTGCTTATGCCTGCTTCTCTGCTGATATAATTTTTCCATCAGTCTATATTATATTTCTGTTACTGCAAGTTATCACTTTTATGAGCAAATACAGTATTGTTTGAGAAAATAAAACTAAACAAAGAAGTCCTGATCTACATTATTAAGATCATATTATGTAAATAATTGCTACAAATCTTGTTAATTCTAATTTAGTATGACCAGACAACATAAAATACAATAGTGTTCAAAAAAGTATCAAAATATTGCGTGTTAATAGTTGGGATACAATTCAAAAGGAGTGTGTTTTTCTGGCATAATAAGACAAAAGAGGGTGCAAAAAAGAGTATATGAAAAATAATTTTACTGGCATAATGTTAATGCTCATCAGATTATATGAATGAAGGTTCAACATTCATTCAGGAAGTGGGAAGAGCACCAAGTGTGCAGAAAACCACATTTCTGTCAAAACAGCCAGGGAGCCAATGACATAACAGAGGTGCCGGTTGGGCAGAATAATTTTAGTCATTCAGTACACTCTACACATCAACTATGCACAGGACTAATCATCTAATAAAAGTTAATTCCACTGAGCTCTACCTGTCTGACAAACTTATATTAATTTCTCCATCACTGAAAGAGTATCCCCTCAAAATTTCTTTTCAGAATGTTCATCTTACCTCCCTTGTTGAACTATAATAATCTAAATATTTTTTTTCCATGAAGTATAATGGTGTACATGTATATGTAAACAGAGTGAGTGAGAGAGAAAACAATTCTCTTCTCTTTCCATAAATAAACATTCTTCATTTCCCCTCTTTTCTTTTATGGAGACAAAACACTTTGTTCACATGCGCCATTGTTTTCTGGCTGCTGAACAACCATGTAACCCAAACCTGAGGGCCTAGAACTGTAGAAGAGAGATCATTTACCTAGTTTATAAATATGCAAGGCTGTATTTCATAATAGAGCAAAAGAATTTATTCAAAAATGATATATAAATAGGTATGAAAAATACACTCCTTGCCATGGTCTCTCCACAGTTGTGAACATAATTTTCTAGTTTTTCTTCCGTCTAAACACTACCTAGCTTTGCTGTGAGAGTGAAAGGAAAAGAAGTAACTTGATTAGGAGCAAAACTGAGTTAGGACAAGAGGATGAATCAAGAGGTGTTGAAATTCAGGACCCTGAGGTTAAACTTATAGACATAAAAAGGGAGAAAGTCTGCCCGAGCACTAGGTAGGGAAAATTATTTTTTACTACCAAGTACATGAGGGTGTGCTGACAGACAGGAGAAACCAAAACATTCTGGGCTACAGGACAGAGCTGTGCATACAGCACAGAACTCTAGAGCACAACAGTAGAACTTGGCTGCTGATGGGAAACGGTATTACTGTAAAATAGTGTTTGCCTTAAAAAATTCATTGTTGGTAATTTTCTCTACAGGCAGGCTAAAAATAATCTCTTTTTGCCCAGCATCAAGTCTCATCATTCCTGTCTGTCATATTCCTTCTTAGTGAAAATCAGTATTCTGTGCTTATGAAGCTAAGCAAGGATCTACAATTAAGTCCTGATGAAAGTAACAGGAAAAAACAACTCCAGGAATAATCAATGGTGAAGTCTTTAATTTAATTTAATTTAATTCAATTTAATTTAATTTCAGTCATTCTTTCAATTAATCTTCTTCCTGCTTAGGGCTTAGGCTTTTGCAAAACAAAGCTTGGTGTGTTTTCAATCTGGTAAAAAGTGGGTGGAAGTAACAGTCACCATTGAGAAATCATTTCCATGCCTTCATGTAAACCTCACTCTTCTTTCTTGGAGCACTTCTATGGCCTTCTTCACTCATGACTGAAATGCATTAAATTTTGCACATGATCTGCATATGTAGAGGGATCCATAGATTGTTCCTGAAGCTGTCTCTTGACAGATCAGAAGAGAAAAGTCCCATAGCCTTTTTATGCCAATTTATTACAAAATAAACTGAAGAACTACCACGGTGCAGAACTTGCATGGAAGAGTCAGAAATCAAGCTGTTGCATGGCTTCCAGAGAAAGCATAAGCGTAGGCACTGTTACATGGTGACCTTCTTATCATGTCTCAGTTTGGAAGATGGGACTGGAGTTCAGTTAGAATAATATCTATCACATATATAGAATATATCACTTTTCATAAAGAGAATAGCAGAAATTAGAAACTGAGAAGTCTGTTAATCCAGCTACCCACTGTCAATGCCAGAGCCAGCTTGTACACTCTCAGGAAGCCCATTCAGGAAAGGAGCAAAAATTCTATCAGCATGATATTAGTTTCTGTATGTTGCACAAATTGCATTTTTAAAAATAACTCAGCCTTTCTACAATATACTGTTAATTGTTATGTTAGGAAGACATTCATTTACTGGCTTCACTTACATAGATTTGGCTTTAAATTTGGCTGAGAGAGCAGTTCATGGCATAGTCCCTCAGAAAGACATTGCAAACTCCATGACCAAGCACCCAAGCCAACTCACACATCCACCTAGAAATTCTGCGCTCAGCCCAGAAGTGAAAAGTGATGGTAACAGTGAGAAAAGCTCCATTTCAGTAGTGCAATATACCACCAATATTGGTTATCCTGTCCTGATGCAGCAAGAACCCAGCAGTGCCCAGTTCTGCAGCCAGGCAGGGTCACTGCAGCTGCCCAGCACAAAAGCCAGGGGTGTAACTCCTAGGCAACCCCTAGTAAAAGGTTCTCATACAGTTACCTGACTGCCTATGTGGACGTTCTTCTCCTCTTACTAACTTTTCAACCTATGAAACATTTTCATTTGCATTCCATGGTGAATAGAGGTCTTAAAGGTATTAACTTCCTACGGTTTAATGAAAACAAGGAGCCTAAGCTCAACTGTGCCAGTCACCATTTGCACAGCTTGTCTCCCACAGGAGTGCATGTGGGAGGGAGGTAAGAGACCTCCATGGATTTAGGCAGTTTGAACAAGAACTGCAGTATGCTGAATAAGAGATGTGATATTATTATTCTGATGCCGTTGGGTTTTTGCCTTTTTTCTTTCTCTCTTTTCTTCACACATATATTTGTAGCTCTGTAGCTTATTGTATTTGTGACTAGTTTTCCCAATACTTTTAAATGGCCCTTCCCTAAGCAGAAAGACAAAACAAATTCCAGAGCTCCAAGCCCCAGGAGGTGCAGGGCCCCGGTGCTATCTTGGTTCTTCCTGGGAACCAAGGCTGAGAACAACTCTTTGAGGTACATTTTCATGGACAAAGTACAGCCAGTGCCAAGGGGGGGACTCCAGAGAAGAGGCTTGACCTGGGGGGGAATTGCATCACCACTTGTCCTCCTAATTGGTGCTTTTTAACAATTATGCTCATTTCCTAAACCTATAAAAATGTACTCACC
>WEKY01019216.1:84543-116383 GCA_013390045.1 Picathartes gymnocephalus | reverse complement strand
ATTGGCTTGGGAACCGTCCACTGGCGGTAGTACAGAGACTGCTCCGTGCACGTCATCATCTTACTCATAAGAGGACGAAAAGAACTTGCCCACATAACAGAATGGTAGGGCAAGAGGGAAGAGGACTTGGGAAGTCCACTGCTGTCTGTTGAGGTAATAATGTCATAAACCAGTTTGGGCAGGAAAACTATGGGGGGCTGTTTCGATGCTTTGGTCATGGAGCATTGAGAAGTCTGTAGGATGAAGGAGTTATGAGCAGGTGTGGAGGAGGAGGAAGAGGAGGAGAAAGGTGAGGAGGATGATGAGGTGATGGAGACTTGGGCACTTTTTATGTTTTGTTTCATATCCAACTGTTCAGTTACTGGTGGCAATTGTCTGCTGATTGTAGTTTGTGCCCCCTTGTCTACTTTCTGCTTCTGCCTTTCACAGTTATTTGTAGTTTCTTCAGTGCTGTTGCTTAGGGCTTGAGGAGGAGAAGACTCAGTGCAGAATCCTGTAACTAAAAGAAAATTTATATTTCAATAAAGGGCAACTATCTCTGCTAGTCAATGCCACAGTTAAACAAAACACAACAAATAATCATCTCGATATATTGTCTAGCAAACATTGCAATCTTGCTCCTCTTCTTGCTTTGACATTCCTTGTAGAGGAAGCCATAATGGGACTAGTTTGCAGTNTTAGTGATTTATGCCTTTTATTATTTATCTAATAAGCTAAGACCTCTTTTATGTCCTAAACTTAAATTAACAGAGATGATCTTATGGTCTTACTGGAAGCTTTTGAAGAGAGAGATGAAGATGCAGAGTCATGGGAACATGATCTTTCTCTTNTTTAAAGTCCTGAAGTGCATAGGAAAGATGTCTGTGATTGTCCTGTCCTCTATTTCCCCCATACATTCCTTGCTTAAGGTGCTCACCAGATACTTTAATCACTCAAGGCAAACACAAAATTACTGAAACCATTGCTTAAATGAATTGAAGAAAATAAGTATTCCCAGGCTATTACCCCACCACACTACAGAAATGTCTACACAGACTGACATCTAAAAACATTCCTTTGAATCAGCTCTGCTCTGACACCCATGTCTGTGGCACTGCAGCATTTAGGCTGATCTAATAAAACCTGGCAGCCCTCAAGCCACTGGTACTACAAAATGCATTAGTGCATTCACACAGCTTTGGGTCAGCCCAGAGAACATACTGAACTCATGAATTCTGGCCAGGAATATGTGATGTGGATACACCCCACAGATAAGTGTGGATTTTCTGAAAGCTGTATATTTTTACCTTATATATTTTAATTATTAAGTCTTCTTGAAAGTTTAACACATGTTAAGTGGTTCTGAGAATCTTTAGTGAAAGAGGACACGCAAATAACTTGCCCTTTTCAAAGCACACTGAGGACTGCTTGTGGAATCAGTCTACACAGGGTATTAGAAATATCTACCTAGGGCTGGACATAGATTAAAACAGATTTCCTCTCATGGTGAAAACAACCATCCTGGTTCTCAAAAAACCCCACATCTTGAACGGACAAAAGTCAATAGTTTCTCTTGATTTCAAGAAATAGTAAGCTATCCTTTGTCTATTAATCTAAAGTAGTCAGTAAAAGCCATTAGCAACAAATACAAAAGTGTCACCAGCACCATGAAGTGGTGCAAGTAACAGCACTGTGACATCCCTCAAAATACCAGTATCCAGGGGCACAGAAAAAAAAGAAAGGAAAAGATTTCTTTAACCACAGATAAACTGAGGGCACAGAGCCATGGGCAGGCCACATGGACACTGTAGAAATGATGAGCAGCCCAACTTCAAAGAAGAAAAAAACATTGAAAATTTAAGTGATGAAGCTTATCCAAAGTTTTCAAGATTTTTTTCCGTTTGTAACTACCACTGTGCCTGTGGAAAAGAAATCACAGGCCAAATATGCATTGCACCATGGTGCAAACTGCAATAAGATAAAAAAGAATTTACTGTCACTGACAAAAAAGCAGTATGTTTTAAAAAGCCTCATGACATTGCAACTTTTAGGGAGTTATGGTACAATTTATATTCCTCACTTTTATTCAATTCTCCTCTTAATATTATCTACATCAAATGCAAGTAAATAAAGTTATCAGACAAAAGAGCTGTAATAGTTCTCAACACTCCATCATGCTTTCTACATCAGTGTACAGGTTAAAAAGAAATGGTTTTAAAAATTATCCACCTTGAAAAGAGCTTCCCATGTAAAATTAATGAGTGAACATTCCAGAGCAAAACCAGAAAGTAAAAAATACCAATGAGAAGCATGTTTTTTCTTCCTCATATTAAAAAAGAAAAAAAGTGAAGCATGTTTTTTTCTTCATAAATTGTCATAGCTTCAGTGAACGCACCCAGCCATCACAGTACTAACTGAGGATTTATACCTCATTTTCACATAATAAAGAAGCACCTAGCTTAGGCACCCCATCACATGATAATTTTTCAAGCAAGAAAAGATCCCATTTCCTATATTTCAGAAATCTAATCCTTATATTTTTTAGTCATCTTAAGTGATCCCATTAAAATAGGCCTTATCAAAACCTTAGTGATGTATGCCTTTTATTATTTATCTAATAAGCTAAGACCTCTTTTATGTCCTAAACTTAAATTAACAGAGATGATCTTATGGTCTTACTGGAAGCTTTTGAAGAGAGAGATGAAGATGCAGAGTCATGGGAACATGATCTTTCTCTTTTCATAGGACTTCTCTTTTCTGAAGTAGAACCTGTTTCATGAATGATAGTAAGGGAAACCAAAATCAAAATAAAAGTTAGGTAAACCCATAAGTCACAGCTATATTGTCAAAGTAAGGAAGAGTACACAAGGGTTTGTGTGGGGCTTGTCCTCATCCTGACACTGTTTTTAGTATGGAGAGTATCTGTTCTTACCACACAATATTGAATCAGCCTATGGTCTAATTTACCTATGCTGAGCTGCAATAACTTCACAAAAATCAGTGCTGCAACCAGGAGCTGGTCATATCTAGGCCTGTCTCAACCACCATTTCTCTTCTGACCCATGTCTTACATTCCCCACTAATCCAGTGTCAGGGAAAGCGGCAGGCAACAAACTCTATTTTGTCAGTATGTTATGAAATTACCTCCTACCCCACACAGCTTTGTGGTCAGATCATATCTCTGCTTTTGATGATGAAAATCCTCAGTTGGATGGCCATCAAGGCCATTCACTTGAGATTCCAGGATCAGGCTTCTAAGTTAAAATGCTTGTTTATGCACAGTTTTAACGTGATAAACTGAGACATAAGCACTGCCATCAGAAAACTCAGACTGTAAACCTCTCACATGTTCTGAATTGGACTCTGGGTGTACATACCATACGTCATGGACTAGGAGAGCAGCCTTAGACAACTTAGGAGCCCGTTTGACTCAGATCACATACAATCTCAGCATACTTCAACTAAATGGACAGAACTACTCAGCTCAAGGAGTACTCATCACGTCTGAAGCAGACATCGTTTCAGTATGACCTCAGGTATTTCATTCCTCCATGAAGAGTACATATTGGATTAAAGAAAGTATTTTTGTTCAGCTTGTTCTGCTATCATTTTCAGTGAGTAAGAACTTCCTAGATGAACAGTAATTGTCTTTCTTCCTCCTCATGGTATAGAAAGGGAAATGAAGGCAAGTTGTTTGAGATTTAAATACTTTGCAAGGATAAAAATCCTTTGTTTTCCACAGGCACAACAGACAGTAAAGAAAAGTGTAAAGAACTAATAAATAACTGAAAATGCACATCAATTATAACTCAGAAAAAACCCCAAAAAGTAATTGTTCCTGGGCAAATTATTCTTGTTTTTTTACATATTTGTATGTTCTTAATTGGTTTCTTAAGAAATGATGAGTTCACCAACCCTACACTATCAATTTGAATTCATGGGTATTTTCAAGGACAACTCAGAAGTTTCCATGTTGAGATATATTTTCTATCCATACTATTTAACACCTTACAAACTAGGGACTATTCAGCTGTTTCCTTGGAAGGAATCCTTATCACTGATATCATTGTAAGCATAGGTTCTGTAGCATCAGTCAGGAACAGTTTAGCTGGAGCTGCCACTGCCCTGAGCGTAGGGATGCAGTCGCTGCTTCTCAGACAGCAAATCACACCCTTCCCTGCTGGGGAGGGAGAATGCAGAGGGTCCTCTGGACAAGTGAGTGTCACCTGGTGTTCCTACTCGAGCTCCCCTTGGTGGCTGTCAGAACATAGAGAGCAAAGGAGGAACGCAGGAGGGAGCCAAAAAACAGAGATAACAGATACAGCAGCGGAACTGCAAGTTAAAATGCATCAGCAGCAAAAGGGTAAGAAAACACAGGTTCAGTGAGATGAAACAAAACAAAGGAGCAGAGCTCACTCAGTAAGACTAAAGTGAGAAACCCTCATCCATACTTTTCTGGTTTTGCTAATCATTTTCAATCATTTTACAGCTTCTTTTATTACCAGTAATAAATAATACCTTCTGTTGCTATTTCTTCATCTTCATTGTCAGTACTGCTTAATTTCTCTGGGTCACTTTCCAACACATCATTCACAACTGCTTTCTCTGTGTGAATTTCTGAGCTCACAAAGTATGCTGCCAAACCAAGCTCTTGCTCCAGGGTTGTCCGTACCAAAGAAGATGAATTTATTAAACGTAGGTCACAGTATCTCAGTGATCTGGAGAGAAACAGGAGGAGCTAGTATGAAAACTCACTGTAATCTACTGCCTTATCTCTTTTAGAAACACAGCCAAAGGGGAATTTTTCACTATTTTCTTCAACAAGGGATGAGATAGAGCACAGTATTTTGTGCTTAATAAGTTTACCACTGCGGTGCATACACTTTTCTTTCTCTTAACCCAGCTACACAACTTAATCTACTGCACTGAAGATTAGCATCAGCATAAGAATAATCATTTGGATTCTAAACCTAACACACAGAATAGGATTCAGCTGAACATACAAAATTATTTAGTGCCCCAGGGCATCCTGTCTGGCTTCCAGCTGCCATTCCAGAAGGCACTATCTCTCCACACATCCTGGGGCACACATACCAGCATCATGCAGATTTCACAGCTACCCTAAGAAACCTAAGCAGCCATACTGCTTTTTTTAAACATACCCATTCTCTCCTCTAAACTGGGATAACTCTCATAATATTTTTGAAGCTATTTACATCTTACTATAAACAGAAGTTTATTATCAATAATATGGGGTTTGTGTTCATGATATAAAAACTGCCCCAAAAATGGCAAAGAAACACCTTGACTGAAATCTCACACAAGTAATCACACAGTTAATCTTTAGCTATTTGATAAGCAATGGATAAAAAACTGCCAGTGAGAAAAGAGTGGATCTTCTTACCGTGGCAAAGACTCCCCTTGTGGATCCATCCCACTAAATATCAATATGCAAGGCAAACCTTCCAATTCCAAATAGGTCTGTGGCCTCCAATCTACATCCTCAATTTTCTGCCAGATCTGCATAAGGTAGAGAAACCCTGTTGGACATATCCGTATGTTGGACTCATCTATAACTATATAATAGTTTATAAATATACATATTTGAGATACATCTATATCAAATAAAAAGACAGAAAACATACTTTATCATCCATTATAACAATCCACTTGTACAGTGGAAGAGAAGCCACACAGCAGAGCCAAATTCAACACAGATAGATCTCACAGCTCTTAGGGCATTACAGGCAGCAGTCTGCCTGCTGTTATTCTGAGGACATTGGGACAGTATGTTCCAGCCTGAAAAGCCTCCCAGCTTCCAAGCTGCGTAGATATCACTGAGACCAGGGCATATGGCAAATATGGCACAATGGAGAGTAAAGCTAAGCAGGAGTTTTGGAGGAGAAAAGAGAATACAGAGGCTTCTTGAGGCAGATAATATATGAATGTCTGAGTCCAAGTAAGAAAATAAGCTATAAATGAGACTTTTTCACATTAGAGGAACAGGAGAAAGCTAGAAGTGTTCAACACAAACCATTGTCCCCATTTACAAGCCTCTGGAGTCTCCCACTCTCCCCTAAAGCTATTGGTTTTCCTTTATGAGAAATCTGACAACTGCATATATTGTTTGACTGTTCTGCATCAGGCTATATTGTTTTACTCACCAGTCAGTCCTTTCTGCTTTAAGACTGATCTACAGATAAGGAGTATCTATGGTATGATCAACAGTACAACAACTTGGCTTCTGACATCTGTATGTGTTCCCCTACTGTATATGTCAGAGAACATAACCAGGATGTGATTCAGAACTAATACTGATTTTTCGAGTAAGTGATGCCTAATTATTAGCAGAATGAGATCAGCATTAGGCTCTGGATCTCAAATGACTTCATCTAACATGTATTGGATCAAACTGAGTAAACAGTATACCATATATATATTACAACATTCTAGAATGGAAATACACTTTTGCTCTGGTGATCAGATGATGGTAATTGTATGAAGAGCAACGGAGGCTTTTTTTAAACAGATGGCCCATGGCTCTGGACTTAAGGATATAAATTAATCCATAAACCACAACATGGTTCAGAAAGCATAAAATCCTGAGCTGTGAACACCAGGATGCTCTAGGATCCATAACTACCATCACTGATCAGGCAAATCGGTCTTCTTGCCCCCTGCTGGTGACAAGATTAATGGAATTCTCAACCGGTCGCTAATTAAAACCTTTCTTTTGCACTGTAACGTTCCT
Organism: Picathartes gymnocephalus; assembly: GCA_013390045.1. Taxonomy (NCBI): domain Eukaryota; kingdom Metazoa; phylum Chordata; class Aves; order Passeriformes; family Picathartidae; genus Picathartes; species Picathartes gymnocephalus. Next base: position 109,653 of record WEKY01019216.1, on the reverse strand, counting down.
GTGAGAAAATTCAGCCAAACCTGAACATTTTGTTTGGCTTTCTAATGTATTTCTCATATTCCCGTTAGATAAAGCATTTCAACCGTTTCCAAGGGTTACTACTGGAACTAAAGCGCTAACCATATTATATTATATTATATTATATTATATTATATTATATTATATTATATTAGTTAACACTTCACTGAGCATTAGCCACAGGCAGGACATGAAAAGTGTCACAGACAGTATGTGTAAAGGGTAAAAGTCATGCTCCTCACAGCAGCTTTTGTTTTAACTATAAGACTCCACACTTCAGCTCATGACTGTAACTCTCACCAGTAAAGTATCCCCACCTACTCATCTAATGAAGCTTCCCAGCACATGCCATTCTTCAATTTACCTTTAGTTGTTCCACAAAGTGCTTCCCGATTGTGATTCCGGAATTAGGATTTCCCAAAATTATTTCAAAGTTATCTTCAAGGGCTAGTCTTTCCCTTACATTATACAGACGTTCATACGCCACTGCAGCCAGAGGCATACATGGAATTCTTAACACTACCATGAGGCCATGGCCACTAGGACATTGTCTTGAAGAGTTTATTAGATTTTGGGTGATTTCCAGAGTTTCAACCGAGGTGTAATTCTTCATCTGAGAAAGACCACACACTGCCATCATAGCTGCAGAGTAGTGTTGGATGAGGACAAAAGTCCTTATCACTGCACTGTGTAACCTGGGGAACCTGAAATAAATGGTGAATTAAAGAGTATTAAAAGGTGAAGTGAAAAAGGTATTTTTTACAAAATATAGTAAACTCAGGAGTTTCTCCTGTAAAGAATCCTTTGTATTTACTATACAACAGAATCTCACCAATTGCAGTTGTACAGTATTTGCAAGGCCTCATTTCACAATCAGAACACAATCAGGTTTTTTTCTGATTTATATGTACCTACCACAGTGATATGTTTAACTTCTCGTTGTGTTCCAGGTGCAGTATACACAAACTCTATACATCAAAGTCAGCCAGGGTCAGCAAGTGATAATATTGGACAATAGTAATAACACATGTAAAATTACATGATGATGCAATGTTAGATTATTATAATACAGAGGTAGTTTCAGGTCACAACAAGAACACATCATAAATTGGGCTAAGCAGTGTGCATGTTCATAGTAAGAGACAGCCTTGACTGATGACGTTGCAGGCTCAGTATATATTAAATTGATAAAAGGAGAAAGTAAGAATAGGTGAAATGCCTTGCATATGTAAATGATGTGTAAGACAGTGAAAAGAAAAAAAAAAAAAAAGGGCTTCTAGCTAATAACTCGAGGTCCTAAAAAGGACTTCCTAAGTTTCCCATATTAAACAAAGGGCCCCATACCTCTTTCCCAAAGCCATGACCATTGCTTCAAAAGAGCTGTCATACCGAAGCAGTGGAATACTATGTCCAGAGAGGGTGGACTCAATGAATTCTGACAGTCCAAAGTATTTCTTGTTTTCATGGTATAAATCTACATCCTAAAGCAAAGAAAGGAATAAAAATATAAGGGTAAAGTCTACCAATAATTAATTTACAAGTGATTAACCATTGGTATCTTGATATACCTAAAACCACATTCTCTAATAAGCATGCATCTACTCAGACATATTAAAACAAGAAGAGAAATAGAATTAGGTTTTTTTTGAGAGAATGAAAATTTGACCCAGTTTTTCCCCATTTCTTTCTCTCTCCCCACATATACATATACACAGACAGACCAGCTATATTGAATAAATATGCATACATATGAAGAAAATCCATGTATGTACATATATTTATGCAGTAATGCACTAGAGAAAGAACTGAAGATGATTTCCATTTATGTAGCTCAAAGATTTTTAGCAGAGCTACTAAGGTTTATGGAAAATGTAAAAGCAATAAAGAAACAGAAACCTAGAAAGGATAAGCAAAGGAAAAACGAACTTGCCAAAGACTGAACAAGATGTCATTCAAACTTCACTCTTGTTTACATGGGGACTTCACAGTTTTATCAAGTACATAAATGGAAAATAACTTATGAAAAGCTCACAAAAGCACCTCAAAGCATCCATCTTACATTGCTGTATGAAGAAGGCCAGTGGATCTCATTGTAAGGGCTGATATGAGTATGCTGTGTCTGCAGCGCATAGGGGAAGGAAGTCACATGGAGGGTCACAATATTTGGTGCCTCTTTCACCTCCCTGCAGTTCAGCAGTCTATCAACAAGTCCTGTCGACAGCTCTGTTTGAGGATAAAGACTATGCATAGCACTGGAAAAAAAGAAACCCAAAACTCTCCAAAGTGATCAGCAAAAGGGAACATTTGTGTCAGTGAAATAGCTTAAACCTGGATGTGAAATCAAAGTAAAGGAACTTAAGACTCTTCTTTTACCCTGAAATTGTTGCACAGAAGGATGGGAAGAGAAATGCAAATTATTTCACTGCAAGTAAAAATTTCTGTGAGTGATAATTTCTCTAGCTAGCAAATTACCAATCCCTTGCAGCTACCAGAATATGAGAGATAAATGATGAAAGGAAGCTGATGTGGCAGTTACCAAGAGACACATAGTCCTGAAGTAACTTTGGTCAAATTGTTAGTGCTGCCTGTAACAAAAGATGATTCTAACCTACAAAAATCAAGATAGAAAAGTACATATGGTAAGTCAGTATGATAGAAAAAGAGAGAAAAAGCAAATAATAGTTATTCTTAGAACAAATCCCAGTATTGTGGGTTACAGACAGTCAATTCCTTGCTCCTGTGCAAAATTTCCATCCAAATTCATGCTACCTAATTTTTGGCATTTACCTGCCTATGTATCTTTATTAGATACAAAACAAAGTTGATCAGCAATACAGGTACTTCCCTACCACTCAAGGATGTTATATGAATAAATGCCTCAAAGGCTGGGACAGCTGTAAAAGCCCATGTAAGTCGCTAAGACACGGGAGCTAAGCAGGAAACCCTCAGATTCAGTTTCATTGAAAGTCATCATTCTCAACCAGTGTAAAAGACCTTTTCACTTCATTCACAAGAAAAACTCCTCAGTTTTTGGTTTCAGAAACACTACTATGATCCCAAAGTTGGAATATGTTGGTGTTTCTGGAATTCAGAATGTTTTCCCACCTCCCCAAGAGCCTCAGAACCACACAGCAAAAGCAGCCCCACTCCTCAGCAGGCAGGTTGTTGAGAATCTATGGAAACAGAGCTCTGTGAGGGAAGCAATGAGTTATGCAAGTGAGCTGATGGGGAACATGGTAAACACTGGACAGAAATTTCTCTCTTTCCCTCAGAACTCTACCTGGCATCACTTTGAATCCACAGAAGCTTTCAATTCTTACAAATCGGGGATTTGGGATAGAACAGAATTGGAAAATTTCCAATCAGTTAAAAAAAGAGGCAGCAGTGTTGTCTCACTTATTGTCTATTCACTGGGTCAGGGTTTTGCAAATTTCACAGCCCAGAGGACACTAACAGAGGAGGAGGAGCTGTGTGTACTTTCACAGGAAGCTTTCCCTGAAAAAATGACAAACAGCCAAAAAAACTATAGCTGTAGCTGAAAGTAGGTAAGAATGGGGAGCAAAAAACCCTGAAATGTTCCACTGTGGCACAATATAATAAGCAGAGTAAGAATAAGTCATGAAGGACCTTAAAACATGTTTATTCAATGCATGGGGAGACAGAGTTAGCAGAAAGATGCAAAGAAAGATGAAGGAAGGGATAAATCTGAAAACTAATCTTGAGAGATAATGCAGATAATAATAATTTCTCTGAAAACAAGTTACGGGTTTCTTACCTCATTAGATCCCAGTGTGCATGATCATGGATTAGGACGAACAGTGTGTGTGGATTCTGCATAGAGTTTTGTAAAAAAACTTTGAATTTAATTTGGGCCTCTGCATCTAGTTTCATAACATACTGCTCCACTCTCTGCTTTGTAAGATGTTCCTTTTCTAATCCAAGCTCTAACAAAATACCTAAAAGAATGGAACAAGTGTCAGTATTTCTGGATATGAAAACATCTAAGAATGTCATGTAAATCTAAAATAAATCTAACTAATGTGCACCTGAGTGCCAGAGATGAAACAAAGTCTGTTGATAAGTCACTTCAGAGGGTGGAACACAAATCAAGAAATCAATTTTCTCGAAGGAACCCAAATCAAGATTTTGAGTGCTGGAGTCAGCAATTGAGCAAATATGAGACAGCAATTTCTGAGCCACTGCTAGCTGGAATGGACGAATTTGATGTCGTTCAATCTCATAACCTGGAAAAAGGCAAAATTCTGTTTAGATACATGCCCAAAGTCTAATCTAATGCAAAATGTTAAGAGTCTGATCTACACTTTAAGGTACTTTGCTTATTTACAGGAGTTTATTTATGAAAATCCATATCGAATATGCAAAGAAATCTTTCTGGTTTTGGACTTTTTGGTCCTGTAAGTGTCTGAGACCTGAAAGTGAATTTGAACAATAGCATCCTGCTACCACAGAAGTATGACTCAAAGCTTCAAACACTGCAATAACCCAGTGGAATGCAGCAGAACATCCATCAGTGTAAACCTGAATATTCCAAGACATGAGTTGCTGTTTGCCTCAGGACCTTTGCCTTCAGGAGCCTGGGGTTCTGCCCAGAGGGATCTAACTGTGCACCAAAACTTGGTCTCCAGAGCCCTACTCTGTTACCTCTTTAGAACATCCTCCTTACTTACTTGTACATACAGCTGTTCCACCTCCATTCACTGCTGTAGGTTTATTCACTGAAGCAGAAAGTGATGAAGAGATCTGTCCTTGGTTTTCTTGAAAAAATTTCTCCAGCAAAAGATCAATGTCACCCTCTGTCAAATTGAAGGGATAGTGGAATAAACATCCACGTTCGTAAGAGCTGCATTTCATACTGATTTTTTTTTGTAGATCTTAAAAACTTTATGTATATTTACTAGCTATCCTGCCCTTGGCTTATTAGCTGTTTTATACAGGAACCCTCTCTTTATTTTCTATTGCATCTGTTTTTACAGAGTATCACTAATAAAATGAAAACTAGACCAGAGAATGACAAACCATCTCTGCAGAGCAGCTAGGACATTTATGGAATGTGGTAGAAAACTAACCTCAAAGCCCTGATGCAAACCAGCAACAACAAAGACATGAAACTGGCTTGGTTTAGGTTCAGACTATGGATCCATACTGTTCACTAACAAGGATTACAAGAAAGTTGAGAAAAATCTGATAAATATTTTTAAAACTCTAACATTTTTGAGAGACAGAAAGAAAAATAATTTCTAATACAGCCAAAACAAAAACATTAGTTTTGTAGCTATACACAATGCTGAAGCAAGCAAGGTATGTTTTATTGAGTATTTCATATCTGCAAACATGTCCGTTTCTATAGATCAGGGGCCCTACTTACGGATGAAAGCTATGCAGAGAGTACAACAGGCGTGACCTGGGCATTGGTATTTTCTCAGCAGTTGAAAAGATGTTTGAGCCTGTCTGCAGTAAGCTCAGAAAGGCAGGGCCTGTTCTGTGAAGAGCAGTCCAGTGAATATAGGTGGAAACTATTTTTAGGATGCTCATTTACTTGTTCTGCTCAAACAATAGCAACAGCAGAGAACTCTCTGTTTCTCTATGACTCTCTATGGTTCTCCTCATACTTTGAAGATACTAAGACAAACAATACATAACTACAAGATGCTTTAAGGAAAATGCAATTCCCTTAAGCGACCACTCAAAATATCATGACACATTCAGAAGGGTTCTTGTGATCTATTTACCAAGATGATGTGAATGGCAAAGACTGTGACATCCCATTAACACTGACAAATATGCTGCATTTGCCCTAGCTGTGAGATGTGGTTTAACTTTCCACATGGCTGGATCTATCCCCAGATAATCCTGCCTGTAGTAATCCTCAGTACACTCAGTTAAAAAAATGTTCCAGTAACCCTGTCTCTCTGCAATTTTCCTCTCTGTCCCAGGTGTCACAATCAAATTCAAAATATGCTAAGTTGAAGGGGCAAATCCTACCTTTCGTAAAATAGCTCTGATGTATTCTGGTCTAAATTCGTAGGCCAAAAGAATTTATACAGTCATTTGGATATGGACTTACATAATACAAGGACGGATTTGCATAGCTAAGAATAATATGCTCAGCTATTTGCTGGCCTATTTTTATGAAACCAATGGATTTTAGAAACAGATACTTTTAGGAGGAATTTCAATTCAAACGTATTTTCACAGCTTTGTCCTGCATTTTTCATGTATTTCTTATAGTGTCTTGCTTCTGGAAAGGAAATGAGCACAGGCATTTTCTCAGACTTAAAAGTTTCAGGGATTTGGAAACCTGCCTCTTTATAACTTGTTAGGTACCTGGGCACAGTGTGCTAAAGAAGGACCCCAGAGTTTCCACCTTCCCTGTGACCAGCTGATAGTTAACTTCTTTTTGGTAGTCTGAAGGACTGAGCATGCTCTCAGACAGAACTCTTGCCTGATACTTTCCTAAAAGACAAAAAAAAAAAAAAAAACAAGGAATTTTGAAAACAAACTAAAGTTAAAAATGTTCTAAGTCATAATAAAAATACTCTACAACTAAATCAGTACCACACATACAAAAATAGCAGAGATGAGTCTTTTATGTCTCCAACACATATATGCACCAGACACATGTAAAATAGATTAATGATTTACAATTCTTTGTATTTCATTCCCAGTTTGGAAAGTATTTGTTGATACAGGACATAAAACGACTATATAATACTGAAATGAATTGCCTATTACCTTACAATCATAGTGAATCTTTGAATGGCCATTCAGGTAATTTACTTAATTGTGAGCATAACCCTCAACAGGTTGTTGAAGGGAATGACATTGAAAGATCATCTTTCAGAAGGGCAGGTTCTCTGGAGTAATGCCCCAGGTTGCACAGAGTAGGAGAGCTTTATGCACTGTGTGTGCTATAACTCTCTATTTTTTTGTTTGCAACTTTGTTGGCTGAGCTGCTTCGGTGAGAAAATGGGCAATGTAGGCAGAAGGTGGTTTGCTGAGGGAGAGACCCAACTGTGCACTGTCAGCTTAGGCTGGTTCATCCAAGGCCATTACTGGTTGGTCAAAGCTTTCTTTGTGAGGTGACTTACTGCAACCAAACCCCTCACCACATTGAATTACTCTGGTTTGCAAGAAGATCCATCCTTGGGATATTACCTGTTATCACAATGCAGGAATCAATGGCTCTGTTTCTACTGGCACATATGATCACCACATAGTTTGTCTTTATTAATTTTCCTTCAATGAGTAGCTTAAACATTTCTGAAAGCCCTTCTGCCAGGGAGTAGCTGCACTCAATGATATGGACACTGTCATTGCAGGAGCTGGCTGCCAGCCCTGCCAGCCAGGGCAGCTGGGCTGAAGTCACCGGGCTGACGTGGCTGGGCACCTGGGGAAAGGCCTGGGGAACAGCCTGCTGGTACTGACGGATTTCAGACAGGTGTGATTCCCGCCAGGATCGCATGAATATTTGCTCCAAATCCTCAATCAAAGGGACCTGGTCTGCAGCTAAAAAAAAAATAAATAAAAGGAAAATATTATGAAACAATAAACAAAACTGTTAAAACCATTTTTTTTAACCATGCTTCAGATATTGGCATGCATGACTCTATTGCCTTTAGCAGATGTGAAGCAAATTTTTCATTTTGAAACGCCTTTGTGATACTCAGATAAAGCTGTCCTAATCTGGACCTGAGTACCAGTAATTAGAAATATTTAAGACATTGAGTGCTGCCTGTCTCAGCGTAATACTACTTTTAAACCACAGACTGTCTGCAAGAATAGTGAATTACAGCTCTTTTCCTTTAATTTTCATTGCTGAGGTCCCAGATGATAGCAGAAAATAAATTTTGTATGCTTATAATTCAATCTGTGTGGCCTTCAAGACCTAGTTATTTCATTTTGCTCCATAACCATGAATGAAATCGTTTAATATCACATCATAAAGACTCATATTTAGTACTGTCCTGCCCTAATATTCCCCTTCTCATTTGCATGCATGTAATATATTCAGTGTAGTCCATCTGGATGTAGAACAATCTTACCTAGTTGAACAAGGTAGTAGACAGTCAGTAAGAGCTGCATTTCCTCAGAAATAGGCTGTATTGTGGATGCACCATATTGTTCATATGCTCTAGATAAAGACTGTGAATTTCTGTAACAGGTGTACAACAAAGGACTCACTATCACATCATTAATGTTCCCACAAAGATATGGGAAGTTTCCATGACCTACAAAATAAATGTATGTACACATCACATTAATTTTGTCATTTTTCATATGTGCATTAAACAGTTTTAATAGTCAACTCTTAAAATGTATAGTGTTAGCAGTGTTTAGGGGTAGGATATATCTTTATATCTCTTGGAAAAAAAAGAGGCCTTGTTGTGGGGTTGGGGGGGCTTACCTTTAAAAATAACTGGTTTTGCTTTACAGATTTTCAGCAAGTTGTCAGGAACTGAGACAGGTTCTCCCGAGCCCACCATTGGAGAGGAGGTGGGTCCCACCAAAGCAGAATGTGGTAAAGATGACAGGTTTCCTCCATCTAAGATTTTAGACATATTATTACTGCAGTCAGGTCTAGAAAAAAAGTTATCCAGCATCATCTCATACCCACATTTACTACCGGTATTAACTGCTTTTTATGGCTCCATCAAACAACTCATGACCTGTTACTACAATCCACAGTATTATGCTAAAGGTCTTGGAGGACTAATTATGTCATTGCAACACTGGACATCCCACATGCATCTAAAAATTCTGAAATATTTATAAACAAACAGTTCCAGATATGAATGCATGAGTAGAGAGGCTTATGTGATATCAATGCCTGTGTAGTTATGATTTGTGAGTTCTGTGTGATATATTTAGTTTCACTTGTTCTAAACAGTTTTTATTGCTATAAGAAGACAGAAAAAAATAAGATCTAATGTTTGCTCAGGCATAACATGTTTATGGTAATTTTAATGTAAACAACAGTACATTAAAAGACAACATTCTGGGGAGACTGCGTTTATTTCACTGCATGTCACTCTTGTCTGTATCTACCAAGAATATTATGACAAATAATTGAAAAAATGGATGGTACTCTTATTATGGACCTGAGTTATTATACTAATTTTAATATTCCAAAGGTGTTTTGGGATCTAAAAATGGACTCGGGCATCTGTTGGGACTTGTTAATGATTCAGTGACTGGAACCTAAAGAGACTTAGGCTCAGAGCCTCAAAGAGAAGTCAATTGAAATAAAGCACCTAGGTGAGCACAGAGAAATCTCTCCTATCAATCTGCATGTGTCTTTAAAATAATGCCTCTTTCCCCCATTATTTTCTGAATAATGAAACTAACAAAATCATTACCTTGGGTATAGCTTACCATTTTTAATTCTGTTTGGAGCCTGTGGATTGAGCTGCAAGTTCCAAGTTTCAGTGCATGATGGAGATTCTGGTGACCAACCTTTATGGCGCTTTTTTGGAGGCCCTGAATTTGCTAATGTGCCTGAATGTTTCAGAGAAATATTAGAATAAAATGTATACAAGTTTGTGCATGGCAATTCAATATGTTTTGATAGACTGAATGTATTCAACTAATATGGTTGTAGAAAAGGTCAAGTCCATGAATAAAATCATTTTGTGTGGTTTATTTAACTTTGTTGTGTCCTGCTTAAATTTCTTCGAAATTTCTGGTGCACAGAACTCTTAATTATTCAGATTTCACTTATTTTATACCAATGCTTTCTCTCTACTAAGAAAAATACAGGATAAGTACAGTAAGAGACATATTAAGAATCCCTAACAGTATTAATATTGTGAAGTCAAGACCGTGGGCATTTTGCTCCTTTTATTTCTGAACACATAGCACAGTGTTACATGTAACTTATTGAAAAATAACATTCCCAAGGGTTTCAGAGTACTAGTAATAAACATCTAAGTTCTTTTCAACAATTTCCCCATTTACAGGATTTTTGCCACTTCTTGCTGATTCCATCTTTGGTTTTTTGCTATTCCATATTAACTCCTATCAAACTACTTCTACACTTTCCTCCTACAGATGTATAGCTTCAACGTTTTTTTCTGTAAAAAAACCCCTCAGTTTCTCTAGTAAATCCTGATGATTTAATTTCTTCAATTTTCTTTCATCATTTTCTTGAGTCTCCTTGTGCGCTCCTGAAAACTCCTAGAAAGATGAGCTTCCACTAACATCAAGTATTTCCAATTATTGAGAGCCATTGGTCCTCCAGGAATTGCTCAGCAACTTGCAGGACTGAGCTATTTCTGTTTCTGGACATGACTACACAGGGGACATAACACCTCTTCACCCTGCCAAGGCTGCATCTCCTGGCAGAATAGTGAGTCCCACATAAAATTAGACGCAACGTAAGAAGTTCATATAAAAAGTGTGGGTTTAATTTGGAAAAAATTATTAAAATTAAAGATAAACCCGAGGTCTTCAGATCTAGAGGAAGATTGTTTTCTTGCAGAGTCCCACACACAGGTTTCCAATGACTTTGTCCCTTACACTTTTACCACGCGAGGGCAGCCTTTGGCCACTTGTGCTGCTCATCCTTTCACTTGGTTTCCTGGCATAGCGTTGGGAAAAAGTCACAGAATACTTAGAGCAATACAAAGGATTTTTTATTAGACAGTGCTGTGCTCTTTCTTGTAGATATGTCGATATGGGAAATTAATCCTTCTGAAATGAATTATCAATAATGTGCTGCTGCAGGGAAAAAAGAGATGAAGCGCCTGAATGGGCAGAGAAGGAAAATTTGTCTATGACGCCAGCAGGGAAACGTGGGGAGACTTATCCTAAAATAGAGCTACAGTTTGTTTCTAGCCATAGAATTTTCTTCCTTAAACAAGCCAGTGACAGTTTGTGACAGAAAACTATTAACAAAAAGCATGATAATAATGCTGCAGTGAGGACAGTTTCTTGAATTTACGGTCAGTTGCCAAACTCTAGCTCTCCATCCCAAGGTGAACTGCAACACAGGAATCATGCTATGAGTGATTACTTATAAATATTTCTTAATTCCCTTCACAAAATCTGTTGGTGAAATCTATGCAAACTGACACATTCTTTAAGAACCTGGATTCAGAATCTAGTCTGTGTCTCTATTAAATGAATGAACTATAAATATGAGGAAAAAATCCAGTTAATATTATGAACTGTAACAAAACTGTGGCTGAAAACATATAAAGAATTTTTTTCCCGGGAAATTAATACAGAAAACAGTATTGTGGTCAGAAAGGACTTGGAAGGGTATGGTAACTTCTATTCATTCAGGAAATTACAATCATGACATAATTTGTTCAATGCTTCTGTAATACACAAAGAGTTTAGGGTTATTAAACAATAAATCCATACAAATACCTAACACTGAAGGTCTTGTCAGAGCAGACAGATTATTTTTCATCAACTGTTGTTTAGGTGATTCCTTGCCATTATAAACTGCTGAGCTGAATGTGGCTGTTGAAGGGATGTGATCTATGGCTGCAGCTGGCAAGAAAAAAAAACCCAAAGTATTTACATTAAACATTTCTAGGTCAAGTTCGTCAGCTGATATAACAAACCAATCATTTCATCATTTTCTTTAATACAGCCATCAGGATCTGCTCAAGAGTGAATACAATGCTGAATGAAACAAACCTGTTCTGACCTCCTACTCCCAATTAAGTGTCTGAGCAAAATCTGATTCTTCAATTAAATGCATATGTCAGAAGCTGTAGCTTCTTTGCATGACCCTGGCTCTTACATAAAGTTTACTCAAGAATCAGACAAAAGAGAGATCTTGTTTAAAATTTACTAAGCCTCCATCCCAATCTTTCTCTTTCTAAGATTCAACTATGCTGCATTTAAAAAAAAAAAAAAATTGTAATTAATGTAGCTCTTTCGTAACATCTGAGAACAAAAAAAAAAAAAAGGCGATCTGCTGTTATAAAGAGATTGATGATTTGTTCTGGAAGGGAAACAGTATTCCAGATTATGACTATTTAACAGGCTTCTATCTCACACAGAGAATAGAATATAACCACCAGAGAGGTGCTTCAGCTCCCCTGTGTAAAAACCCAGGAAAAACCTGTAATAGTCACAAGACACTAAAGAGCTGTTTTCATTATGAAGAAGCTCAGAGAGATCACTCTAACCTCTACCATCTATCACCTTTCATTTATGTCAAATTAATGGAAAAGTAAAAGTCTCAGAAATAATTTTTAATACTGACCATTAGTTTGTTTTTTAATATTAAAGTCACTTATCTCAGTAGAAGAAAAAACTCACAAGCTTTTAAGCTGATGCCCATATAATGTCTGTTCTGAAAAGGATTCTGGTCATAGCATAAAACAGGATCAGACAAAAAAGCTAAAATTACGCTGGACCCTGTAAGAGTTGTCATCTGTGACCAGACAAGTGACAGCTGCAAAAACACTTTAGAAGTAAGGGCTTTTTAAAACATTTTAGTTTGATTTAGCTGAGAGCAAGCTGCAGAACACCTATTAACTACTTGCTAACCTTTTATACATAAACCTGATGGGAGAAAATGGACAGTGAGAAGCCTTCAAAGTATAATTGCTTTCTTTGTTTGTAATAGATCTGTAATTCTATTGAACTTGTTTTATTAGGCAGTGTGCCTACTTTTTTGTTTGTCTTTGCTTTCACAGAAGTACACCCAAATACACAAGCACAGAAGAGTGATGTGGAAGTGGAACCCCAGAATGTTTTCCTTCTAAGCAGTACCTGTTTGCTGAGTCCCAGGGGGAGCACTGGGATTTGCAGCTGGGAGCAGCTCGCTGGAGGTGCTTACTGAGAGGCCAGAACTTTCTGGCAGCTGGAACAAGGTGCTTGAGCAGGTATTGGTTGAAGACTGCCGGCCTCTGAACTCTTAACAAAAGAAAAAATGAACCTTCTTTATCTTTCTGATAATTTCACACATGAATTGCTTAGAGGCTACAGCACTTGGAATGAAGGAACCAACGTCTTCAGACATGCCAGGCTCATATGAGGTCAGACAATGGCTTTTACAGCTGCTCTAGCAGTCACCTGGCTTTAAAGAGCCAGGTAAAAAGCCTCTCTCTCTGGTAAAAAGCCAGGTGTAAAGCCTCTCTTAGGCTTTACACAGACGCCAGTCCCCGTGATAGCTAAGCTTGGATGATAAAAACCAGAGCTCGAGGAAGACAGCTTCATTATCTTACCTGCCCCTTTCCAGCAGATTACAGATCCTTTGGTCAGAGCTCCCTGTGCATTCCTGACCAGATAATACTTCAAGTGTTTCTGTTTCTTGGGCTGAGTGGTCAGTTTAAGATTAATGTGATTTGAGAATTCCGTAAAGTAGCAGAAACCCTTCTTGCCACAGCCAACACAATTGCCAGAGAAGCCTGATAAAACAAACAATACACATAATCCAATGAGATAGGTGAATCACTATTAATAACATTCAAACATGACTTTTTCCAGAGGAAAGCCTGTATTTATGTTTTGGATTTTTGGTCGTTTTTTTTTTTTTCCACAGAGCGAAATTTTTATTAACCTTTTCCTCAAAAAAAGTATTTGCACTTTGTACAAAAAGTGTATTGCACTTTGGATAACAGACTGCAAAAAACAGGCCCACGTTTAAAAAACAAATAAAATGGGTCACACTTTTCATTTCTCCCCCACCAGAAAAAGGTCATTCCTTTTTATTACCTACCTGGGAAAAGTTTCTGACTGAAGAGCACTGAGTCAACTGCTTAATCCCAGCCCTATTCAGCATGACAGCATGCACATGCTTCACTTCCTTTTCAGTTTTCATTGACATATCATTCAATTTCACTGAATTTCATTTCACTCAATTCAATAAAACGTGCAATTAAGTCTCAAGAAATTAAGTGTATTTACCCTACTATATTTAAATAGATCTAAACATATTTAAGTACCAAGTTCCTACTACAGATGCTATTTTAAAGAGGAAAAAATACTAAAGCATTCCTGGGCTTTTAATTTAAAATAGCTCTGTCAAATTATGGCTGAGCTCTGTCAGCACTTCACAGCAGTTGAAACTATTTATGATTACAGGAACAAAGTGTCTGCAACTTTATAGACACAACAGAGACATAGTCCTTCCCCGTAAAGCTTTTTGTACTCAGGGTTGATGGGGCATTTCCAGGGATACTGCCATTTCCTCTCATTCTGAGATACACAGCTTGAGCCTCAACAAGGGGCTCATGGTGCTGATGTCACTAGCATCGTAAATAAAGGGCACTGCTCACACAGCTGCCTTAAGATTCTTCTCTTGTTTTTGTCCATTTTACAAAGTATTTCCTAAGACAATTTCATCTTCCATCAGACTAATGCAACTGTTTGAAAATTGCTATTATTATTATTACTATTATCATCCTATACTGAGAAATTAAAAGATAATCTTGCCCATGGAAATTTTCTCTCTGTTCCCTACACACGGCCAGAAGTATGATGTTTTCTTTCATTTTAACCATATGTAGTGCACATTTTTATGTGTAGTAACAGGAAATTGAATGGTCTATTCAGTGAATTGAAACATGGCAAAAATAAAAGGAAAAGTATTACACATAATGTGCAAAATACCATTGAAATGAAAAAACTGGAATAAAGGATCAATAGTATGATGAATAAAATTAAGAGCCATTTATGAAATTTATCATTTCAATCACATATCTCAAAAAATTAAATTTACAAAATAATGGTCAATACATTTTTGTTTCTGTAAAGTACAAGCACTGAAACATAACGCTCTGTAAACACCTGTTACTTGGTTTTCAACCTGAGCACTTTCATTAGTTTTCAAAAGGTTCAGAAGAATTTATTAAAAACTAAAGTTGATGTGGAAATTGGTCTGGTATCCATGGGAACAAGTGGCTAACAAGCATCGAAAGCTGCCTATTATCTCTCTCTTCCTCGTCACTAGAATGATAAAAGTCATTGTGACTCATAAAATCAGGACAAGTCATGACTCTGCAGAATCCTCTGTGTTATATCAGTCAGCACAAAAGCATCTGTCTAACATCACAGAGCCTTGAGCAGCTGCAATAAAAGCAACAACAAAAGGAAACAAAATTAGAACGGATGTGGCAAAAGCTGTAGAGTTTGCATGCATTTTATGCCAATTAAGAAATCATGAAAAATGCTTTTGCTAGTAAATGAAACTTCCCATATATTTGGCAGCACACAGAGCATCACAGCAGCAGCACTGCAATTTTTACCTGCTTGCCACTTACAAGACTGCACATGTTTTCAAATTTACTGTTTCTTTTTTCCAAAAGTACACTTTTTAGGTTCTATCATTTTGCTGGGAGTGTCCAGCAGCCTGACAAAGCCAAATATTAAAGTATTTGTTCAGTCCCAGTTGGACAGTGGACACAAAATCTTGTCATTTGGACTTCAGATTTTCGGATTACTTTTGTAAATTACATCTGTACAAACCAGATTTAGCAATAACTTTTTGCCCAAATCACCTATTTTTAACTCTGTGGCATCTACTGGAAAATTAGTTTACACACTATATAACATACAAGTGAGGCCAAGGAAGGACTAAACAGATCTAAATTGTCTACTTGTTTTGAAAAGCCCTTGGATGACATTTTACATTTATTTTTTAATTTTCCTTTAAGTCAAATTATCATCTTTCACCTCAAGTTTCTCCAGCCCCTCTGAGTGAGACTCAGTCCTTTCTCTCTCTTTTCGATCCCATTCCCTCGGACTGACACTCTTTGGTGACAACCATTGCTTCATTAATGCAGCTCAGCCCTGACACCACAGACAGAACACAGCATGCTCTTACAGTTCCAGTGCAATAAAATGCTGTTTAGTCATGCTGTCTCATTGCAGGGCTCCACCACCCCTGCTTAGAGCATTTTATGTAGCAAATTGAGTAACACTGAGAACCCAAACATTTCATCATCCTCTCTGAATGCCCTGTTCATGCCATGGCCCAAAGGCAGCAGCTGATAGAGGGGACAGCTTGTTTCATAAACAAGCTGCATTAAATATTCTTCCATACATTATAGAGAGGACAAAGGTCAGGGGAGTTGGGGCAGCCATAAGGTGACTCAATATATCTATGTCATGGGATTGATTTCACAAGAGAATTAGAAATCAATGCCTGGAGTTTAGGGGCTAAAAGCCTTTCACCTTTAGGTCATTGGTTCATACCCAGCGCAGTTCAGTTGTGACTAAAGGCTGCTCCCCTCTGAAGTTTGTTTAATCAGAAGGTGTTTAATTGTATCTGTGATTTATCCTATGCATTTGCTTGAATTTGCTCACATCACAATGATCAATTGTCCATAATTTAAAAAGCTCTTCCACAGCAGGGACCTTTTGCTCTGAAGAAGGACCTTGGATGAAAAGGTTATGAAACCTGACCTATCTTCTCACTGATAACATGGTTCCTTTGGATCAACAGGGAGCTTGTGGTAGGAATAAAGAGAGGACTTCAGAATGGAAGGACATCCACTCAGTACTTCATAATCAAATCTTTCATAAAGAGGCAGAAAATTTTCTTCTTGTTTCTCTTTTAAATGACTAACAGGCTTTTAATTAACATTAATATTTTGGTGGAAAGTTTGCAGCTTGCTTAAACAAAGAATGATTGTATTTCCACAAATATTTCTTCTTTTTAGTTCTACTCATAGGTAAAGGCACAGAAACACTCCATGGTTTTCCCACCTACTCAGTACCACTCCATTTGAAGACTGAAGTCCTAAGTTTAAAAAATGAATAAAATCAATATGGTCAAGCTGGAGAGCTCCATTGTGTGGAAACCCAGTACTGTTACAAAAGCCCAACAGATCATTGCATATTTATAAGAAGCAGTCACAGTATTTAATACTACAATGTTTTCATCTTACATACAGCTTACAATGCAAGCAAACTAATCTTTTCCTCTGTCATTCTGACCTCGGGGACCCACTGGAAAAAAAAATAAAGGATTTCTTGTTCCCTGCTAGGAAAGTAGGCAGCTGTTTGGTCTTTAGGAAAATGATGGGTGAATAGCTGCTTTGTTTATCATGAGAGACTCTTCTGAAGAGCGAGAACTAGAAAAAGAAACCAAAACAAGAAGAGAAAAAAAAAACCTTTGGGAGTGATACATGTTAGCTCCATCTAAACATTCCTTTAGACTGCACAAAACCCAAGAAACAGCTTCCTAAAGGCAAAAACCTGCATCTGTTTTGCAAAGCGGTTAAACCTGTGATCTAACATGATTAACAGAATCATATGAGGAACATGCTTATAGACAGAAAACATTTTGCTTATCAAAAATATAGTCTTTTCCAGAAACTGTTGAGGTTTTCTTCCTATGGAATAATACAGCAATTGTAAAAACTAAAAAACAAAAAAACCTCCAACAGAAATTACTTTCAAATCACAAGCACATCTGCCTTGATGATGGGACAACTTAGTAGCATTATCAATACAATGGCACATGTCCCAGAGGAATATCAACAGTCCCAAAATCCAAGACCATAAGTCAAATTCTGGCCCTAAAACTACTGATACATTTCCTGCTTTCTTCTGGTCTTTTTGTACAATCCACAGGCATCTTCACAAACATATGCAGCAGACCATAAGAAATCAGGAAACTATTGGGTGACTCATTGGTCTCTTCTCTCTTCAAATAAACTGTTTTTAAAAAAGTTGATAGTACTGAATAACAGCTGCCTTACAAAAATACAGTATATTAGGATGAAAAAGCATGAAATTAAGCAAAAAAACCAGTGAGGTTGAAGGGTTACAAATCATGCGCCTGTATCACCAATAAGCCTTACTAACAGCGTGGGATATACTCTGACTCATGACAGCTAATTTCAACTCAAAATGAATCCAATTCAATTTCCTTCTAAACTTACAAAGGCTTGAAGGGTTACTACTACACTTTCCATGCTGTTTCAAAAGGCCAACACGTTTGATGGAGTACTGCCTAAACTCAGAATATCAAAAATAAGGCTTCTATGCTGTCTTGAAAAGCAATACACTAAATAGTTTCCTTTCTTTATATGACATGTTTTCAATTTAAATCTACTGACAGACAGAGATCACTGTGCTACATTAATAAATTATTTAGAGCAATGATGGTTTTGGTTTTTATCCCACTATGTGTCCAAAACCATAAGACTACTCATGTCTGCTTCTAATTTTACTTCCCCTGATTTGACTTGCACTGGCATATGAAAACTTCAATCAAACAATCATTTCTATCCACAGTATGATCTACTGTACAAATAGGATGCTATCCTCATGTTAGTATGATACTATTTTTTTGTTTAAATTATATATTATGATACATAATTTTTTTCATTAGATTAGGGACCAGGAACATTATTTTATCTCCAGCTTTCAGATGAAGACTTCGGATCTTAAAGTATGTAAGTTCTTTTATATTTAAGCTTGTTGTAGAATACATAGAAGTCACACTACAGAGTTACTAGAATTCTCTGCAAAAGAATGTGGTTCACTGGGGTTTAAGTATATAACAACGTCAAAAAACAAGCATTTAAATGGTTTCAGGAAACTAAAATGTATCAAGTAAGCAAACTGAGGATGCACGTAGTATAAAACCCTCTCAATGATGTTCCTGTTGCCTTTTTCTGTTCTTGTTTAGCACGCAATTAACAAATACACTACTTCCTCTCTGCTAACAGCCTAAGGAGCTTAAGCTGTTAATAGTGCTAGCACTGAATGACTTGAGTGGTACAACATTCCTGTCTTTATCTTTAAAATGACAACACGTGGGTGATTTACAACCCTCCTAATGCTTTTACAATCACTGGTCAAATGCACTGTGACCAATCCAACTCTACAAGATCACATAGGAAAATAAATTACTGTACATACAATCACATTATGCACCTTCACACTCCACTGTCAACCCAAATGCCTTGAAGAGTTGCTCAGACTGAGGTAACAACTGAGTTCATGTCATATCCCTCAGTGTTTGTGAAAGAAACCTCTTGAAAGTCTTGGGAAATGTTTCCTCTTTGCTATTCAAAGCTCAGACTGGTGCACAAATATATGATGCATCATTCTTTAGGTTAACTATGAAAACAATATATACGAACCTGAGAGTGTCTGATTGCAAAATGAGTTCCCCCTCCAATTATGCACCACATTTCCCAATATAAAAAATATTCCATTTTAATAACATTAATATTCATTTAATTAATTCACATGATTGTGGATCTTCCCTATTTGGCTTGATTTAGATGAGGTTAATGGCAATCAGAAAGACTATAATAAAAATAGATAGAAGGACCTATTTTTATGTCAGAAGTTAAACTTTTAAGTAGATTAAATGCAAAAAATTGAAGCATCCTCCTAACAATATTTTTCAAACACATATATATAGGAAAAATTTCAACCTATAATCACTCATATTTATTTATATTGTGATGATAGCCAAAAGTCATCGGTTAGGATCCAGAACCCAGGCTATTGTTTAAGCACAGTGAAGAATATTATCCCTGTCTCAAAGAGGTAAATTGGTCATCATTTTTTGTAGTCTAAACTATCATTAAACTGTTTACATGTATATAAGAGCCTGAAATTTCCACTTGACAGGCCTACAGTCTGTACACATCCGCACCTGGAAAGCTAAAATAGACAGAGGTAGCTGTTCAACGAGTCCAGTTACCAGATGTGCAGTTCCAGCAACCAGGACATGCACCAGTCAAATAATGACTTTAGCCCTGGTCTACTGGACAGAAGGTGATGAAGCATCTCTAAGGAAGTGGCTCACTCTGTATCTCTCCAAAGCAAACACAGCCAGCTCTGACTTGTTATCTTGTGCATGACCTGTGAGCATTACTGTAGACGTGGACTGAAATAAGATCTGCCAAACTCAAAAACCATTCAGCTATTAGTTGAAGCGACAGAAGAATCCAGTAAGTGCAGTCAGACACTTACCCAACAGGGCATTGCGCCCGTTGTCATCTGGCAGGAATCTTTTATCCACAGCACACACTAACAGGTGATCAGGTAAATTTGGTGACTTTGCACCAACAAGTAAAAATCCGGATGGCACCTCAATATGTTCATTGGAAATTGAAACCAGTCTCAAATCTTTACCAGCCTGGCAGAAACCTAAAAAAAATCAATTCAACTTATTTTAAGTTGACAAGATGTTTTTGTTTCCTGTTCACAATTGTCTTCATTAAAGGACTTCCTATATTTTTGATGAAAAACAAAGTCTTACCCTCTAAGATCAAGGGTATACTAAAAGATAATTTTCTTCCCTGCATTTTGGTCAGCCATAAACAAACAAAAATTTGAAAATGTACAATGAAGTTTCTCTTAGTAGTGGTTTGTAATCTACATATTTATGGAACTCATCACTATCATAATAACTTAGGTCAGACATGGAGAAAATAGTTCTCAAAATCTGGTGAATTTCACCAGCTTTTCCTGGGTTTTCAAATATCTCTACAGCTTCATAGAATAAGGTACACTTTAAAGAGAAAAGAGTGGTGATAAAGCAAGAAGAATTATCACATTCTTTTCAGCAAATGACATGCCTGCAAATTTGACATTTGAAAGCCTGTGTTGCCTAAGAGAACAGAAGTTCTGACCCTGTGCCAGTCATTCCAATACAAATGCTTATTTGGCACTGAACAAAGATCCTGTAAAATACAAGAGCAACTGAGAGCAATCCAGCTTTATCTGGCAGGTAATGAACACTGACATTTTTAGGATTTCCGTAACATATAGATTATCTCATTCTGACAAACTGTAGGGGAAATAGCCCAAGTTCTACCCTTTTCAGTAGAGCAAATGCTTCTGACAGCATGGTTTGTCTGTTTTGCCATCAGTAGTGTACTCTTACCATCAGTAGTGCAACATCCTTCTGGGGGAGGCTTCATCTGGTAAGAAACTGGAGGACTACTTGATTCTGAGCCTTCTTCTTCCTCCTCTTCTTCTTCTTCTTCCTCATTATCTGCTCTGCTGCCTGCTGCAAATTATCATAGCATAAATGATGTGGACAACAGAAAATGCTGGCAACAAACCAGTGAGTGAACAGGGGGTAACCCAGTTACAGAAAGTATTACAGCAAACTGGATTCGTTCCTCTTGACAATGATTTTACTGTTGCCAACTCTTGATAGTTGTTGTTCCTTAAAGCTCTAACTTCCAGTCATGCTTATGATAGAATGTCTTTCACCAAGAAAATAAAGATGTTAGTTCCTGTGCAAAAGAAGTTCAAAAGCATGACACAACCGCATCTGAGAAAGCAAAACCCACTAAAAGACAAATAAAAAGAAGCCTTAACTTGTTAATTTTTAAAATCACATTATTTTAAGGTAAGTGCACAAATTTTAGGGGACTAGCTTCTAATTTTTGAACTCTTGCTGAACAAAGCGCTGTAACTCTATCCTTTGTTTATAATATCAACAGCCAATAAAAACAAAAGTCATTACTTCTTGGCACTTTAGAATATCCTGGCTACAGTCCAAGTAGAGAATTTATTAATTAGGTATTGTCCATGTCCTTGATTTTGTACAGGACACTGAAAAAACAGTTTCTGCTTGAAACTAGCTTCACCACAGACAACGCCACGACAAGAACACCTAATTCTCAGCCCGTCTGTCTCCTATCAGAATCCAGAGCTCCAAGTAATGCACTGACACTCCCTGTACAGTGTCAAGGAAAGGCAGATGTTCAGGAAGATGATTCACACCAACCTGTGCTTGGACTGTGCTAGTCCAGGAGGCACTAAGGAGGCAGCACCGAATGCTGGAGAGCAATACAGGATGTAAGCTTCAATTTTTAGAAGGCTTTAGGCGTGTTTAGAGGGCTTTATTGCTGTGTGTTTCATCCCTTCAACCACAGACTGCCTCTTTCCTTCTCTCCACTCAAAGGACAATGGGTTTTTTTCCACACATGATGCAACAGCTCCAGTGAAACATACTGACCAATGGTTCCATCCCCTCTTACGGCTCAGATACACTCATGCCAAATGGGACAAAGGTGGCAAGCAGAGGAGACAAATTAACTGGTAAATGGGGAAAACACCTCTTCAGAAGGATGGAGGAACATTTGACATGTGAGAGAGACAGTGCACAAGTACTAAGTGAACCCAGTGGGGTTTATGCCTTAGGCTTTTAGGCTTCTAGGTGTCTGCAAGGACACACCTGCAACAAACACAACACAAAGAGATTCCACTCGCAAAACTGGCTGGTGAAGGGCTGCAGGTACTTGAGGATCAGCAGGAAGCTGAATAGCTGCTTGTACTTAGGCAGGTAAAAGAGCAGTTAGGCACTGACATTACTCTGTTGATCCAGGTTTTAGTCTTGAAACAGAAAAACAGTGAAGCAGTGCAGTCATCCTCCAAAGCCCAGTGTCAACTGGCCATACTCTCTTTGCTTCAATTGACGTGGATGAGGTACTCAGAATCCCACAGGATCATCAAGTATTTCTCTTTTCTTTCCTATGACCCTCCTCAGAATATCCTTTCATTTTACTGACAAATTATTGCACAATCAGCTACACAACTACTATTGGATAAATGAGAACTAGGGAGAAGACAGCAAATCTGGAGTTTGAAGATTTATCTGTCAAGGTCATTAAGATTTAAAGTCCAGTCTAGAAGAAGATTGAAGGGTATGTTTACTTTTAAGCCCTGAACATCAAGCTCCAGTCCTGGTGTACACAACTAAGAACAGAACACTAAACACAAGTGTTTTAAGGCCATGGTCTAAAGACAAAAATGTTGCAACTGAACGAAGGGAAAAGTGAAACTCTTCATCTATGCTATTTAAGTTAAGGGTAAATTATGTATTATGACATAACCTTGACTAACATCCAAATGCAATGCAAAAGGGTTGAGTCTGCCTCTCCTCTCCCCCTCCTTGCTCCTAGACATGAAATTGCTTCCTTTCTTCCTCTTTGTGCCAGCTCTGACATTTACTGGAGCCTTTGCTGAGCCAACCCAGCTTGCTAACCAGCAAAGTACTAACTAAGGGAAAAAAAGTGACCAATTTCCTTTTTTCTTTTTGCTGGGTTTATGTATTAAATTAGCACAGTGGAAGATCCAGAAGATGGCAGAATTGATGAGAAGGGAGAAAATGGGAATGTATGGATAGATGAAGTGAACAGAACTGGATGCATTTTATTTCCCCTTTGGACAGAGATAAACTGTGAGGTTTGTTCAACCATAATAGGTGATTTAAGAAAGAAACAAAAAATGGAAGTGGAGACTAAGAAATAAGAAAGCTACAGCGTTTTCAATTCAAAAGTGAAAAGAATAAAAGAGAAAGTACTCAAGCATGAGCTCCTGCCACCTGTAAATGGTTTCATTAGCATTGCACAAGCCCCCAAAGACATCTCTCTGCTTCAGGTGCCTCCTGGCCCTCAGAGCATAGGGATTCGTGTACCTAGAAGTGGAAGATTCAATTTATGACAAGGCTGCAGTACATAAGAGCAGCTTGAAGACCTCTTCCTGCTGAGGAACAACCTAGGAGGCACTCTATCATAGGTCCCTTCAGAGCTCCCCTTGCCTGAAACTTTCATGAAAGGAATGCTCTCTGCCAGGCTGCTATGAGACTTTTAATTACACTTCAATTCTGCTTCCATTAACTACAAGGAACACAGAATCAGCCCCTCAAGGTTTGCAAAGCTCTTTGAAAGTCTTGAAAGAAAGAAAGAAACTACAGAAGTGTGAAATTGCACTTTTGTTCCTGAACAATGCATCTGCTCCTGTGGAATCTTTCCAAACTGATGTCATAATCAATTTTGTGACATCACAGCTGCCACGGGAAAGTTTATGAAATCCTTATGGAAGGGTTTGATAGAATGACCACTTAGTGTAAGGAATAAGCAGCATATATATTTAAACAATTAGTGCATATTCATTATTATGTCCTATATTTGCAAAAAAAAGAAAAAAAAGAGGATATTACTAATGATATGTAAGCAGATTTTTTTTTTCAAGAAATATTCACAGCTGTCACTGTGAGGCAATAGCAAAGACTTTAATCTGTGCAAAATACTTTTATCTATTACTCCTCCTTGGCCTGATTTTGTGTGCATGTGTGTGTTACAGTGGACCTTTATGCATTTCTCACTATAACTGCACCAAAGTATAACAGGGTAAGTAGATGTGGACAAAAGACATGAAACTCCACCCTCTTGACAGAAATTACTAAATAATCAAATTATTAAACAATAATTTGTACCACCATGCCAATGTTATGCACACACCAGTAAAGCCACTGGAAACCATGCAACCACTACAAATTACAGACACCAAACATCAAACTGCATCATGAGTTTGCTTATCAGATCCATACAGTTCATTTAAATTATATTACTTCCAAGAAAAAGAAAATGAGCAAATGAAACTGAGAAAGCAGTCTTCTGTAAACACACACACAAATTCAGTGAGAAATCCTATATGTTAAATACCAACTTGTGCAGGGTTTGTTGTGAGAGTACATTTTCTAAATTTTTACCTTTGCAACCACAGAATAACTACAAATACTATACCAGAAGTAATTATAAACCATCTCAAAAGCTAAAAAATATTTCTGCTGTATTGATGCACATTGAAAATCAGTCTTAGCATATATGCTTTATAAATCTATTACATGTTTTCTACCATTTACTGTGTGACTTTCAGCAGTATATAAAAAATTATAGGATAACAGATTTATGTTCCAAATCTCCAAAGACTTCTCTACAAATGTAAAGGAACAATTCTTACAGCTTCAATTTATGTGTATAGATTAAATTGAACAAGTGGCTTAATTGTGTCAAAATAAAAGTGTGGTTTGTATTTTAAATCCAATTTTAATACATATATATTTGCAGATCATAAAAAAATCCAAATAAAAACATATGTTTATCCATATTATTATTTAAAATGTGTGTGCTGAGAAATGGCTGAGCAAACAGCAGAACTTTCTTTGACAGAAATAGAAATTCCATTATTTCCTACCTTCCAGTGATGATAGTTGCTGTTCAGCTTCCAAATACAACTGAGAAAAGATTGGTCTGGGAACTAAGTTGTTTGAGCGGAGAGAGGCCTCAATAGAATTATGCAACACTTCTTCAAACCGTGTTGTCTTGAGCTGACCAG
>WEKY01019216.1:43548-84145 GCA_013390045.1 Picathartes gymnocephalus | reverse complement strand
TAATTCCTTGGTTTATATAGCAACTGAGGAGATGCATTTTCAGTAGTCACCAATCTATTGTTAAACAGCCTTTCTGTTTTAAATTATTTGAACAGATTAAATGATCTGGGCAATAGCACAGTTTTGTGTACTTATCTCTGCATGGTCCATCATGGCTGAACACTGGCTGAAGCAGTTCAACGTATTTTGTAGAGGTGCTGTCTCATAAAAAAGTAGCATTGTTGTAACCCAGAGATGGTGAGATACAACTTTTACTTTTCACCCCAAACAATATTTTTCCTCGTAAAACACGGCTTGATTTTGTTGTTGGTTTTTGTTTGTTTGGTTTTTTTTTTTAGAATGAAACAATATCCATCCACATGCATGGATACTGCATTCATTTATTAGGACTTTACTTTTAGTGAAACCGTGTAATTTATTCATACTGTCATTGAGCAGGCAGTCTATTCCAGTCGAATATTCTGTGGGCTTAACTGACACCTACTTTCCACAGGGAAGACAATGAACTGATGTAACCAAAAGCCATGTCAGCTTTCTTTTCCTATTACAAAGTAGCTCTTGCCCTGGGCCCCATGTCCTTTCCCTCCTCAAGTAACTGTGAATAGAAAGCATGAAACGCTTCCTGTTTGTGGTAGTAATTCCTAAACACTGAACAGCCCCTCCTCAGCACTGGTTACTGCTTGGGAAGCATTACTGCCTGTTGGGAAGCATCCTGTAAGAATCAGTCAAGCAAAAGGAAAACCAGTGTGAAACCACATACAGCTTGTCATGGAAAAAGGGCTTTGAAGAGAACAACTTACAAACTTGTTGATTTGGATATATTTTTATGACTCTGAAAAGAATATTTTACATATATAATCATATTCTAGTGTACTTGTTTGTATCATGTTAATACTGCATAGAGAGTGTAGTTAGTACTACATGATATCACCTTGCTATAATATATATACACAATATTAATAGAACCATAATAAGAACTATAAAATAATGGAGGCAGTATTCAAGAAAATTATTTAGACTAAAAGAAGGCACTACTGACAAAAAATTCATGTATATACACAAAATCAAACAGAGAAGTTGCAGTGATGAATCCATTTAGTAAAGGGTAAACGGGAAGCTGCAAAGCCTGTTAGAGATGTTCAGTGCTAATATGGAAGCCAGGATACATCTCTTCCAACACAGAAAGCAGATTACAGTTCCCATCCCACACTGATAGGAGCCCTCTGGTCCCTTCAAGGATTCAAGCTTCCCCCTACACGAAAGGCAGCTGAAGACAATGAGGAAAGCCTGACATCAGTAGTGTCCTTAACAAGCTCTATCAAAGGTATATGCAGGAAACACCAGGTCAGCTCTGAAATGAATTATATTCAATGCTGAATGCTTGCTCAGGACTTACAGAGCCCACAAGCAGTCAGAAGAGAAACCTGTATTTAATCCTGAGGATGGCAGAAACCAGCATCTTATCAATGTGATGTTACACTTAGGGAATCAGTTAAGATTATATTATTTGTTAAAGAGGTGGGTTTTGGAGTCCTTTGCAACACAAGCATAGTTGTTTGTCTATTAGGCAGCTAATTTAATTTTGTGAACGGATTGGTAAAACAAAACAAAAATATGCTTTCTGGATTTGTAAGTTCTCATATACTTTTGTGATCTCACAATCAGTGTAAACACAATCATAAATCCAGGAACTTATTTTGGAAGATGTGATAAATATTTTTCTAGCCATTTTTCATCATCAAACACACACCACTGGTACCAGAAAATGGGCATTACAGGAGCTTTTCTGCCAGCACCAGTCTCTGCTGTTCGGAGTCCCAGTGACTCCCAATTGCAAGAGAAATTACTTCTCCGAAGCAAGTAAGGGAGAAACCATTTCCCACTAACTATAAGACAGCTGTCATCCCCTCTTTTCTTCAGAGCTGCTCAGACTGTGGTATCTGAATTGCCAATTGCTGACTCCATGGCATCAGGAATCACAAACGGAGTCCTACGTCCCTGCTTCAATGAACTCAGCATTCCCAGGCCTAATTTATGTTTCTCTTGGATACAATTGGGTGCCACAGGATAAACTTTCAAATGCTTGTGAAATTCCAAGACATGCACATAGACAGTGACCAGATCTACAAAAAACACCCCCAATACGCTGACACAGAAGGATAGCCCTCGACCCCATCTGCTGATAAATCAAAGGGCACCTTCCTATCACATGATCAGTTTCCATGGAGAGCATGCAGAGGAAAATACTTGCCAATATAAAGAGGGGGGAAAAGCCAAGGGCTACATAAAAGCATGATAAAAACACAAAAACCACTCTGAGCAACTTGGGAGCATAAAGAAAAATTGCAGATACAAATGAAGCGGTTCAGGCCAATGTCTTAGAAACCTATGGATAATGCTGGCAAAGAGAGATGCTAAGTCCAGGCATCTGAAAATGTGAGTTAAAGTGTGTTAGTCACTGAAGGGAGGATCTTTGAAATTCCAAATAAGGAACTGTCAGCATTTCAGTGGTAAACAGGGACTACATGATTAAGAAAAACAAGGATCTTCTTAAGGGTGAATGTCTGTCAGGTATAGAGTCAACTTCAAGTTCAAGTGCAGTCAGGGTTTAAGAAAACCTGCTATGAGCCTGCCCTCCAGTGCCGTGATTTAGGCAAGGAGCTCCCTCAGCCATGAGGGCAATCCCTACCACAGGACTCATGACAGTGACTGGTCACAGTAAGAGAGGGCAATGGCCAGCAGCAGGAGGACATTCACTCCAGCACCCAGTGGAACAAAGACAGCAACACATTAGTGACTTTTTAGTTGCAGTGAGGAGCACTACGGGTTGGTGAAGACTGAAGATCTAGCACAGCAATTCTGGACGAAATTCATCCTATACCTAAGACAGACTGGGTATCCTAAGGAATACTACGGAATTTAGAGCATGGAAAGTAATCCACGGCTTTTAACAACTCCCATTGAAATAGACTGATAAATAAAGTCTGCCCTAGGCAGAAACTGAGGAAACTGAAGAGTATATGTGGGCTGTGTTATGTTGACTTAAAAAAATAATCAAGGTAATTATGTGGAAAATTAGGAAGACCTGGTTGATTAGTAAGGAATTCAGCCTTAGATACAACTTACAAAATATTACAGGTGGGAATGTTTCATATTAAGTTGCAAGTTTTTTGCATAACACAATATAATCAACACTGCTACTTTACTGCATTAATCCTTTCATCATTGCTGTATAGCAGTGAATATGCTCTCCGACTTTGAGCAGCCAGCTTTCATACTTTTCAAATAGTTTAACAGAATAATTTCTAATGTATCATTTCTAAGAGGTGAATAGCAAGATGTTCTCATGCTTTCCAACAGAATTTGCTATCACTAAGACAAAAGGCAGATTTTCACTTCCACAGAAAGAAAGGATTTCTTTGCATGGACTATGGATTTAGGTATCTAAAAGGCTATCTAGTAAAATTTCTCTGTGAGAAGAGAGAAAGCATTATTTACTGTAGGTTAACAATTTGTTAACAGAATAGAACCAGGAAAGTTGTGTGAGCCTTTTGCCCTTTGAACATAAGTTATATTCATCCAGTAACACCCAAAATTCATCAATATTTGTAAAGTTCTGGAAAGTCTCTAGTAATTCTTAAAAAACTGTATTAAAAGTATCAGTCTAAGAAAAAAAGAAATCTTAGGGCAGGGACTCATATGTAAATATAACTATAAGAAGAAAAATAAACTTGGAGACAGCACAAAACTCATTCTCTTCAATGGTAGCGCTACATCCTACAAAATCCTCCTCGTGGATTCAGTCCAGCTATGAAACATCACAATTTACTCTTTTATTTCCATGAAGATATCTGGAATTATAGTGTTTTCTCTAGCTTTGGATTTGGAAGAATAAATTATTTTTAATCTCCTATATGAATGTGTGTCATGTGTACAAGTGATACTGTGTGGTATCTATTTCCCACAGGTTATACAAAATTCTTGATTCAGGAGAACTAAAAGAAACTCTGGTATTCAGCCCCCAAGAGACTCAATATAGGATTATAGGTTATCTCTTTACTGCTAGCCTCAAAATAAGGTTACTCCATCCAAAATGCCCTTTGGGAACAGTCACTGGTCCATCATGGCTCCTGAGGTGTGTCTGGGAACTACTGAATAGAGGGAATACAAGCACCAGAGCTATGCTGAGACATTACAACAGAAAATTGATTTCTGGCACACAGAAATCTCCTTCAATTGTTTCATTTACTAATACAGCTGTAGCCCATATGTGCAAAGACAAATGAAAAATTATTCTTCCAGAAATCAACCTAGTTGTTTGTGTACCACAAAATTATCACTTGTAGAAGTAATTTACAAAGCTTTTTCTCTGCCAGTACAAAACCACCTAAAAGCATTGTGAAGAGGTGGATTATTGCCAATTTCTGAGAAAAATATTCATTTCTGGAAGTCAAATCTGTTTCCTCACTCCATTCTGCCAGACTGACTTGACAGTAACAGAGAGGGAAAAAAAGAGCTCAGAAGACTGAAGTTTATGATATAATACTGGAGCGTGGGAAACATCGCCTCACTTGAGATCACTTCCAGACCAACATTTTACTGAAATGATTTTCACCAAAATCTTCAAGGGTTTGATTTTCTTCTGTTAGTCTTACTCAGAAAGAGAAATTTTCAAGCTTCTAAAGATGCTGAGAAATGAAATTACAATCCTCTGCTGAGCTTAACTCTACGAATATCAACACAAATAAAATCAGTAGTCACTTATGGATCTGTTGATTGAAATCCACTTCTTCAGGGAATTAATTTACTCCTCAGCAGTAAAGCTGTCAGATGAATGAGTAATGTCTAGTCATTCTGTGTTTCATATATGACTAAATTTTGGCAGTTCAGTAGACCCCATTTGGCCCATTACACTTTACATGCAACATAAAACCTTTAAGTAAAACCACAGTTACCTTTGCCAGAAATGCTAGCTCATTCGCTGTTACCAGATCTTAGAATTTCTATTTATCTTGTGGACTTATATGAGAAATGTTATCTAAAGACCAGTCCAGATTAAACTTAATGGTCTCAAAAAAATTTGGATAGTAGCTCATGATGAAACATAAAGACTCTGATTAAAGTTGATGACAGGTCACAGAGAACTTAATCCTACCACCTTTACACAGTTAAGAACAAAACTGTTGCTGTTTCCATAAAATGAATATACTGTAACAAGACTACTCAGATCTCTCCACCACTTCTTTTTATCTTCTGTTTGCTTTTAATTTTTATCTGAAGTCTTATTTTGATTTTGAAAATCAGGCTGACTACAGAAAGGGATTTTCTTCTGCATTTACAGTGAAGATGATTTCCTCCCCTGACTCATGTTTCCAAGCAACAGGATGTTGGAACAAGAGCACAGATTGAAAGGTGTTGAGCTTTTTTTTTTGGGCAGCTCTAGATTCCAAGCCAAATTCCTTATATTAATCACTGAAAACAGTTCTCTCACTCACTGCAGAAGTTAATAACTGGGAAATGTCTTTATTCTCAGGAGACTGCTGCAGAGATTAATACCGAAGCTTTTGCAATGAAACTCAGCACAGGAAAATTCCCCCACCTACTCAAAAACCAAGTTCATTTCCTAACTGATCAATATAAAAAGGGATGAAAACAAACTTGGACAAATCATTGTTAAACTACCTCAATAAAACACTATTAAAAAGCTACTGCTTTCTTTTTTCTTCAGGCAGGGCATAAATCAAAAATTTTAATGGATCATTCTTATTATGGATTTATTTCACATCTATTTTGATCACAGTAAAGACAACTTCATCTAAAAACAAGTGTTTTCTTATTTTTTGCCAAAATTTTTCAACTGCAAAACCAGTAAGCATTACTTCTGAGTGCTCATTTTTCCACTTAAAATACTACAATTCATGCAGGGAACAGTAACAAAAATAGCAAATAAATATTTTCCATAGAAAAAGGAAAAAGAATTTCCTGATATGTCTGCCAAAAAAAAAGAAATTAAACTTCTCATACAAATTCCACTTTACATTGAACCAAAAAAAACAAAGCTTGACAAAATCCAGAGCAATCTAAGTTGTCATAAACCCATTAAAATATATAGCTATGCTGGGGGATCTGGACTAAGGCATTTTGGTAATTTAGTGACAAGGAATCTAAGCTGTGACAGCATACACTGCAGTTTTCTGGGGAAACAGAAAACTCCAATTGCAATCAGATTCCTTTAATTATTTAAGGGTGAAAGACTGTTTTAGTTTTAAGACAGTTTGGTCTTCCTTTATGGCTACAGAAAATGTAAACTCCCTTCACCCTAGTAACTTTCATGCCTACTCTCAAACCAGAGCTGATTTTTTCTGAGACATTTAAAGTAATGTTTTGTGCTAAAATGACACTATATTTTAATTTTTTTTAAAATAGAAGAAAAAATGCCGAAGTTCAAATTTATCATAACAGAAAATCCTTTGTTAAAAGCCATATATTGGGTTGCTATTCAAGTTTTTAAAAATCATAACCATAAGCACTATTGAGTCTGATGCCTGATAAAAATCTGTATCTGCAAAAAGAATTCAGAAGAAATCTTTACTCAGACTTTTAAAAGGTGACTTAGCATCTATTACTAACCTATTTTAATTTTCACTGGAAATCTATTTTAGACATAATGACACTTCTTTTAATATATTTGCTTTTTGTTTTAGCATGAACCTTCTTTTCAAAGACTTGTCATTCCTTTATACACTGACAACTGGGCCAAGGAGCCACCTGATAAAAATAAATGTGAGCTGGGTGATAGTCCAGTGTCGTATTAATAGCGCAGACTGAGCCTAATATATGATATGGCAATAAATACATTTAGGCAATGGCACTTTATCCTGTAAATGCTTTCACATTCCTCTCTGCAGGAAACAATGTATTCTGATGCAGATTTCCTTGATTTTCCTGCAGGATCTCATGAACTTTGCAGGTGTTACTGGAGAGAAAATCCCTTATCAGCAACTTCCAGCATAGTGCAGCTGATACGCTTTACTATTTCTCCAGCACAGAACCCTGATCCTGTGGCTGGTCAGGCAGCGCTGCCTTGGCTCCCACTTGGCTTTTGTGTGTTTCTTTGATCAGCTCCTGGCTTTGGATGAAAGTGATTCTTTCAGAGGCCACCTTCAAACTCTCTTAAATAAAAAAAAAAAAAATTATAAAAAAAAAGAAAAAAAAAAGAGAGAGAGAATTTCATACATAAAACTAATTGAGCTTGTTAAGCAGCAGGAAAAAGCCAAGTAGAGGGAGGAGAAAGGGAGGGAAGGAGGTGCCACAAATCAGGGCTAGGAAGCAATGATCAAGTGGTGACTGGAAAAATCAGTAAAAAATATTCCCAAGTTGTACAAGTCTGAGGCATTCCCATAAGTGCAAAGGCTCTCTCACTATTACGAAGGAGACACAACTCCCTTTCCAAGAACTGTCTCAGACACCTTTGAGAACAGCCACTTGAGATCTCAGAGTAAAGCAGTAGGGAGCAGATTGGCAAGTCAGGAGAGAGATGGTCTTGAAATGCATGTTTTCTAAAGAAAATTCTAAGAAATCAGAACTTGGGGCATAGTACTCTTTCTTCTGGTTACTGGTGCTTTAGAGAGTTTCCAAGAATCTTTTCCAAATGCAAAAGGAGTATACAAAGAGTAATGCTGTACTGATTGTACAGGTTAGCTTTTTGAGCCATCCTCAAAACCAGACTTTTGTTTTTCCTTACACCAAGCCTCCAGACTCATTCCTACCCCAACCCCTCCGGGCTGACCCCTGGAAGCAGTGCAGCAGAGGTCTGTGGGGCAGCCACACGCACACAGAGATACCAGGATGTACAGTTTAAACACACTGTGGAGCAGTCTGTCAGGGCAGCAGAGGCAGAGCCAGTGCCTGTGGCAGTTCTCCAAGGATACACACAGAGTGCACAGATTCAAAGGCTTCACCTCATTCACAGCAAATGGCCTCAGTGCTTGAAAGACAACTTCAATGATTTCTACTAGCAGAGCACACTCCACTGTATCTGGGTCATATTTTCCATCTAATGAACAAAGAGTGGACACAAATACAATGGGAGCAGTCTAAAATGTGCCTCACCATCTGTGGATAGCAAATACATCTGTAGATGAGTGTATCACATTACAAAATAGGTCTGAACCTCAGGTTTACTCAATCAGGAGATCAACTGCACAAGTATTATATGTTGAAAATATATTCAATAAGAAACATTTGAAAACACCAATATGCAATCCAAAGCATTAATGAAATCTCTTTCGTTAAAAGTATCAGTAGAATCCTCAAATTTAATTCATTTAAGAAACTGAACTTAACAGTTTTAGATCTGAGTTTGTTACTTTGAGAGTTAAAAATTCAAGTTGTCTGAACTTTTAGTATTTCAAAGTCTTTGTAAGAGGAAATCACTCAACCCAAGGACAGCAACCAAGAGAAAGAAAATGCAGACAAATTAATAGATTTAAAACATTAATATTAGCTGTAAAATGTCTCACAAATACTGTATTTGAACAGTAACCAATATAAGATGGCGTATGTTATGACACATTAATATTTTTATTAAACAGTAGCAGTATTTTTCAGCATGGAAATATGCAATAAAAAATATACTGTACCGTACTGAAAGCATGTGCTCCTCAGTGATTTCCAGCAAACGACTCCTGAAGTTTCATATCCTGACTGCAGTGCTGAATACCTTACACCTGTGGTAACTGCCAGTGATTATGTCTTTGCAGAGTTCTCTTTTTATTTCATTTAGAAGAGTCTGCTGCTTGGCAAATTGGTGAGCACACTTAAGGCTCCTGAGTCAGCACCGTGCGCAACTGAACAACTCAGTCGGGTCACCATGACACAAACACTCTACTGTCACAGCAGAGCACAAGAAGGTTTCAAAGCTATCTATTCTGCAAGTATGGCAAAAACTAAGTAATGACACCACAATATACCCTGGCAAGCTGTTCTCTAATTTGTGTGCTGGCTATACTAAATGATAAATGGTCTGACTTTATGTCTTATTAATACAAAAGTGCTCTGCTGGGTCATGGTGCTCTCAGCCAGGCCCACATAAATCTATCAGTCTGAAACATTATTAACATCAACAGTTTTGTTGGAGGCTTTTGAAAGGACTGAAAGGGTTTGGGTTTTCTTAAGAAATACGGGTGTCCTTTTATATTACATAGATATCAAAATCACTAAAGAAAGCATAAAGTGTGTACCGTGGGTACTTTGCTTTGCTTTTGCTAACAGAAGAAAAGATTAACAGGAGAATGAAATCAAATATGTAGCAATACTATCTTTGTGTTGGTACTATGCCCATATCTCCTGTACAAAAGGACAGGAAATCAGAACAATATTTGAGAGAACAAGTTCAATACAATTCTGGATATACAAAGAAACAGCTGTTGCATCATGTTTAAACAAACACTGTCTCTTTACAAGATACAGCTAGAGTACATGTACAGAGAATGTTTCTGGTAAAAACATATTTATCAAACATTTCTTTAGGTAACAAATAACCTCAGAAGATAAAAGCAATAATTCTGATAACTGAATATTCTTTTTCTTGTGCCTCCAAGTCATGCAAAGTTCAGATACGTGATTGATTTTAAACTCAGTTAAATATTACTGAAATTAATAAAATCAAGAATTTGTCTAGGCTTCTGGTTGAATTAAGTTTCTGTATAACCTTATATGCAGCATTATAAACTTTATATGCACAGTACTTTTGGTACAGCTGGTGAAAATTCATTTTCAACCTTCACTCTCAGGACATGGTTTCATGACTTGCTCAAGCTACTCTAAACTCAGGTTACTGCTGAAAAGCAACGTCTCCCACTGTTGATTGTATATTCCCCCTCTTTTGTTCAGTGGCATTGATGTCAGCTGATATAACTGAAGACTAATAGTTTTTGTAGGGTCAAGTTTTGGTAGATCAGATCCCTCATCTAGCTATGCATAAAGTATATGGCCATTAATACAGACAAAAGAAAAACACCAGTACATGGCTATGGAGGGTGGTGAGAGCAGTATATTTTTCTATAAAAATGCTTTAAATAACACTTTTAAACTTTAAAGATATACCTGCTGATTCTTCTGTAACATAAGAGGGAAAAACCTGAATTTTAAAGCCTATTGCAGAATTGTTGGGAACTTCAGTGATTTAGTGCCTTCACTGAAAACAATTTTCACATTAATTGAAAGTTTTTATTGTTTATTTGGTAATTTTTTTAAACATATGCTCTCTATATATACTCAACATGCTTTAATTTTTAAATGGCCCTGAACTGGTCAGGCAGTTGTACTGGATGATCACTGTAGGTCTGTTTCAACTGACAGGCTCAACTCTAGTCAACTTTATTCTTAGATTTTAGATGAAAGCACTCTATTTAAGAATGTGGAAAAGAAACAGTACAGAAAGTAGTAAATAATGATTCAGGAGAGTGATTGGTATCTTTTTCTGTTACTATGGAAGTGAACTAGAAGCTTTATAAATATTCTATACTTAACACCAAATACAGGAGACCTCAGCCACACATTTTCAAGTAGGATACAAAGTCATTCAGCCAAGAAATGCAGGAATGACTGTTTGGTTTCCTATCAGCACTGTACAACCACGTATCTTCAACATATTAACTTGACCGAACTGGCACTTGAAAGATTATACTGACAGCCAAAGTTTAGAGAAATCCAAAAGGAAAACAAACATTGCAAGAAATAGGCATGCATGTGTGTGAGAGGTGATTTTTGAAAGAGTCACTTTTAATAATTTACCAGGCCAACAAAAATACAAACTAGGAAATTCACCTTTTAAAGAAGTATAACTTGACTGATGCCAGCCAAACATATTTGCCCCATAACTGTAGTGCATTCATGAGCAAAATTTCTCTAGGATGCACTGCCCAGGATGTTTTCTAGAATGAAGCCTAGGATGCTGCAGTGTCTGTCTCTGACTTTGCTTTGTGGCTGGAAATACCAATCTTAAAGAATATTAACACAAGATAGATGTTAAAGAAGAACATGTTAACATGATATTCTGGAATAGAATGCAGAAAGGAAAAGAAGCCTGCTTGCTTTGGATATAAGCATGGAGCAGAAGTTCCAGAGGAGGAGAAAGGGCAAGAGAGCACAAAGGGCCCTATTGTGTTTGGTTAGTAGCCAGAGCAGGAATTCCAGGAATGGGCAATGAGCATGGAGTTTATGTATAAGAGATCTTGAATACAGAAGCAGTGAGAGTTGGTCATTATGCAGATGTTGATAAAATATCAACCAGAAAAGAGGGGCTCTGCCTGCTGAAATGAGCTGCTGAATCTGTGTGAAATGAGTCAGTAATGTAAGTGATGAATTGACAGAACAGTTGTTAGGGGAAAGCTGATCATGTAATTATCCCAAGAGAAGGTATGTAAAATACATACCTTGTACCATAGGCATTAAAGGAGAATCTTATTTTACAGGACTCTACAAGGCATGTTTTTCACAGATTGAGAACACTGGAATAGAAGTGAAACACAGCATATAACTTGAGGTTATAACCTCAGGGTTACAAGATTTTCAAAAGTCTAAAGCACAGGTTAAAATACAAGCACAAAAATCATAAATGGCATCATGAAAACAATTTACCAGGACATGCATTTTTATTTATAAGGCAGAATGAGGAAAGAGTTGGTCCCCTGTACAATCAGAAAGGACAATTATGATATAATTGTAAAGTTTAATGCTTTGTTTTCCCAAGAAGATGAGAGAAGGTTATCTGTGATCAAATGACTGATTTGTCCAGAAGCTTTAGCAGACAGAAGTGGAAACTGCTACTTGAAAACACCCCAAGAACTTAGTATTTGAAGCCTTCTGCATGCAGACTGTGCATGACAGAACTAAAACTGGATCCTGCCAATCAGAATGATTGGTCTAATTGTGAGACAACTATTTTGCTTCTCAAAATGTTTTTTAAATGGTTGCAAGCATACCTGCTTTTTGTGTTTATACAGAAATAATATTGGAGTGGGTATAAAATCTTACATAAAATATCATCTATATAAGCTAAAAATACATACCACACTGGTATGGAGGGTATTTACGTGGAGGCCAGATTGTCTCCTCCATGAGAAACACATTCAGTCTTCTACTTTGAACGTGTACAAAAGGAGACCTTTAAGATCATCTAGAAATATAGACTGCAATTCAGCTGCCTAGACAGGCATTGTCTAAGTTTGAGATATTCTGGGTAATCCTGTGTGGATTCTGACTGCTGCTCCAAAGAAGCAGAGTGCTGAAGCAAGTCCTCTGTCATATGTGGCAGTCCTTTATGGACACCTCAGATAAGTCAACAAACTGGGTAAACCATGAAACCAGGCACCCGTATTCAGGCAACTGAATTAGACTCCATGTATCTACTGTTTCACTAGGCAGAAATTTCCATTATAATCAATAAAACCAAGGGATCTGAGAGAGATCTGAGAGACAATTCAGCTGACCAGCTGTCAGTGTTTATTTAGCTCAACATGAGCTGACTCCCTCCCCTGACTCCATTGACCACACTTGGCTTCACTAACCACAAGGAGCTGCAGCTGTAGCTGCACGAAGACCCCTGTATTTAGGAGCCTTGGGGTTCAATTCAGTTGCTTACATGAAGATATTGAGGGGTCCTTGATATGCTCCAGGGTATCTGAGGCAGTGGCACAGGTACCACAAACACCTGTAGGAGACCATGCCAGGCAGCACACCTGAAGGCATCTCAAATTGCAAAAGAAGCACATAAACAAGACACAGAATCACATCCCCCATCTCAAACTAAATCCTACTCTCAAAGTCAAAAACTGTCATGTCTATGGGTACATCTACATTGTCAAGTGACCCAGCTTCCAGATTGCTTCAAGCTCCCCATCACCTGATCACACTGTGTACACATTAGTTTACATCCAGGCACTGTGGACTCAGCTTTAGTTCTGCAAGTAGTTAAATAAGGCCCTCCTTTCTCCAGAGACTGAAAAATTAAAACAAACAGGGTCATGCTGACCTCAAGGAAAGCAACAGACTTAATTACTGCACCAGACAATGATGAATCATACCTAAGCAAACCTCCCATTCCTTTTCAACAGAATCCGTTATTAATCAGACACATTGTTTTACAACTGGTACAACCTACGCCGGAAAAATCCCTCCTTTCTTCAGGGCACAACAGGAATATTTCAGAATGTCACATCTGTTTCTTCATTGCTGTTAACAGTCACAAACTGTTGCTGCTTTCATGTCTTATCCACACTTAATTTTTATTCACACACTGCACAACAGCATCCACACATATTCAGTCATGCTGTATCTGTGTAAGAACCTTAAATGCATGTTCACAGACCATTTTTTAAAAACTTGAAAGCTACAGCCTGACCGATACTTCTGCAGCTATTAAAGACTCCAGCTGTTCAGAAAACACTTCCTTGAGAGTGTTCCTTCATCTCTAGTAATTGTCACATGGGAAAAAAAGCCTCTGAACCTCCAGACTGAGTAATATCTCTTTGAGTGCTTAGAAAAACAGCTCTTAAGAACTCTCAACTTTCTGTGCCCTCTTTGTGAAAGACCTCGTATGCCAAGCCATGTGATGGAGGATGCTGTTCAGTACATTGGGTCAGGAGACAAGACATGGAACCATCTTATACCTGGGGAACAGGCACATCACATTCTGCTGCGAACGTGGACTGAAACTAATTGAACAAATCCTATGCTCAGTGTGTGAATTTGATATGTCAGTGCTAACCCACCACCTATCTCCAACTACTGACACAGTGAGGATGCTATTCCGTTGCAAACTACTAAAGATACTCATACCATCCCCACTCATTGCCATGATTTGTACCTATTTCCTAATTTGCCATTTAGGTACATTTCAAAGCCCTACAAATTCTTTGGAAGGAATCACATCTGTGTGTAGCCATGGACGGCTTTTTTCATATTCAGTGTATCTCTGTTTGCAAGCCAAAAAATATAACACAGTACAATTACTCACACAGCTGCTGTACTACAGCACATCTTTCTATTCAAACATCCTACTTTAATTACTATGAATCACTAGAGTTTTAATCCCTTTAGTTCACCTTGGGTTTATATATTTTTTTTTCTTAAGAATTCTATCATCTGGTCACTTATAATACTAAAGAGCTTAATGCTGCATATTGGATGCATTAATTGAGAATGGTCACAACAGTATAATTTTCAATCTCACTTAATAACTGTACCACCTTACTTTTGAGAGCTACCATGACTTCCAATTTCATTTCTTTCAGATCATGGATTACGTATCACAATTCCCGAACACTTCAGTGATTACTTAATATCACCCTCAGAGAACCACAGGGAAGTAAGGGTATCTTATTCCTCCATTTTACTGACATTCAGATTTACAGTCTGAAGTGAAATTAGCATAGCTTCTATGAGCATCTGAATCTCTAACTACAAATAAAATCCATGCCAGGTAATGTTATCTAAATACTTTTAAGAGTCTGAGTTCAAAAATTTCCATAAATGTCAACCTGTGGAAAAGCTCAGATCTGAATGCAGCTCATTACATATTTACTATTTAGTTTAAATGTTGGAAGATATATGGAATTTAGAGAAATTAATCTTTCTATTTCTGTAATTCTACTTGGAAAGTGTAACTATAAGGCCACATAAAAACCATCTTCAAAGTAAGTTTTCTGATAAAAAAAGATTTTTTTTCCTTATTTGGGTAAATAGTGCTAGAAATTCCCTGTCACTTTTGAGTAACTATAAGCTGTAGAGGAGGAAAAATAAAGCATTAAGTTTTCACATCTCCTGTTGTCTTTCTCTACTGCTCCTTAATTGATCTGCAGTAAGAGTAGAGATGAAAATCAACATGACCCAGCCATGTGCCCCTGCAGCCCAGAAAGCCAAATGTGCCCTGGGCTGCATCCAAAGCAGCGTGGGCAGCAGGTGAGGGAGGGGATTCTGCCCCTCTGCTCTGCCCTGGTGAGACCCCACCTGCAGTGCTGCATCCAGCTCTGGGGTCCCCAGCACAGGAAGGACATGGAGCTGTTGGAGCTGGTCCGGAGGAGGCCACAAAGATGCTCAAAGGGATGGAGCACCTGTGCTATGGAGACAGGCAGGGAGAGTTCAGGTTGCTCAGGCCAGGAGAAGAGAAGGCTCTGGGGAAACCTTAGAACACCTTCCAGTGCCTAAAAAGCTAGATGAGGGACTAGAACACGGGAATTTTTCTAACATAAAAAAAAAAAATTTGGAATATGTCCAGTATTTGCAAATAGAATAAATAGTATTAAAGACTGGGAATTCAACTGCCTCTGTTTTTCCATTACATAAAAACAATGAGCAGTTATTTGGAGGAGCTATAGACACAATTTTGCAAACTTTGGATCCTATTTCTCATTCTGTTCTTGAGAATCAATTCATCTTTACTCTAACTTTTATTATACCTAATTCAAAATAGCACAGCCATTTAAACAAGTTTAGTCTATCAATTCACCCCAAGCAAAAAATACAAAGGGATGAATTTTTCATCATTTTCTCATATATTACATAATTGCACTTTTCAACTGAATACATTAAAGTTACCTACTGTGAACATATGACAATGTGAAAATATTTTTATTATGCTACGACCATATAAAATTTAATGCAGTTTCCAAGGCCTCAAAACTTCACTTTAAACAGAATGCTGACTGTCAAATTGCAAAGGCAAAGGTCCTACAAAACCTACTTTAGTTTAGCACTCTGAACAACCAAAATGTGGTGCTGTAATAGCATAGTGACTATATATGCTGCTGCTGACCTTTAGAAAAAGTAGAAAATTTTGTTAAAAAGCAAGTATTTATTATAAAAGTGCATAATTAAGTATAATGTTTGCTCTTTTATTCTCATTATTTATCTAAAAAAAGCCATTCTGGACCCAAGTCTGCCAGAATGATAATAATTCTTCAACGAAATTAGGACTCAACTTGACAGATGTGTGATTTCTGATGTTACGCTGAAAGCATTTTCGAGACCTCATACTACAGAAAAGAATTTGGAGGGGAAGTACTGTCATTATGATATTTCTGACTTGTTTGACGTTTTGTCTTGTTCTTCTTTGAAATCATGATTGCATGTTCTGCAACACATACACAAGAAGTGGGAAAGGCTATCCAGAGCAATAGGTCTATTAAAAAAAGCAGCAGAAATTGCACATAGTATTATTTTAGTTGGTTGATAGTGTTCCACATTTTTCAAAAATGCTGGGCATTCCTCTCACATTTGAGTATTACCCATTGTACATTGTCCCTGCAGCAGAAAACAGTCTCTCATGATCGAGAGAGACTTAAAGAGCAGAGCTCATGTGACTGGATGAAAGAATGGAACAGCACTCTAAACAGACAGCAGGAACAGTACAAAATGGTATGTCTGAAACACCACAGCTGGACAGATTGCACCAATTGACATGTCAGGAACAAGTTTTTATGTAACAGTAAATTTCTTCCCTTTAACTGTGGCTCTTACACAACTGCCAGCATCTATTTTCCCCTATAATTATGCATCCAGTATATTTTACACATACATATCATTTTTCTAGTAGCACTAATCATTTCATATAAAAGACAGTCTTTTTTCTAGACATTTGATAAAGGCTTTTTCAAAAAAATATAGCAACTTATGGTGTAATTTAAAGCATGAAAAAGATGCATTCAGAAATGCTAACACAAGATCAGCAGGAAATAAATTTAAACTTCTAATAAAAACTTAAAAAGTTCCAATTGTCTTTGATTCGGAATAGTTCACCTGCCTGAAGAATAAAGAAAAACATTTTATTAAACATACCCAGACACTACCTCTATGACAAAATATGGGATGAACTATAAATGAAGAATTCTCAAGAATTTATCCTATGCAGGGAAACAGGAAAAATTACTGAGGAATCATAACTGGTGCTTGTCTACAAACTGTCTTAGACTCAGGAACATCATCTCTGCCTAAAGAAAAGTATAAGTCAAGCCCATAGGAGGGTTCACATCACTTTCAGATAGAAATATTACCCTTCCTCATTGTCTCCTGTGACAAAAGTTCTGAAGAAGAAAAGGCAGGAATAACTAGTTCACAGAAAATAACGCTACCTCTTCTAGAATTTTGTTATCTGAGTCACTCTTTCTAACACTCTGACTGATGACTTCTTTCAGTGCTTAACATTATGGACTTAGAAATAGCACATTATTATCTTGGCCTCATCATCTCCTGGATTCAACTACCAGTCTATATACTACATGAATAGCATCTTCCCATTAAGGTGATGTCCTTTACCAAAGCGGCCATATCCCAGTGATGGATAAAAATAAATCAGGTGAGTAGGTACTACCTGTGCATACACACATCTACACACACACACAGAGCCTTTTGTGTTCTCAGGCTGAGGTTCAGTTATCAGTGCATAATACAACACTTGCTTATACTGTAGTCTCCTTCATCAATTGACATTCATCACTCTACTTGCATGAATTCACAAGAATTTTGCATAAAAGGCAAAGACAAAATATGTCCCTTACGCAGTAATATAACTTTAAGTTATTGCTACTAGTCACTCCTCTGTCTGTCACATTCAACAGCACTTAGTGACAGACTCCAGAGAAATTAGTTTATCAGAAGGCACATACAGATGAAGCCCCTGCCATTAGTGCTACTCACTAAGGCAGGCACTCCCACTCAGGTGAGGCTGCAGCTTCTCAGGAAGCCCACCCATTTATCAGCTACATACAAACAGGGAATGTTGCTCCTTTTCCGTGTCTATACTGCTAAATAAAACCAGGCCACTGGTTGTTCTGTGGCACAGTCATTCCCACTCCTTTGAATACATGTAGTGCCCTATGGCTTTGTGGGCATATTAAATGTGGTTTGAGTCAGAAATTTGATCAGTGCCTGGGCTATGTTGCAAGCCATCACAGTCATGCTTTCACAGCATGGGACTGAATGGATGTGAAAATGCTTTAGTGGGGGAAGGCTGCTGGGACAGTATGAGGTCCACGTGCTGTGGGAACAGTCCCTGGTGCATGTCACTCCCAGCCCAAGCACTGCCTGGAAGACTATTGATTGCCACAGGCCAAAACTGTACCAGGAACCACTCTGACTGGAAGTTCTAGCTCAGGCTCACCACAAACGGCCTTACTTAGCTTTTCAGGCTCTGCCTTCAAGCCCAGGTGCACTCTGGTCACAGCTTTCCTTTCTTTGTCCTACTTTCTCTGACTTCTTTTTTACTCACTGTCTTTTAAAAGTTTTTACTCTCAGTGCCTTCCCCAAAAGTGATATACATACTCCACTTCCACCTACCTCTCCTTTCCAAGAACTGCAATATTCAACAATGAAATAACTGACACTTGGACACCATCAGGCTTTAAAATTATCATTGTTAAAAAGATTAAGAGGCTGCATTTTAAGGCTGTTGCAAACCTGTAGACACCATAATGATACTGCAGCTGCACATAAACCCATGTAATATGAGACATCATCTTCTTTACCTTTAAACTTCATAGATTAAATAAATACAGGTGACAGTTGAATACCTGATTCATTATAATAGTGAAGTTTCTACATCAACGCCTGATTTTCTGATTGCTATGATTTAAGTCTTGTGTTTGCTCCCTGCCTTTGGTTACACATAACACTATTGAGCCATCACTCAGCAGCAAATTTCTTTAGGCTATTCTCATTCTCTTCACAAACGGGTTCACATTTTTTATGTTTATCCTTATTAGTTTATATATTTTAAATTCTTTTAACTTCCTTTCTCTTACTCTGTCCCATCATTGTGCAGTATCGATGAACACTGACTGTACTCTTCATTTTCTGAAGCAAGTCAGACTAGACATGAGATTCAGCATACATTAAAGACAAGAGCTAAGTAATAACAAGCCTTAATTTAAAATACA
Organism: Picathartes gymnocephalus; assembly: GCA_013390045.1. NCBI lineage: Eukaryota > Metazoa > Chordata > Aves > Passeriformes > Picathartidae > Picathartes > Picathartes gymnocephalus. The sequence continues at coordinate 65,210 of WEKY01019216.1, read as the reverse complement.
GAAATTAAAGGCAGGAACCTCATTTTGTAGGGGAGATGATACAGTTTGTTGCAGCATCATCTGAACTTATGCAACTTCTCTGAAAATGTGTTACCATAAATTCTCAAATTCTCGTGCACTCTCCCACGGTATGTAACAGGTCTCCCATACAATTCTTTCTGATAAATTTGTGACAGAATTTAAAGATATTAGTAATCAATATAAATATAAGGTATTAGTAATCATCTCTAGATATCCACAATAAAAACTCTTTTGAAAGACAGATCTTAGAGTGTTAGAAAAACTTGCTAAACACTATATGAGACCACTTTTTCAGAAATTATTGTATAATTCAAGTTTAACTATTTAATCTAATTGTACCATATCAAAACAAACAAACAAACAAACAATAGAAGATAAAAAGCCAGAAGAAAAGCAGTAATAACAGCAAGCCACTTCTTCATTACAGTTCTGTTGCATGATAACTCCAGTGGCTATCCTGCTTATTTTACGAGGAAAAACAGTGAATCATGGAATCAGAAAATGTTTTGCATTGGAAGCAAGCTTTAAAGGTCCGCTAGTCCAACCTCCCTGCCATGTGCAGGGACATCTTCAACTTGACATTGTCACTTACATGACCACCCAGGACAGGCACCTACCATCTCTCTGGGTAACTTACTTCACCACTTCCATAAAAAAAAAAAATAATACCTTCCTTATATCTAATCTTAATCTAACCTCTTTTTTTAAAAAATCATTACCCCTTTTCTTATCACAACAGACCCTACTAAAGTCTCATGCATTGAACACTCCACCCATCAAACCCATACCTCTCCAATTAATAGAGAAGGATACTCTTCACTTATTGAAAATATTCTCTTGTGAAAAGCTAGGGACAGAGAAGTTTGCAAAATCAGGATGCACCTATGACAAGAAAAAAACAGGTGTATCAAGAGAAAGGTTAAAATGTTATAGGAGATGCAATACTTTGTTTTCCAAGATTTTTCCAGAAGTAGCACTATATGTTCTATTATAAAATATATTAACTATGGAATACATAGTATAAGTGTTCATGATCCATACTACGAAAGTGGAAAGCATTTGGACTCTCAGAGAGGAACAGGACCACTTAGCCCCTCTGCAGTCACTCAAGCAAATCTGGAGCTCTTCATCTTTACTAGATGAGGGTATAGAAAGGTAGTAATAATGAGTCATCTTAGCAGCCCCAAAAGCCAGTTTTCAAGTGCAATATCCATCCAAATAAATAACAATTATCCCAGCACATCTGTTACTTGTTATAAACTTTAGTGTAGCAACAGTGATAATATTATCCATGTTCTCCCAGTTAAACTTAACTCATAGGTTTATATCAAAGTCTTCCCTTCCCTAATTCCTAAATTACAGTGAAATGAAGTATGGCAGAGAAACCATGATCCTTAAACAGCTTCATTTCAGACTTTCAAAAACACATAGCACTTACACTTTTAGCTATATTTAAAAGATGTCACATAACCATGTGCTAAAAAATCCCAGCTTCAATTTCCTCTATTTAAGTGTGCTGTCGATTTGACCACAGGTTCATTTTTAATTACCATTTGGTTTAAGTATTTTCATATTGAATTAATGTAGTTTTCTTATGACAATAATGCAATTATGTGTATTCATGTCGTCTAATTTTATTAAAGATTTCAAGTACATTCTAATTAATAACATACTCTTAGCAAAATGTGCATAGCAGTGACTCCTAAAAACTGGGTTTATCAAATATTCCTAGAGACTGATCCATAGCCAGAAATTGTACTGAGCCCTCAGTTTTGTGAAGAATGTTTTTTACATTGTGTCTACTTAGTTTAAGAATGGTAGCAGCATTGCATAATGACACAGGCACTATCACTGGCTCGGAATCAGCCTAGAGTCTGGTTCACAGGAATCACCAGCACAAGCCCATTTCTAGGCTGCCTTCCTCTCTGTTAGTCCCTATTTTAGGCTTAATAAGGCCTTACATGGTTCAGGATGAGATTATTACCGCAGCTGTTCACCACTAGAATTTGCAATATCTCTTTGCAAGACTGAGGGTTTAAAGAGCTCTGATCTCTCAAAAGAAATCCAAAATGACAAGAGGCAAACAGTATTTTTTTTCTCATAACATTTTATTGCATTTAGCACAAACAACTCACAACAGCTGTTCCTTCACCAGTGTACTAAAAGAGTGAACGGATTTGAAATATATTATCGTGAAAATGATGGCATAACTCTTCCAGGCATCAAAGTCAATATTTCAAGCATGAATTGCATGAAATATCAGCTTCTTTTTGTTTTTAAAATACCGCAGTACATATAAAACATTAATAAAACCAACCAAATTAAAACACCTCAGAAACCAAACTTTTCTGCAAGTGTTAAAGAAAGGCAGGGGGGTTGTTTAATTTCTTTTACTCAGACCAGTTCTCCATAATATTTCTAAGAAGGCATAAAAGGAATTCCTTGAAACTAAGGTCTCATTACATACACATTATGAAAAAAACATTAAAATTGATTTTTGGATGTGCAGTGTCTAATTTATAGGCTTGACTAATCTGCATTTTTAGAAACTAACAGATCATTTTACTGGTTAGTGCAAATGTTATTGATCCGCTTTCTTGCTGAATTAATAGCACTACGACTGGACAACTCGCTTTCTCAGCTTTCCCAATGTTTTCCAGAAAAGAGGCCCATTACATGGCAGGGGGCAAAGGACAGGCCTTGATAACACTGTTTAGACATTTCTTTGATGTCCACAGGCATCATCCTCGACAACTGACCACCAGAGACAAAAGAGTTCTCTTAGGCTGCTGGAAATCCCAGCCGTTCTTCTCACCACCTTTTGATATCCCAGGGCTTCTATACCCTGACCTCTGCTCTCTGACATCCTTATTTGAAGGATGGTCAGAAATGTCAAAAAATTCTTTCCAAATTTAGCCAATAAACTAAGGATTTATTTTGCTTTTCATAATTGCTTCATGTCCTAATGTACCTGTGGGAACACCAAGAAGATTTTACAAAGAGAGTAGAAGGGAAAAGTGTCAACAAGAAAAAAACCTCTGATTTTCTGGTTTTGAAACCACTCTCAAACATCTGCCTTCTAAAAGCCAACCACTCTGTTGTGCCTTGATGATGCCATCATGATGCCTTGGTTGTGCACATGTATGCACATGTTTCTACCTCGTCAGTGTCATACAGAATTCTACTTCTAATATGCAGATGTTGCCTGATGATGTAACTTCACTCAGTAAACATACACATTTTAAATGGTGTGCATGCTGTATGTTAAGGACTGATATCAATTTCTAAACATTCATATTTTAAAAAGAAATGTGATTTTAATATTTTTTCAAACTGTTTTGCTTTCTACACACCTGTGTGATTGATAATTGGATCAGTTTTCCCCTGTTTTCCAAATATTTAGAGAATAGTTTTCCACAAAATTTCTAACTAGAGATTATCATGGGTGCTTTTAAACAGTTTAATTTGCCACCTTTCTGAGGGACTGAAATGGAACAAAATGATCAAACAGAAATAACACACATCCAGCTAAAACACTCGAAGTCAAGCAAACACCTAGAGAAACACCCTTCTCCCCTTTATTATTACAGGAGGTCCTGCTGAAAACACACTCTAAATAAATAAGTGAAATCACAAATACAAGTAAAAACTCTTAACAAGATCAACCTATGACGATCCATACCTATGCACAAATTTGGAGTTTAGCCAAACTAGTGTCTATATTCAGTCTTTTCTGCTTTGACAACAATTTTTGTAGCACACCGCTAAAATATTATCCTGCCATGAAGTTCTATTGCTCAAAATAAGGACAAAGTCTGATCCAAAATGTGACGGATTTCACAGTATACAAGCTACTAAACTAACTTTCGTTTAATAAATTATGCCCAAATAGTAACTTGTTTTGCATTGATATTTTTTTTTAACTGGAATTGATACCATTTTTTCCTACACTGGCAATATTCCTCCTAATTTAAAAGTCAATGATTACCAGTGTTAATACAGCAGATAAAGGACAACAGATAAATATCAACATTTTTAAAATAGAACTATCCATCATTTATAATGCAAACACTGAAATTTATAATACTTGTTTTAAAACCAGTTCTAAATTACCTAATATTATCTACTCAGCTCAGCCAATGTTTATTTATTTTAGTGTCTGCCAGAAAAGAGTGAAACTGAATTCACAAAAGGAATGGTATGGGATTCAGACAGCCAAGAATCTCGACATCTTTAAAAACTCTCTTCTCCTCTACATTAGTTTACTACCATTAAAAAATAAGGCATAAATCAGCAAGAAAAAAAGAGTAGCAAAGAGGGGAAAAAAGAGGTGCTTTTTAAAAAGTTTTAGAATTCATAAGTTCTCAGACAAAATGCTGATGACTGCCACACAAGGGCTATTTGAATTGATCTGTCTGGTTTTGGTGACTTTTGAATTAAACCAGACCCCAAGGACTTCTGTTCAGTGATAGATCCTGACGACATATGTTCAATGTTTAATCTCGTTATTTTAAAAATGAATTGCACGTGTTTAAACAGAAGGGGGGTCCTGATTCTGAATCAGTACAGAGCCCTCAGAGTAGCTCTGGCAAGAATGTATAACAGATAAAGTTAAAACAGGGGGAAAAAAACCCTAATGAACCCCAAGTCTATAAATATTTTCATTTAACTGAATCCTGATAACACAAACTACCTGTGAACAGGCAACATATATACAAAGCTAAGGTCATACCTATATAGTAAGAGGAAAATACTGAAAAAATCAGTGACATAAATTAAATGCACACAAGGCCATCAACAAATCTTTCAGTTCTGGCAGAGCCCACTGAAAGATTACAATCTGTTTTATAGAGACTCATTACTCCTCTGATGTTGGAAATTACTGCCCTGCCAGTTTTACACACATTGTTTTCCTTGTGAGCAATCTCTGACCCTCCTTAGTAAAAGCAATTAACACTGTTATAGTAACAGATCTTCACCAGCCCTATTCATTTCGAGCACAACGGATGAAAAGCCATGCACGGGAGCAGCTCAGCTGGCACAGTCACCTCCCTGGCAGAAGTGCAGTAAGGAGTTATTGGGGGCAGGAACCATCTCAGCCAGCACAATTGCAGTCAGAATAAAGCCTTAGTAAATTGCGTGAACAAAGCCTTAGTAAAACACACTAGCTTTTCACGTGTATGCATTTGTACATAGCCCTGAGTGTTGGCAAAGTCTGTGGCTGCAGCCACACTTAATTCTGATGCAGGTAGAAGATACAAGGAACAGATTATTCCTTTGCAGTCGTGCTGTTTGTCAGACTATTCTTTCTCCCTTTTGACATTGTCTTTAGCAGTTTCCAGATTCTCACCACATAACATAACAAATACAACTATGAAAGCAATTTCTAATTGGATATATCAAAAATCACACCTTAAAAAGAAAAGTGTATTTCATCCTGGACCCACAGAAGCACGCAATGGAAAAAAACCCAACCAAAACTCAGAAAGCTTTCCCTGTAGATTCAGATCTCATTTGCAAAGTTTAAAGGGATCATTCCAACTGAGTAAGATCTAACTTGAATTCAAGATAGCCTTTTTTCTTTAGAAAGTGAACACAGAGCCAAAGGAACCAAATTACATGCAAAAGCAATGCCACCTAGCAGTGAAAAGAGAGTGAAGCAGTATAGCTAATTTGAAATGGCCATAGCACCATCCATAAAACTTTGTTTTCTTGCTGCCATCCTATCCACCATTACTTGACACCCAGACTGACCTGTCATCATGACCTTACACCTCTACTGCTACGAGCATCTGGCCCAGGAAGAGATGCCAGCCCTTTACATCCAGGGCTGGAGAATCACCTGCAGTCACACTGCAGGTCCGTGTTCACATCACCTGATGCTGGGCCAAGGTGTCTCTGAGCCTCAGCTGGGTCTCCATGGCCCTGACATAACTATTTGTGTGTGATCTTTCCCCCAGTCAGTTTAATTTCATTATTATGCAGGCTGTAGTGAAGCTTTTATCAGAGCAGCATTTTTTTGGCATGGAACTAAAAGCATGTGATACATGAATGGGAATGCTGCACCACATTACACCCAGGGTAAGAGACCTACTTCAATAATATTAGAAAATCATGTGGGATTAGGAGAGTCATAAGTAATTGTGTCATCCACTTTGCCGAGTGGGAGCAGACTTTGAAATAAATTAGCTCCAGAACAATGCTTAAGTTTTGCCTCAGAGGGAAATCACAGAATTTTTGTAAAAGAGAATCCAAGAGAGAATACTATTCACACATCATGAACATCATCAGTGGGCTGAAACCTGGGAATGAACTCAAGCCAAGTCACCTGCCCCCTTGCTGCGCTCTTTTTCACACCAAGTGATATTCCCAACTGGATCCTTCAGCTGCCTTTGCCTTTCCCTAGTGCATATGAAATGCTGGCTGCATAACAGAAAGAAAAAAATAAAATAAAATAAGCATCAGAACATATTGAGAAACTTCACTGAATAAAAGAAGACACACAGACAAGGAAAGACATACTAAAATCTATAGATGACTATCCACAATCACTGCCTGAGATTTACAAATGCTGGTATTTTACCTGAAAAATGTAACATAACCTTTTGAGATTGTAGGCATCCTTTAAGGCACAGCAAGAACTAAATGCTAGAAATGCATATGTATAATAAAGCATTTGCCTTTTTGGGGTATTTTGAAGTCATTATCTAGATCTTTATTAGGCATGCCTATTTCACAACATATGCAGTGAGAAATTCAGTAGAAAACTTGCATTAAAGCTGGAGAATATTACAATTTCCTAAACTCTCTACTAATCAGCCAAACTGCAAAGAAAGACATGTATCCACTTTGATATGTACAGTACCTGGAACCATTGGCTTCCCCATATGGGAAGGCAGCCCATTAAATAGATTGAGCCTCCATACAAAAACATCCATATGCATAATGATTTTATGGCTCCATGACTCAGACGGATGGGAGCACAAAATTAATCAGATGAAGCAATCTTCTAGATCATACAAAACATATGTGAATTAAGCTATAGAAATATATGTCAGGAGCATATCAGAAAAAAGGAATAATCAGTGGTGGAGCAAAGACAGGTCCATTAAGGACGAGTGGGTCCATTAACCAAAGAAACTCATTAACACAGCTATCTGAACTGGTATAAGACCAGTTTTTGCATCAGCAAACCTGATGTCTGCTTAATAATCCCAAGGAAAAGACTGTATTCCACTTCTATTCTGTCACCAGTGCTAAACACATCTCCCCAGAAAACTACCTGATTTTTCAGTTGTTCTTCCTATTATTCCTCTGAACAAGAGCCTTTTCCCCTTCTGTATTAAACCTCCACATGTCACAGTTGAACTGGAAGATGTAGGATTGTCAGTGTACAATGTATTGCTTATAGACCAGTACATGAAACAAACTGCTTGCCAAAAATCCCACTTCCACCTTCCCAGCCCACTAAAATAAAGTAAGATTATGATTAGGTTTGATTGAAGAGGAAGTAAATGGCAGAAGAATTAAAGATATGTTGAGCACGAAGTTGAAAACGCAGTTTGCAAGATATTAGTGGTTTTGTACAAAGTAACCAAAGGTCTCCTTCATTATTAAGGCCTCAAAGACAAAAGCTTTTAGCCACGAGTAACTATGACAGAGCAGCTGAAGAAGCATGCATGCAGTTAGGCCAGGGTAATTTACTTAAGTTAAAACACATGTTGTCCGTGTAGGCTGTAAACTGTTGTTTATGCACAAATTATAAAAGAAACAGTGTATAGATGAAGTTGAGGCCACGTGAACATATTGGTACTAATGTTCATCAGTGGGCTATCATAGGCAAATAGGAGATACTCTAAAAATGGAAGGTGTTATAATTCTGTTCTTTTCATGCCTTTCTTAATGTTCTTGCTGCCTTAGGCATGGAGAAAAAAGGCAGGTTGTCTTTTCTAAGCTACAATACTGTGAAATTCACAGCTCACACTTCAAAGATGCTCAAGACAGTTACATAACTTCTATTTCATACAGAACAAAAGTCACTGTCATTTGGAAGACAAACTTCTCATGAAAATTCTTGTAAGATGACATCTTTTTCCAAGATGAGGGCTCAAAGAGTTAGAGTACATGGGGCATCATCAAGCTGGCAGCCCATAGGGTTCAACAGAGCTCAATTTTAGGACCAGTGTTATTTAATATTTTTATAAATTATCTGAACACAAGAGTAAGTTTGCTGAAAAACAAAGGAAGAGCTGTGGAGTCAGTCAAGGACCAAGAGGCCTTATATAGAGAGACACCTGCAGAGATTAGAGAGCAGCCACAATCACCAACCAAAGGAAATGTAACAAGAATAAGTCCTGGATTCTCTACCTAGGATGGGGCAATCCTGGTTAAATATACAAACTGGGCTGGAGAGCAGCCCCACGGACAGAGATCTGAGGGTTTGGATTAATGGAAATGTAAAACTGAGCATGCTCTGGCAGCCCAAAGGGCCAACCATCTCCGATAAGGCACTGCATCACCAGCCGTAGCACGCCTGTCGAGGGCAGTGATTGTCTCTTTGTGCGCTGCATTAGTGCGGCCTCACCTCCAATGCTGTGTGCAATTTTGAGTGCCTCAACTTAGGAAGGATATCAGACTATTAGAGTCTGTCCAGAGGAGGGGGACAAGATGGTGTCAAAGGCAACACTTTTGAGGAGTGGCTGAGGTCACTTGATTTGCTCAGCCAAAGAGAAGACAGAGGGGGACCTCATGGTAGTACACAGCCTCCTCAGGGTGGAGAGCAGAGGCAGAGGTGCCAATCTTCTCTATGTGAGCAGTGAGAGGTCAAGAGGGAATGGAATGAAGCTGAACCAGGGGAAGACAGCATCATCTTGGACATCGGGAAAAAGTTCCTCACTGAGAGAATGGTTGGACACGGCACAGGGTCACAGCACCAAGCCTGACAGAGTTCAAGGAGTGTCTGGATGATGCTCTTAGTCATACTGTTAATTTTAGGTTGTCCTGCAAGGAGCAGGGAGCTGGACCTGATGATTTGTATAAGTGCCTTCCAAATTGAGATATCCTAGGATTCCATGTTTTTACTATGTATCTTCTTCCCTGTGATGTTAATAAACTTTCTACAAATAATTTTTCATTTTAATCTACTGCATAATTACATAAATATGCCATCAATTAATGCATAATTATAGATTGCTTTTATTACATGAAGTACTGCTGTGCTGTTTAACTAGAAAAAAGATTATTTTCTTCATATAACACTCAATCAGTATTTATATTTTACAGCATTTTTCCTGCAGTATACGATGTCTAAATGGCAATTTTCTTTTACTGTTTCTTTAGAGATACACCACTGGCAGTGTTACTTCTTAGACTTTCTTTATTCTTCACATAAATATTTAAGCATGAAAGGTAACACAAGGATAATGACAAACGAAGGCAAACCAAAAACAAACCAATCATCTTTGGAATTCTTAAGTGTAATTATAAAGGTAAAGCTACAAGTATCTATAAAATGAGCATTAGCGATACATTTGAATTTCCTTAGTAAATTATAGTATTTCCTGCCACAGTCTGTGTAAAAGAAGTTTTAACGATTTAGTCAGATTTCGTTAACCATAGTCTGTGTAGGGAAAAAAGCGAAGAAATATTCAGCTGTAGCTCAAGAAGCAATGCTTTCCCTGTGCACATGTGGAATACATGAATGCAGGCATGTTTTTGTGGAAGTAGGCATGTTTACATGTAGATTTTGGTTGGTTGTAGTTCCACTAGCCTTTTACGCCCCTCACATAGATTTTGTTCACATGAAATAAATCCCTGGCTGTGCCCAATCTCAGATGAGAGTAAGTAAATGCTTTATTTTGTATGAAGGTGAGAAAAAGGAGTGAGAGATCGCTTATCATTCACCATGCAGGCTTTGTATTCATTAGAAAAACCACAATCAATAAGAACCAAAGGCAATTTTCCCCTAAAGATAACTGTGCCCAGCATCACTAGAGGGTCTGGGAGTCTCACAGGCTTTGATTTATTACTGGGGATCACCTTTGAAAGTTTACAACTTCCTAATCCAAATTTTGCTTCACTTAACTGCTGTAAAATGCCTTCCTTTTATTTTGTCACACAAAACTATATTGTTTTTTCTCATGGTTACTTTTACAGTGTCCAAGTTCCTTAAGCTTCAAATGCAGAAAAATTGCAAATGTCTGACTTTGCCACTTTTCACATTTTATACACCAATCTCTTCTGGGTTTTGTGGACAGGTGTTGTTTTAGTAAAAGAGAAACTACGAAAGCCAGTAATTTCTTATACAGAGTACATTCTTTTGGTTTAACAAGGAAAAACAGAATTCAAACCATTGTTTTTAACTTGCTATTTCACATTAGAAAACTCTTTCCTTAACTTTGTGCATATTATGCACAGTTTTATTGAATAACACAAAATCTCATCTGAGACATTCAGAGCTATTGCATCCAAAGACAGACTACCCTAACAAGGCATTTAAATACAGACACAAATAGACAATAAACTTGAGGCATAAGTGAGAAGAAAAACCCACTATACCCAATACCAAGGAGTACAGACACTTTTAACAGAAAATAAAAACACTGTGCCTAAGAGATATTCACAACACAAAGATGGTCACAGCCTGAGTGAAATTCCATCCCTAAATCATTCCTTTCTGGGCTTGTGCTTATTACATCTTCTGTCAGGAACTAATCTCACGTGACAGGCCTGATCCGAAACCATTTGAAGTCTATTGAATGTCTCTTCCTGACTTCAGGGAGCTCTACATCCAGCCCTTATAAACTTCAAGAACAATACAATTCATGGAAAGTTGTTTTAAGAGAACAATAACTAACTATTGCCTAAGTAGAAAGAATGTTAGCTTCAAATGAAATTTACCTGCAATGGTAGATTGGTGTTAGGCTTCTTTTATTACTGTTTCTTTATGAATCTAACACAGCTAAAACTTTTCCAAAGTGAGAACATGCCATTTCTTTAACAGAAGCTACAGAAAATCAAAAATGTAGCCAAAACCAAAAAGAAAAAAAAAAAAAGTAAAAATATAAAGATCATTTTGTACATAGTACATTTAGGTTTTCTAAGGAAACAAAAGATCACTTTTAAGGCCTCAATTAATTCAGTATTTTCTTAAACAGCTGTACATTAAGGACAAAACAGAACAAGAGGTTTCAAAAATATATTAGTTGTTCCTGAAGTCAGCAAATCAAAACACAGAATTAAAAAAAAAAAAAAAACCAAACATAAACACAAACCCAAACTAGTAGTATAAGCAAGGAGATGGGCTGACAGGAAGAAAGTTATTTTTTCTTTTCTTTTATAATAAAAACCCCATAGTCTACTAACTTAAGTAAATTTCAAAGCTAGAGCTGACAACTACCATACCAGACATGGTGACCAATGTCAGACTGTTATTTACATTCTGAAAATAATAATATAACTGAAATAAGCCCTGAAATAACAATTAAGATCATCGTAAAAACTGGTGGAAGAGAAGTCCCATTGCTGGGATGTGGCTTTTCTCTCATTTATAAGAACAATGAGGCAATCTAGACCAGTACAAACCCTGATGTTGATCTGATGTATATTTGTACCAGTAAGTTTACACTGACAAAAAAGCAAATCAAACTTAGCTCTACCACCTCCAAGTTCCCAATGCACTAGAGAGGTGGTTCCAATTTCCTCTCTCACACATCAAATCAACTCACTACAGCTATTTTAGTTACCTAATGTTGAGATGAAAACACAGAAACTTCCAATTAAGCACAAATATTCTAGAATGTCCAGCTTCAGAGAATGATTCTATGTTTCATAGCCAAAAAAAACCCACAAAAAACCAAAACAAAACAAAAAACCAAACCAAAACAAAACAAACCAAACTAAACCAAACCAAAACAATAAAATTAGGTCCTAAAGACTCTCATTCATAAGATACACAAACCACTGTTAATTTTCTCTGTAGGTTGTTCTACATGTTTAACAACAAACCCTGACACTATAACTTTTATTAATTAATAATTTCAGAAGGGTCTATGACGTATTAGATCAAAACCAATGTAGCCCATACCTCAAAAAGTAAAGTAAGTGAGACAAAGCACAAGCAAAAAGCAAACATGAATTTCTGCAATGTAGAAATGATATAGTTTTCGTCTGCATCATTTACGCTCCCAGTATCAACAACTAAAAATCAGCATTTCACTTTATAAATACACCTAACCAAACTGCTGCTTTTTTAGTCTGAGTGGATGAAAACACAAAACTAGAAATTTCATTTCAGGCCACTATAAAATTGAGGTTTATTTTTTCCTAAATGAAATGAAACAGTATTTATCAGGTCAAACACCATACATTGTTTTGAGATCATAAATACTATTTGACAAAATAATTGTCAAACAGCCCATTTTGTTTGACTTTTAAAACTACATTATTTTGGGAATGTTGTCTTTTTTTCTTGTTGCACTTTTGAACTGAAACATTGCCCTAAAATGAAAAATCAAACTTTCAACTAAAAAAAAAGTCAAAACAATATGCAGACTTCAGCTTTGCTTTTCTTCTTTTTTTTTCTTTTGACATACACAAAGTAATGAATTGTTTTGTTCACGCCAAAGCTATATTTTGGGTAAATAAACTATTTCTATCCTTTGTTAAGTCTCATTTATCCATGTATGAGTTATGCTGCTACCCCATTCTCTCCTCTCCCTACACAGGCAGCTGGGACACAAACTGCCCGCAGTTCGATATTGCTGCCTGGAACCCCGATCCCCTCGGACCTGCTCCGCTCGCCTCCTGCTCCGCTCCTGCTGCTGCCAGGACTAACACTTCCCTAACCTTCAGGAGCCCTGGGTTTCCACTTACCCCCCTGCCGTCTCGGAGCATTCCCAGGTGCTGATAATCTTTTCTCTCTATTGTTGCTGCTGCTTCCCCTTATTTTGGCAAAAGCTACAGCTTTGCAAGTTGCATGGCTCTTACCTCTGAGACCCCCTTTGTTGCTCTGTCTGCGACCACGCTGGAAGCGGGGAGTGATGGATATTAGGGAAGCAAGAGCCTCCCCTCGCTGTTAAGCAGCGTGGTCTGCAAAGAAAGATAGAGATGCTGCTCTCTCCTCCTCCCCCCTCGCTGTCCCAGCTTCCTCCTCCCTCCTCCTTGCTCCCTCCTTCCCATCCGCGAGCTCCAGCTCTCTCTGTGCTCCCACACAATGCGCTACCTCTCAGCACCAGCTACTACCTAAGGCCAAGAATACAACCCCTCACCCTTCCCCCGCCTTTTCCTCTCCGCCCAGGCATCCTCACCCCTGCTTCCCATGGAATATGGTATCTTCCCGTGCCTTAGTCGGCTCTGGGGTCTAATGTGCAGACAATTTCACCAGCCCCGGGGAAAAAAAGAGTTATAAAACAGAAAATGCACATGGGAAACCGGGGATAGAAAGGGAAAGTGGAAGTCTTTTGGAGAAATTGGAAACTTTGGGGATTTATCTGCGTGTTAAAAAAAAAAAAAGTCAAGTCACAGTAGCCAAAGCCTGCCACTTGGAGATTAGTTTAAGAGATCTATACAGATAAAGAAAAGTGCCCTGGATAGATAGTTATCTCCCAAATCCAGCTTACCTATTGTTTATGCTCTTTGTTTCTCAAGCTTTATTCTAAAAAGCTTTTTTGTAAAGAAGCTTCCAAACTTTTCCCCTGCAAAGCCAGACTTAAATACCAGCATACTCTGATGATGCAACAGACAATGAAATGGATAACGTAACCAGTAACATTTTTTAAGATTATGAGCTATGAAATAATCCCTTTAAGATCACAGAAAACACAAGTCCTCTGCCTTTTCAGCTTGAAAGACAAATGTGTTCACGGGGTCTTTTTTCACTTTGAGCCGTTATGGTGATTAGAAGCGCTTTCAGGCATCCAATACGTGGCTCCCAAAAGTCACATACAATTACGGCTAACCAGCATGTTTTCCTTAAGGACCTAATTTTAGACACACGATAAAACAGTCCTTATAAACTGTTTATGTTTTGTTACAGAGATTGTGGAGAGAGGTAGGTGATGCTGAAGACTTGACTGCTTAAGGTTACACACCTTATTTAGGTGGACAGGGTCTCCCTCTGGAGGCCTTGAGAAGCTCCAGGCTCTCGCCAATGATGTATGGTTACCAAACCAGACGGACAACAGTACACTCCTAAACTGCACTAAGTCAGAGGTTTTGTTTTAAGAACAGGTAGAGTTTAAAAATAAAAAAGGTTAAAACAAGGAGAGAGAATCAGAATTCTATCTATTTTGGTGTTAAAATATCTCTATAAAATCATCTAGATGCTTTTTTAGAACACTCCAGAGATGTCACATTGTTAGCACAATTTCTGAATGTCAGAACTTCTTTCTGATGGTCAGCAAAGGAGGCTTTGGAATGGACAGATCATTTGGAAGAAACATGTCACCAGGATCAGAGGTTTTTTTACACAAAATACAAAGCTGCTGAACTACTAGCTGTAAGATTAAGACCTGTATATATAGCTTAAACCAACTTCAGTACAAGAAGAGCGGTGTATAAGAGTGGGCCACCAATGGCTGACTGATGAGGTGAACGCTGCTGTAATGAAGACTGATACTTTGTACAGCACAGAACACTGAGGTGACCGAAAACTATTCAGGGTACACAAATATAGACAGTGAAATGTTGCAGGCATATCTCATAGCAGTGGATTATTGAAAAAGGCATGTTCAATTAAGTACTAATAAATGGAAAACAACAGATGTGCAAGAAAATATGTGCCTTGTGGCTCTAACAAGCCACAGTGGCACTCAGGGCCAAGATGCTGACAGTGTGGGTAGTCTACAGAGATTTGGAGCTCAGTGGGAGAACAAAAGCAGCTAGCCAGAAGAGTCATCTATCCAGAGAGCAGGAGAAGAATGATCAGGGAACTAGAGCTGGGTCTAGCTCTGCTCAGTCTCTCCAGTGCAGGCGCATACCAGGGGCAATGGACAGGCCAGTGGCATGAAGTGCACTTCTCTCCCTTGCAGCAGACAGCTCTCTCTCTTTTGAACCAGTGTTTTTACCACTGCTTCAGCCAACAGCAGCAGCCACAGGCCAGGCAATCCCAAACATACTTTCTCCTTACTATCTGCTTTTGTCCAAATTCAGGGAAGTAACTTGGCACAGACAGAATGGAGGGATGTTGCTCCCAAAGCCACACTTCACAATACCACCCTTTGATTTTTTTCCCTGCTCTTGCTGCAGCTGCCAACTATGTGCATAATGATGGACTCCTAACCACTTAGTAAAGAGGGGTTTGAGCACCATAGACAGTTTTCTCAAAACAGCTCAATGTTCACCAGCTGTCAAAAAGGCAAACACAATGTTTTAAGGAAATAATAGAGAATAAAGAAGAAAAGAACAGTTTGACATTGCATTAAGTCTTCACTTTAGACTTCTTGTACCCTGACTGGATATCTGATCATGGGATCATAGGTAGCCTCTGAAGGGACCACTGGTGATGTCTAACCCAATCTCACAGTCAAAGACAAGTCAGCTATGTAGTGAGTTTACTTAGGGCTTTATCCAGTTGTGTCCTGGAAATTGCCAAGGATGAAGACTACACAATCTCTCTGGACAATCTGATCGACGGCTTTATTGTTCTCGTGTTGAGGAAAATTTCCTTTTGCCCTTTTTTTCCCTTTCAGATTACAGTGTTATTCCTTTCAAATGTCACATTTGAAAATGCTACAGCAGAACAGAAAAGTAACATACAAGACTGACTAGAGATTTGAAGTAACTTCCACGCAAAACACATTACATAGGTTAGGAGTCTTCAAATTGCAAAATTGGTAACTGAGCTGATAAATATCTAGTTGAGAATAATACGGAAAAAGTGAACTGAAAAGAAATTCTTCCAGTTTCCCATAACACAGGAATTACAGAGCACCAAATGACATGATTAGGGAACATATTTGAAATAAAATTACTTTGTTTTTTCTAACAAGTGAAAATTATAGAACTCACTGCTGTAGAATGTAAAAACTGATCATTTTTGCTTTCCTGTAATTATATAAATTGTCATTTACAATTGATAGTTTATTATTATTTATTAGAATTTGCCTTCTGTTCAGAACCAACTCAAGGTGAAGAAAAGGAGGCTCAAAGAGATCTTATCATTCTCTACAACGACCTGTAAAGAGGTTGTAGTGGGTGTGGGGGGGGTCTTTTTCCAAATAATAAGAGATAGGATGAGATGAAACAGCCTCAAGTGGCACCAGAGGAGGTTTAGGTTGGATATTAGGGGAAACATCTTCACAAAAACGGTTGTCAAGCATTGGAACAGGCTGTCCAGGGAAGTGGTTAAGTCACCATTCCTGGAGGTATTTAGAAGATGTGCCAGTGGCACACAGGGACATGGTTTAGTGGTGCACTTGGCACTGCTGGGTTAATGGTTGGACTTGATGATCTTAGAGGTCTTTTCCAACCTAAATGAATCTCTGATTCTAAGGTTCCTAGGCAAAACTGCATTTTGCCATTCCTCAATGGTAAAACAATGAGTAATGGTAAAACAATAGTATTACCATTCAACAGTAATAGCTACCTTCTATTTTGCTTGTGGTAGAAATGTGAGAGGATAAGAAGAGAGGCAGAAAAGTCTGCTTAGCTTTAATTCTCTGGGGCTGGACGTGATCTGACCTTGCTGGAGGCCTGGGACCTGTTCACAAGGGTGTTACTCCCTGATGGTAAGACATGCAAGCACAGGGGCTGGACTAGCAGAGCATGGAGGAATGCAGATGCCTCAAAAATAGAAACAAGTACCTGAGTTTTTCCAGTGGTTTCTGTTTTTCCAGCATCTGCCTCCAGCTTGCCTCCCAGCAAGGAGTGGCAGGCACATAATCCACTTTCCCAGAATCTCTTTCTCCTCCACCTTCCCTCAGCACAAACAGGTGCCCCCACATTTCTCATCCATTTCAAGTTCTCACTGCTATGAGAGAGTAAGAAACTGGAGGAAAGAATAGAAGTGGCCAACCTGCTAGGCTTGAATGACTTTTATGCATCCAGACACAATCCCACCATCAGTGAATGTGCTAAATCATAAATCTCAGTGCACACATAACAGCAAGCTAGTCTGATTTCAATTATGTACTATAGAACACATTTTCACATTGTCAGATAAATTTAAATAATAAATATAACAAACAAGCAAAAACAACACCAAAACAAACAAAAAAACCCAACAACAACAAAACCTTCAAGGTTACTTTGAAACTCGGGATAGAAAGACAACCATCTTATGAGGACATAGTTCAACTTTTCCATGCATTTAAAGCTGACAAAATGAAATACATCAGGGAATTTTGCACCTCCTCTGCCACAGAAAAGTTACAAACAAAAAATAAAATAATGCCCTTTTGCAACAGGAATCTTCTTCTGTTGATAAATTCCTTAGCATGGATGAAAACTTCCAGCAGGATCTGTAAAGACCTTTGCCTAGAAACCCTCAGGCTCTGTCAGACAATGGCAGATGGCTTGCTGCCAATTTCCAAACCTTCCTAAGAACACAATATTCACTGAACCTTTTCAATAAGACACCAGGGTTCATATACAACAAATACGTGCTATTTGCACAACCTTAATGTCACCTTAAGGGTCCTTTTTCCATCTATATAATTTCTTTTCTGAATTACAGGTACAAGAAGCAGGAGCTTCAGTTTATATCATTAACTAAACCCTATGTCTCCAAGGCGACACCACATCCGTGACTTTTTAGTGTCATTCAAGACATGACAAACACAAGTGCTGTTTAGCACTGTGCTGCTCCGATCTGATTAACTGACTCGATCTTCCTCACACTCACACAACAAAGTGAAGAAATAGGAGATCTGCCTTCTTAGATTAGAGGATGACTATTTGCCATATATACAGGAAGATTTTTTTTTCAGGCAGATTAAGCTGAGCACATCAAGAAAGATTCTGCTATTGCCAGAAACAGATTTAAGTCATTACATTTTACAGCATAAAAATTCATACCTTTATGCCTAATCATTATGCAGTGGTGAGGACCTTAGCAAGACCTGGAAACTTATAAAGACTGACATACCAGTATACAAAAATATGGATAACTCTGTAATCCCATGTAGTTCAAATAGATATTTACAGCTATTGCTGTCTTGCATGATTTTGTGCTTTTATGGGAATATATTTCCTCTGGCTCATCTTTTCAGCAATACATGTGCACCCAATGTAAGATCCAGTTACAAGACTATTGTCATGAAAGGAAAGCTTGCATTTGATACAGAATTGTAGAGTTTTACGGAAGGCGGCCTTGGCTTTAACTGCAGAATGTTGTAACTACTATGTACATAAAGAAAAAAACTCCATCATATAATGATATAAAGGTACCTTTTAATGGATATATTTACAATTTCAGGATCCCATATACAGGCTAATAAATATTAATAGGATATTAGCACAGCAAAAAGTAAAAGAATAGGAAAATAATGTGATTAAAACAGATCTTGAATATTACAATGGCAATATAAAAAAACACCAAAAAAAATCCCATACTGCATGAATTCCAAACCTTTCACCATTTCCTTGCTGTGTGAGGTTCACCAGTGAAAACTTTTACAAAGTAGTCAAATTTCAGCAACTCAAAATAAAAGCAAAACCTACATGCCTAAGTGGCACAGGGTAAAATATTAAATTACAAAAGTAATTTAAGAAACATTTTCAAGAAACTTACATTTTGATTTTCACATACAGTCATTTAAAAATGTTAGTGAATCCAGTATCCTGGCAGGTTTTGATGGTAAAAGATCAGATTTAGGAAATGAATTATTGCCCCCTGGTGGCACACTAAGAATCAATGTAATGAAAAAGAAACCAATTTCCGATAAATAAGCAAATCTTTTACTTTAAGAATCATGTTTTGTACAATTAATGTCTGGAGGTGTTAAAAGAATGCACAGTCATTTTAATATGCATTAAGATAACAGTAAATGGGGTATCATTTACATTTTCATCTACAGGGGTAATAAAGAATGTGTGATGTTTAATTATCAACTTTGTAAAATGTAAATAATAACTAGAATAAAACTCTTTATCAGCAGAAGGCCACAGCAAAAACTCCTGATAGTCAAGTGAGTTACTTCAAAATATAATTTTCTTTTAAAACAATAATAAATCTTCTTAATGTTCATATAAATATAGAAAACTCTTCCTGAATCTGAATCCATGTGGGGCTCTTCTTCACTCCATGAGATACGTCAGCAGGCAAGGACAGAGAAGCACAGGAACAACAGGATTTGATCTTATGACTGGCTAAAACAACAGCATAGTTAAATGTTGATGCAATGTTTTCCACATGGGTTAATACAGGAATTTATGTATCATAATCCTCAAATTATGATTTGTTAGCCTGCTCCTAATATCTGACCAACCAATAGCCACCAATTCCCATTCAACGACTTTAATACTGCTTGGCACATTCCTTACATCACCTCCAACTAACATGGCCCTAGACATCTACTCCAAAGCCTTTTGCTGTTCCAGGTGGAAAAAACCTGCTTTATCACAGTGGGTTTATACAATCTGTAATTTCGATTATAAAATACATCTTCCAGAATACAAAAAAGAGGGAGAAATATTCATTCCTCATGGAACAATGTACATCACCACAGAGAAGTTAGCAATTAGGTTATGTTGCACATACAAAAATGAGCATTTTTACATTTTGGTGTAACCATGTGTCCCTTCCATGACAAGAAAACCTGCACCTGCAGCAGTCTAACCTCACCTTGTAATACTGACAACCAGCATTTGCATGACATCTTTAAATGCACAACTCCAAATCTCCTGAAACACAGACATCTTGCCTTTGAGGAGCTGTGATGTATTTTTCCCTCTTTTATTCTTGTTAATTCATTAGAGTACAAGAAAAACTCACCTTGGTTCTACAGTTCTCTACAAGGACAATTATTACCATGCAAGTACCTGACTGAAAATTGGTTGCTATGAAAAAAACTCCATCCTCTATCAAGTCATCTGATGTATCATTGGTGATACCAATGGTGATAAGCTACTCAAAGGAATATCTGACTGGAAAGGCTATGAAACACATAGTAAATGAAAATTAATTCAGTATTTTTTCAAGATAATAGAGTGTTAGTTGACATGTTTGGTCTGACACATTAGAATATGAACGAAGTTCTTCATGGCTTTAAATTCCTCATTTCAGACTGGTAGTTTTACACGTCCGATGAAATCAGGGAAGTGACTGGAAATTTCACCTAAAGTGTGGGTGGGAGAAGCAAAATAGTTTAAAATCCTTAAGCAAAAGAACTCCATGACAGACTTACCTGCTGGAGATGAGAGTTAATTGACATAAAGAGCAATCAGCAACAGATGGGCTATTTAACAAAGAGCTGTGTTTTAAAGAAATGATTTTGTCTGACAAAAAGAAGTTTTCTATGCAATTGGAAATTTTAGACTACTGCTGAGGCTGGCAAACGAGCAAGGCATCAGTGTTTGTAAAATGCTATCAGAAGTAGGAAGGAAAGGGCAGGAGCAATGGAGCTGGGACTTGGGAAAGGATGTTGCTCCAAGGTAAATGGACAGGAGTAGTTAGGACATGCCACATTTGATGACTCCTGTCTGACTCTAGAGGAATGTAGAGGAATGTACCCTGCCCTTCACTCAGAAACCTCTTGTAATTAACTTAGTCTTGACATGGGTATCCTATATGTGTCTCCCCTGTGAGTGACACACACAGCTTTGGCTGCCTCGTACTAGCAGCTAATGACAAAAGCAGGTAATTTGGCAGAGGGTCAATACTAATTACTCTCACACCCACTTGCATGGCAATGCACAGATAGAATGCTCTCTCCTTGCTCATGCTGTTACCTGGAGGAAAGAGAAATCTCCCTTCTCGCAGTGACCAGTGAGGACCCTCTTCTTGAGGGGAAGCTGTGTGAGGAGTGGCTGAGGTCAGCTGGCTTGTTCAGCCTGGAGGAGACTGAAGGGAGGCCTCAGGACCTGAGGAAAGGAGTTGAAGTTGCATCAGGGGAGGTTTAGGTTGGATATCAGGAAATGGTTCTTCTTCAAGAGGGTGGTGGGGCACTAGAAGATGCTCCCCTGGGCAGTGGTCACAGCCCCAGCCCGACAGAGTTCAAGAAACACTTGCACAACGCTCTGCGGCACATGGTGTGACCCTTGAGGTGTCCTGTGCAGAGCCAGGAGCTGGACTCGACGATCCCTGTAGGTCCCTTCCATCTCAGCATATGCTGTGATTCCTCCCTCCCCTTAACCCACGCGAGCCGCTGCAGTGCTCAGTGCGCTCCCGCTGCCAGCGAAGGCGAGGCCGGGGGCGAGCAGACGCTCTTCTCCGTCTGGTCTGGCAGGCTGCTGGGAAGGGAGGGGAGGAGAGGAGCTGATTTGGCGCATTCCTGCCGGCGCTCGGTGAGGCGGGGGATGCCCCGGGCCAGGGCGGGAGAAGGTGGGAACGACCAGGCAGGGCGGGAAGGCGCCGCGGGGGCCGATGGGTAACACAGGGAGAAGGCGGTGGCGCCGCGCGCGCCCCGGCGGCAGAGGGGAGGGCGCGTGCGCGCGTGCCGCCCGTTCCCGCCCCAGCGGCCGCCTCAGGCGCGCGCGGGAGT
>WEKY01019216.1:13263-43500 GCA_013390045.1 Picathartes gymnocephalus | reverse complement strand
TCGGAGCCTCGGCGTGAGGGCATCGGTGCGCCCTCCCTCCTCCAGCGCCTCGCCTCGGGGCCGGCCGGGGTAAGGAGGAGGTGCCGGGCGGACATGGCCAGCCCCGACAAGTGGGAGCGCCTGAGCCCGCTGCAGCCGGACACGCTGCCTGTGGATGAGGTACGTGGCGGGCGGCACAGGGAGGCGCTGACTGTGGATGGGGAGAGGGGGAGAGGGCGGGACGGCGCTGCGGCTGCGCTCCTGCCGTGGGAGCTTATGAGGAGGCGGCCGAAAGCCCGTCCTACGTCTCTGGGCGGGAAAGGTGCGGTGGGCCAGGCAGCGTGCTACGCGAAAGGAGCCTTGGGCTGCTTCCCTCCCTCGTGGCGTTGGAGCAGACTTCCCGGGAAAGGTGCTAGAATGCGAATGGATGGGTTTTCTTGCCTGTGTTACCCATAGCCTCTTAATCGAGCTAAATATATTGTAGCTAAGTATGAGAAAAGGGGATTAAAACTGTGTTTTCTTCTCTAAACGTCTGTGATGTTGAGGTAGTCATCTTATATGCAGCTGTCACCACTAATAGCAATGCTGTGAAGTAGCTATTCATATTAATAGAAAGCCTATTTTGTAAAACTTAAAAAAAATTGGTTACATTTTTTTAGTTAATCTTTATGGTGCGTGCTATTAATTTTGTGAAACTTCTTTAAATTAATTACTTAATTAATCGTGTTAGTTGGGCTAAATGTTACTTGGTAATATTTTCTTAAAGCCGTGAAAGACTTCACATAAGTTCTTAAGTGGGTAATTGAAGTGATGATTGTAAGAAGCAAATGCTGTTTAGCACAGCTTCTTTATGTAGATATTGTTAGGAAAATATATCCACAAACACCAGAGGTTTATGTCCAAAAAGGAGACAGAGAAGTCCTTTTACTTTATTCGAATCAAGGGAGAGGCCATGGGGCATTTCACCTGGGATCTCTCAAATTTTTGGAGGACGCAGCCTCCTTTTTATCCTAATTTCCCGGCCCCAGTTCCCTCTCTCTTTCCCCATTGGCTGAGGTATTTGAGAGGCACAGACTTCCCGGAACGCCTTATACCTAAGATTCCCTCCTAATGTGTAACCCCCCCGCCCCCTTTTTAATTTTTCTTCTTTTAATTCCTGGAATTCATGGTTCTTCCCATTGTTTCTTATGTCTTTCAGTGTTAGTCTTATCTACCGCAGGCCGACAGCTTGTTTGTAAAGACAAGTCCCTCATTCCTTTCAGTATTTAGATGAGTTTACAGTGGGTGATACTTTCCTGAATCAGCTTCTTATAAATAGGGAAGTAAGTCAACGATGTGGCAATCATTAACAGCCATGCCCATGATGGCCATGGAATAGCGGGTGTCGATGAATTACATCTGGTGCAGGTAGCTCAGTTTGCAGGCAGCAGACGGATGGGATCCCTAGACAAGAGGCCATGAAGTGCCCAACCCTTGGGATAACAAAGGGCACGAAGACGGGTGGCACTGACGAAGTGAGTGGATACTGAGGGACACAGCAGAAGTCATGAACTGCCACCACTTTGGATTAACAAAAGGGCACAGAGATGGTTGCAACGCCAAGGTGGATTAAAAGAGACATGGGGAGGGAGACTCAGGTGGAAGAGCAAGATTTACCTGGGTAGACTATGAGGGTATAAAAACGTAGAGGTTGCTTTATTGGGCATCCCTCTTTGGAGGTACCAGCTTGGGCTGTTTCTGTGTTGCTGCACCATGAATAAATCGCTTTATGGAGAGACATCTGCAACTCTGCAGTGGGAAACATGGGGTTGAACCAGTGAAGAAACATGGCCTGACTGTGTGGGTGTCAGGGGAGTCAAATTAGTCTCCCAGTAGCTCACTGAGGCTGTCCACCACGAAGGGGCTTTGGTCCCAGCAGTGACAGCCTCTAGTCACTGGGAGTGTGACTGCCAGAAAGTCTCATGAATGGTCAGACTGGGAAGTTTTCTTAATAGTGCAGTATTCAAGACCCTGAGCCTACTAGTAAGGGAAGGCTAGTAACAAAGTGCAGAAACTGGATTCCAGCTTACTCAGTCTTCAGGAATCCAGCTTATTCTGTCAAGAGGTGGTTGAGATTCTTGGGAAGGCAGATTTGAAAGCTGGAGGAGCTGAAGAGATGGAGGTGAGTAAGGAGAAACACATTTCAGCATGACACTCATGGCAAAAAGAACATATGCAGGACGAACTGAAGAACAAGGATAAAAAATGTCTGGACATGGAGATATGATGCTTGGAATGCCAAAGTTGTAGTGTTGATATTAAAGAAATTTTCCTGTCTGACCATTCAAGAGCCACTCTTGTCAGTCACTCGTGCACCACCTGAGCTGGGACTGAGGCCCCTTTGCAGCTGCACCCCCACACTCACACAGACAAGGTCCCCTCACCAGATTGTCCCCAGGTTTGCAATAGTAGAGTCTCAGACATTTAGATCCTTGAAATAACTTAATTTTGGTACAACAGCTTGAGCAGAGACCCCAAACAAAGGAAACCTGGGGCTTGTATACCCTGTAGTATTGTGGTTTTGTGGTCAGGTTTTGATAGTGGGTGGGGGGCTACAGGGTGGCTTCTATGGGAATCTGCCAGAAATTTCCCCCATGTCCCACAGAGCTAATGCCAGGCAGCTCCAGGATGGATCTGTCACTGGCCAAAGTGGTGATGGTAGTATCAGAGATGGTAGTAGTACCTTTGTGATAATATATTTAAGAAGGGAAAAAAAGTTACTGCACAGTTGTAATTACAGCCAGGGAAGAGTGGAGTGAGAATGTGTGAGAGGAACAACTGTGCAGACACCAAGGTGAGTGGAGAAAAATAGGAGAAGGAGGTGCTCCAGGTGCTGGAGCAGAGACTCCCTGCTGCCTGTGGTGGAGACCACGGTGAAGCAGCTGCAGCCCATGGAGGACCATGTGGATGCAGAGATCCACCTGCAGCCCATGGAGGAGAGCTGGACTGTAGCAGGTGGATGCCTGAAAGGAGGCTGTGAACTTGTGGGAAGCCTATGCTGGAGCAGGCTCCTAGCAGGGACCCGTGGACTCGTGCAGAGTGGAGCCCATGCTGGAGCAGGTTTTCTGGTAGGACCTGTGACCCTTGACCCATGCTGGAGCAGGCTGTGCCTGAAGGACTGCACTCTGAGGAAAAGTGATCCACATTGAAGCAGTTAGTGAAGTGTTGCTGTGGGATGGAGTCCTATTGGAGAAGTTCATGGGGGGCTGTCTTCAATGGGAGGGAACCCCACACTGAAGCAGAGGAAGGACTCTCCTCCCTGAGCAGCAGCAGGAACAACATTTGGGGAACTGACCATAACAACCATTCCTGTCTCCCTGTGCTGCTAGTGTGGAGGAGGTAGAGCCTGGGAAGACAGGAGTGGTGGGGGAAGGTGTTTTCTTAAGATGTATTTTACTTCTCATTATTCTGTTCTGATTTTATTGGTAATAAATTTAATGAATATTCCCAAGTTGAGTCTGTTTTGTCCATGACAGTATTTGGGGAGTGATCTCTTCTGGTCCTTAGCTCAACTCACGAACTTGTTACATCTCTCCCCTGACCACTTGTGGAGCGGAGTGATAGAGCAGCTTTGGTGGGTGCCTGGCAGGGTCTATCCTAGGGCCTGTCTTGTTGATAGGTGGAGGATATGAGGTTTATGGGCTGGAGGAAGGGGTCATCTAACACCTCATAAAACCCAGGAAGTTGAAAATCAAGTGTCAAGGCCTACCTGGGCCTTTAGCCTGCAGAGGTACAGGCTGGGGAACCACCCTGTTGAAAGGACCTGGGGGTCCTGATGGACAGTGGCCTGAATATACACCTGCACTGTGCCCTGACACTGAGGCATGTGAGGCTGTCTTAGCAGGAGAATAAACAGCAAATTGAGGGAAGTGCTTCTTTTTCCTTACTTGGCATGTATTAGGTTGCCCTTGGAATGCTGTTCCTGATTTAGGCCCACTAGTACAGGAAGGCTGTTAATGAACTCCTGAGAGAGCTTGTTTAGCCCTTCAGTAGAATCATAGCATATCCTGAGTTGGACAGGACCCATTAAGATCATTAAGTCCAGCTCCTGTCCCAGTACAGGACAATCCCAAGAGTCACACCATGTTCCTGAGAGCATTGTCCAAGAGCTTCTTGAACTCTGGCAGGCTTGGTGCTGTGACCACTTCCTTAGGGAGCCTATTCCAGTGCCCCCAGCTCCCTCTGGGAGAAGAACCTTTTCTGAATATGTAACCCAAACTTCCCCTGACTCAGTTTCATTCCATACTTGAAAGCAAGTTATGAACTTTAAAAGGTAGCCAGATATTTCACAGTTGTACATGATGGGAGACTGGAAGGAAATAGCCATGAATTGAAACAAATGAAGCAAGAGAGGGTGCAGCTTGCCCAAGCATCAGCAAGTTCAGTGGTGTTTTCCTGCTTTCAAAAACAAGAGAGAGTTGTGCTGAGATTAAGGGCTGGAAATCCTGGCAGGAATTAAAGAGCATGTATTCCTTCTATGTAGTGACACTTCTTCACAATAATAGCTCTTGAGTTGTCAGAACTGTGATGGCTGTAATATCTAAAGTAGATTTGAGGATTTCTTCTGAAGAAGCTCCCCTTGTAGATAGCATTTTATGACAGTTGTTTTTTTTTTTTCCTTTTTTATTTCCTTAGGCACCAATGATCAACCTGAATGTGCACAAGGATGCACAGCTTGTGAAAAGTAAGTTGCTGTTTCATGTGTCAAAATTAATCTTGCAGTATTTCATGCCTTCCTACAATGTGAGTACATGCTGTAGACAAATGAAAAATTGTATTTAATATCAGCAGAGCAGGAAAAATGCTGACCACTGACTGAAATAACAGATGTGATGCAATACATTCTTTATAGTTTTTCCTCTTCATATCTGTTGCAAATATACCTTCCCACTGCTATAAAGAAAGTAAGTAATACACAGGAAAAGTGAGTTAGAGAAAACTGGAACAACATACTGGCAAATGTTGGTTTTCAGCTGGTGTTAATAAATGTGGAAATAAACTTGAGTGAATTTTTGGGTGTTAGGTTTTTTTTTTGTTTATTTTCTCACCAGTTGAATTGTTTCACACATTTCATAGTAACACAGTCTGAAACTGAGTTGTTGGATCTGTCATTATGTGTAAAGAGTGCACAAACTTGCAGTCATGGAATGGGTGTGATACGTTATGAGTAAAATTGCGTGTCTCATTCATCTTGGGAAAAATACTGATGTATACTGATGTTTGAAGTAGAGTGTTGTCTGGGGTACTTTTCTTACACACATACACACACACCTTTACTTGAAGCATTAGACTGGAATATTGCTCAGGGACCCAGGTTGATTGGATGAAATACGTGGTTTGCTTTACAAGAGAAAAGACATGTAACAGCAGAATTTGACAGTCTTTTATTGACTGGCGTCAAATGAGTGTGCATGGCATGACTTTCCTGAGCCTCAAAAATAGGTGCTTTTTTGTGCTTTTTGCATACATAAATAACAATATCAAGGTGTTCATCAGTGGCTTCTGCTGTTCCTGCAAATATGTTGGTAATGCATACACATAGCACAGGGATCTCTCTTAAACCAGGGTGTCAGGGTAGCTGTAGATCTTTGTTGCATTAGTAAAGCAAACACTGGAATGACCAATTATTTCGCCCTGAGACCAAATAATGCAAACAGAGTTTGTCTGCATACTGAGTTCTTCAATTCCAAAACTGATTGGTCATGTCCAGGCTGAAAGAGTCCTGAAGCCAAGCTGACTCCTGAACCATGCTTATGGTTACATGGGAGGTCTACTGCTTAAACGGGATCAAAAAGGTGTGAAAAAAAATTTTAACAGTGTCATGGAGTAGAGCTGCATTTCTCTGGCAGCACCTCAGCACTGTCTATAGTTAACCCAAGGTTTCATTGGTATTTGTTCATTGGTTTCATTAGTATTTGTTCAGTGATCCAGTCTTGCGTCGCAGAGAACATAGTTACTCAGCTATTAATATCCATACTAGTAGTGTGGAGTCATGAATGTAGAAAGCACAAAAATGCATGCTTGCTATTTAGATAAAATCATTGCAAACAAATGAAGGTATGTGTAGTTAATAGGCTTTATATGGTGCCATTGCAATGTCAGCATTAAAAACTGCAGTGCTTCTAGGCTTTTAACTTCATTGTTACTCATCCCTATCACTTTTTCTTTAAGGAATACTTCTTGCTTATGTAGTAGCTTACCCTAAATATTCTACCAAAACTTTATAGATATGGAAGTCAAAAGGCCTCGATTTGATACATCCTTGGTGCTTTTGACACGAAGATTTATGGCTCTTCTCAAAAAAGCTCCAGACGGTGTCCTTGATTTAAATGAAGTAGCAACTACACTTGGAGTACGAAAACGAAGAGTGTATGACATCACCAATGTGTTGGATGGAATCCACTTGATTCAGAAAAGATCTAAGAATCTTATCCAGTGGATGTGAGTTGGCTTTGAAACTTCTAGTTTCTGGAACAGTAAATCCCAACAATGTTGAGTAATGTTCATAACTTTGAGAGTAGCTTTAAGCATATTAAATTACTTCTCATAGATAATATTTTAAGTTCTGTATTCTTAGGCTGTGTGAATTACCTAATATGTTAACAAGTATCAAGTGCAGAAGTACATGTAAGCATATTTCAGCAGAGTAAAGGATGCCAGAGTTCCTTGCTGTTTTCTCTTAGTATACTTGATGTTTAATAAACAGGCTTTTATTTATGCAAACATACTAGACAACTTTCATACTCTTCTAGAGGTAATAATCTTGACCAAATTGTCGGAAAAGCACCAGAGCAGCAACACCTTAAAGATGAACTTTCTGATTTATCAGCCATGGAAGAAGCTCTAGATGAATTAATCAAGAATTGTGCTCATCAGATATTTGAACTAACAGATGACAAAGACAATGCAAAATATCCTTTCAACTCTTGAATTACTTTAACACATGGTTTTGGTTGCATGTATTCATATACCTAGTAAAAAGTGTAGGCTGATACCACAGGTATGCAGTACTGCTTGATAATGAGTTTTATAACAGCAAACTTTTTGATTATTTTGTATTTGGGAATGCCAGTCGTGTGCCTTGCTTTGCAGTATTATGGACAGTCTAGCCTGTCCTCAGAGGAGTGCTGCTTGTGTGACCTTTCCACTGCAGAAAAAGGAAGTGGGGCGATAGTACCCTGACCATCACCCTGTTCTCTCCATTTGAGTTGTCTCAGGGGCAGGTCTTGAACTACCAGTGAGATGGCACAGAGAACTCAAGCTGGAGTCCCAGTGGCATGTTGCCAGAGAGATATAATGGTTATGTTGGTTGTATCCTAATACTCTTCTCTCTTGAAAGAGATTGCAGTGCATTTCTGACTTTCAGATGGGTTTTGACAATAGAAAAGAGATTTATTGTAATATATGGCATAAAGATGGAATTTTGGCTTTGGGTTACAATAAAATATTACTTAGCTTCCTTGTTTGGTAGGATGTTAAGGTGTATGCGTAAATGAAATGTGCCCATTTTCTTTACACCTTATTGGTTAAGAAAATAGTTTTATAGTGTCCCAGGAAATTATCTTCATGCTATTAGAATGTAGTTTCTGAAGGACAGTATTCCCTCTGCTTTGTAGATGTATGACAGGATCTGGGAAAACTGTCCAGGTTTTTTTATAACATATTTTTTAAATCTCTTTTTTCCTTCCTGGAAATACAGAAAATTATTTTTCCACTTGTTAGCTGATACTTCATTTCACAAAGCTAATATTAACAGCTGCTGAATTGTTTATCAGTTTTCTTAAGATGATATTCTGCCTCAACATATCTTGACATCACAGTCTTTGCTTCTGTCCATTAGCAAATTACTTTACAGAATCCTTGACCAATGTATACACTAGCTTATGTGACATACCAAGATATCCGAAGCATTCAGGCATTTCAGGAACAGATTGTGATTGCAATCAAAGCTCCAGAGGAAACCAAATTGGAAATACCAGTTCCTAAAGATGTAAGTTTTGTACGTTTCTCCTAAGGGAACAAAAGTTCTCAAATTTGATTTTCTGCAGCAGCAGTCGGTAACTGACTTCCAGTTTCTTTGTCATGCAGATACTGGTAGTTCATTGTTCTTGTGTTCCACTAAACCGTGCTGCATGGATAATAGTCTTAGAAACTTACTTGCAGTATTTTTCTTTTTGCCTAAATTATTAAGCCATAAACGTCTGAGCTTTAGTTACCTGGTTTTGCTGGAGAAAATGGAACAGCTGTAATAAAGTATGCAATGTACAGTATGGTTGGAAAAAGAAAACATTTTGTCACTCTGGTAGACTATATCTAGAGAGATTTTTCATGAAGTAGGGGTTGTGCCCTGTCCTCACCCCACAGTGCAATACACAGGCTCTGTTCTGGTCTCACAGAGGAGCTGGACCTTTGCCCCCCTGCACCCAGCAGTGCTGCAGCTGCACAGTGGGGGCTGTGTGCTGGGAACCCACTGCTGGTAGTGCTCTGAGAGGGCAAATCCTGGAAGGCAGCCTAAGATAACAAATGGAACTTCAATTGGTTTGCTTTTTGCATGACGATTTTTGATAATCTTCCCAATTCCATAGTCATCAAAGTTGCCTTGCTGTGTGCACAGAAAGGTGGGGATATCTTAGGAAAAGGACATGAATCAGTAGCACCAAAAGAGTTAGATCCACTGCATAGATCTCCAGTAGTTTCCCTAGTCAAAGGAGCTGTCTCTCATCCAGTGGAGATGAAAAAGATACAATTACAAAGGCCTCCTGAAGCAATAAAAAGGCAGGATTCAAAAAGTCGTACATTAGAGCAGAGTATTTTCTCCATTGTGCATTGCGCTGATTCATGGCACTGTTTTGTTAAGTTTTTTAATTTCGTTACTCTTCCTAAACGTCTTGGTCATATATCTGATGGTAATAGACTAAACAAATACTTAAATGCACATTCATCAAAAATGAAAACTCATTAGCGTGATTCTGTATAATAATTGTCCTACAAATGTATGTAATAGTCATAATGTATGTGGAAGTAGTAACACAATTTTAAGTAGTTACGTCATTTCTGTATTTGTTCTGTTGTCTTTAAAATGCAAAAATAGATGAAGAATGTGTAAGATTTGTTCTTTGGATTATATGCAAATTGCTGTTTTATAGGATCACATAGAAGTACATGTGAAGAGCACAAGAGGACCCATTGACGTGTATCTATGTGAGGTGGAAAAAGAGAAGCCAGGTGCCAAAACTTGTGAAGATACGGATACTGTCACTAGTGAAACTGAGCCATCCGTTTATGCTGATGAAGGTAACGTCCTCCTTTTACAATTTTATCCATGTGTAGTTTGTTGGGGTTTTTTTTAAGATTGTCATATCATTCTGATAAAGTTCTAAGCTGTACTGTTGAACAAGTATAATTTTCTGGGCATAGTTTGTGGGCCAAGATGTGTGGGAGTATAGGAAATGCCTGGAGGAGAAGTCTCTGCTGTTGTGTTACCTCACAGGAGCAGGGGTCAGAGTCGGGCACATGCGTATACAGCAAGGCACTCTGGTTCCCTGGCCTTTTCCTTCCTTCGGTCTTTGCTGGTTTCCTGTCGGAGGTGCGCTCCGTGGATGGAGCAGCCTGTGTCAGCTCTCAGCTGCTGCCCCGCACAGTCTTACTCACCTGAGATTGTTGCTGTGAGAGTTACGATGTGGTTTTGAACGAGACTGCTGCTGCTTATTATTGCCCTAAGGGAGGGCAGGCAGAAGAGGGAATGTAGTATTTAATCTCCTAAAATAAGATTGGATGGATTAGAAACTCTGAAGAAACCTAGTGCTGCAGGATGTCATGGATTAAAAATAAATGTGGCAGGAATTGCGGTAGCTCAGAACACAAAGAGAGAAATTGTTTTTAGCAGTGCTGTTTTATAGGTGAAGGGAAGAGTTGACTTCTTCATCCTAGGTATTTTTTACTTCATTTTGCTTGTTAAATAACTCAGAATTGTATTTTCTACAATTACAGTAATCATATTCCTTTTTTACTTTCCTTTTAAAGTGAGATCTCCGATGGATGAGAAAAAAACATTTGAGATGCCAGATTAATTACAACACAAAAACCTAATACATAATATAAATATCTGTGTTATAGAGCTTTTACAAAGCGGCTTGGATCTGCAAAGTTCGTAACCTGAAATGTTCCAAAGTGTTTTAAAAAACCAGCAGTGGACTGGTTGAGTGCTTTCACAGGATTGCTTGTCTTCCCAAGTCAAAAGAGTTTGGAGTTGCATTTAGGAGCTTTGTTTTCTTAATTGCATGTGACCTACAGAACTTTTTAAAAGTATTTTTACCTTAAAATTTTAATTGACAAAAAAACATAGATAATTAATTACGTCCAAAAAGGAAGGTTGTAGAACTATTTCTGGAATGGTCCACAATCTGTGTGAGAATGTATAAAATGAAGAAATGCACTTTTCAGTTCTGAGGCTGCACTACTAAATAGGATTGTCAAATACAAGTGTAACAAAGAACTGGTGTATTGGAAGCCTTTACTGTAAAGAACAAGATGTAAATATCTTGAGAGTTATGCCTTACACTGTGTAGGTTCTGTTTGCATCCAGCTCTACATGAACTGTGGTATCAACACTGAAGTGAAATAATTGGGCTTTGTGTACATACTTTTATCATTTCTAGGTAGTTACTGATGTAGATTTATTGAGATGGTTTGCATTTCTGCCTTTATACAGCAAAGAAGTAAAATATGCTTACAAAAATATGAAATAGTCTAGTGAAACAGGTTGCCTTTGCTGGAATTCACTGGGTAACTACAAACATTTTAAATTATATGAAAATTTAACATCTGTTTTACATGGTGCTGTCAGATAACACTTAGATCTGAATCTTGTGATGCCACAGTACTGTAGCAATTTTCAGAAGAATAATCAATAACTACTTAAATTGGTCCTTTCCAGTTTCTGGAATTTACATACAGCAGACCTTTAGCCGAGTATTGTGTCATCTTTGTGTCTCAGATTGCAAAATTATATAAAATATTTTAGGACTATGTATTATCTATCTTTTGTATCCATAAAACAAAACTGTGGAATTTGGATACTGGATTTTCTAAGGGAGTGAACTGTCACTGTACAAATGCTGTGCTTGGGCTCACTTCATCCCAGTATCAAACTGTACACCAGAGGTTTCTGTAGGGGTGGGGTGGAAAGGGGGTAGGTTGATGGGTTTGGTTTTAAATGGGAAGTCCAAGTCCGTGTTTTTCTTATCACACAGTATTGACAACTCTATATCTGCTCACAAGTGAGAACAAAAAAGCTAATTAACCCCTGAATGTTTTAGCCAGCAACTCTACAGCTATTTAGATGGATGCAGTGAAATTAAATGTGCTGTGTTCTATAATACAAATAAGGTGGTATAGGTGACACTGATGAGCTTAAATATACCTAAATACAGATTGAGCGTTAATTCTGTTTTCCACAACATTCCCTAATTCTGCAAAACACATAGTACTTTACTATGCAAATTGGGGAAAAAACCCAAGTGCAAGTTTGTGTCAGAAAGTAATCTTGAATTTTTATGTATGGCCTACCAACTTCTGGCTTCAGAATACAGGACTTCAGTATAGGATACTATTTTGCTGTCTCTGTAAAATTCAAACTACAGGCTGAGCTGTAATAATAAAAGCAAAGTGACAGCACAGTTAGTACATAGAACATGGTAAAAATGAAGAAGGTGCTCCTCCAGTGAAGCTGAGAGCGTGGGTTAAAACTAAGAAAGTATTTTTTTGCACAGGAAGATTGTCCTTTTCTTTCAGTGCCTGGTTTCTTTTCAGATGGCAAACTCTCTATTTGATGTTTTACATTGCTGTTCTGTTTTGGTGGGTGGGGAGGCCTGTGCTGAAGAGAAGCAGATTCCCCCTACACTAGTTCAGCAACTCAGGACACTGAGTCCATTTGCCATACAATGTGTAAAAATTTCCAACAGTAACAATGAATTCTGAATGCTGTATGTTTGGGTGGGTTTTTGTTACGTGATCATAAAATCGTAGAATCATTAGGGTTGGAAGGGACCTTAAAGATCATGTAGTTCCAACCCACCCTACTTTGGACAGGGACACCTTCCCTACATCACAGAATTATTTAAGTTGGAAAGACCTCCAAGACTATCAACTCCAGCCTTTGACCAAACACCGCAACGTCAGCTAGACCATGGCAGTGAGTGTCATATCCAGTTGTTGCTTGAACTCCTCCAGGGATGGTGACTACCACCTACCTGGCCAGCCTGTTCCAGTGCTTCACAATTCTTTCAATGAAGAAATTCTTCCTAATGTCCAACCTAAACCTCCCCTGGTGCAGCTTGAGGCCATTTCTTCTCATCCTAGTTGCTCAAAGCTCCATCCAACCTCGCCCTGAACACTTCCAGAGATGATAAGGCATCCACAGCTTCTTTTGGTAACTTGTTCCAGTGCCACTTCACCCTCATAATAAAGAATTTCTTCCTAATATTTAATCTAAACCTATCCTCTTACTCTTAGCCATTACCTACCTTATCTATAGAGTAAGGAAGTATATTTTTACAAAATAACTGTCTTCAAAATGTTAAGAAAGTCTGTGTTCAACAGCAGAACAGTTCATTTAAATGAAACATTAGGATATTTCATTTTGAACAAATCTCTAGTGCTTGTTTTTCCTCACTCATTTGTACAGGTTTTCTAGCAATATAATTAATTTTTTAACCACACAGTTGTCACAGTGAATGGAAGAAGCTGTAATATTACAATTATACTATTAACTATTTTATTAAATACATCTGTTGTTTTAATAGTGCACCTTCAGTGGAACAAATGGACTTCTGAAGATTAAACCACTGCTGTGACTATTTGGTTATGTACAGTATTACCCATTGGTGATGCTGGAAAACAATGTACTGTATAAGCTCAGTGTACTATCTAGCTGAAAAGATTCAACTTGGACTTGAAAAATTTATGAGTGACACTGAACTTACAAGTTACAAGCTCACTTGTAAATGTGACGGGACCTTACTCTAAATTTGTATAATAATGCTTGATTTTTTTCTGAGAGATTATTATTTTTGTTGAGTCCATATCTGTCCATATTCAGTATATTTATATGTGTAAGAAGCTCTCTTGGCTATTTGAGGACTCTAATAAATTAGGTTTCTAATAGTCTTTTTGTCTTCCCTTCAATAAGAATGGCTAAGTATGTAAATGCATTAATCAGCAATAGCAACAGCTAGGATCCATAATTATGAAATGCCTGGTTTTTCTTACTTGTACTGGAAAAAGTGCTGCAGGTTGCCAGTTCAGCCCTTACTTGGTGTGGGAAATCACTTGTCAGAGTTTTCAGATGTGAATTACAGTTTTAAATAATGTGATTTTTAAAGAAGAGAGAAGATTCCTGCAACTTATTCTCTGTTGGAAAGCATTTAAAAGCCAGCAAATTTCTTCATTTTGAATAATTTTTTGGGTGTGTGTGAAGAGCCTCATTTATAAGCATAATTAAACACTGATTTCAAAAGTCACTTTAGCTCAACCGTGTCAGTGGCAAAGTGCTGGCCAGGCCATGAGCTGCTCCCAGGGTGCTGGGGCTGGCTGGAAGCTCTAAACCCTTGTCTTCCATGATCCTGGTGCATGGGCTGGCCCTGGCACCCTGCTGGGACCTCAGTAACTGCTGAAGGATTTATCCCGAAAAGGAATCTGCTATTTTTGTTTCCATTTCTGATCTGATGGGTAACTTGTGAGAAGTGCATTGTGGCTAAAATCACATAAACTACACTTGGTTGTGTAGGTTGTAGAAATCTACACGAGGCTTTTCACTGTTTATAGATGTTTACACAAGGACTGGGATACTCATTTGTCAAAAAGCATGATCTGTGTTCTGAAGGAAATTTAATGATGCTTGCAGAGAAAGGGCAGCCTGGTTCTGTCCATGTAAGGTGTCTGTGGTTCCTTCCCTCCCTGCCACCCCTTGCAGATGGACAGTGGGTGATCGGAGCGCCTGGAGCTGCGCTCTCCAGACACCCACCATGTGGATGTGGGCTGATGGAAGCTTCTCACCATGTGATCCATGAATAAGGTGGTGTTTGCAGTTGCCTCTGCATTAAGGGATAGGGCTATACAAGATGGTTCGAGAAGCTGTAACAGCAAATTCAAGGATCCAAGTTCAGCACATCGCAAGTTTTTTGCTTTTATTGACTTGTATTAGGCCACTGTGGGGGTGCACTCCCCCCACCCTGGCCACACTGTGATCTCAGAAATGCTTGTTAGGCCTCAGCCTGGACAAACAGCAGCTGGCTGACTTCCTCCTGAGCTTATCAGAAACACTCTTCTCCCAGGAACTTTTGCTGTCAAACAAGCTCCTGTACTTTAATGAACAGCCTTGTAACTTATTTTTGTTACCTGAATAGCAACCTAAGTGGAATAATATTTTTGTCATCAAATTTTCAAAGAAAGTTACCGTCCTGAATTGCGGCCAGGATGGAAAATTATTGTGACTAAAGCCAACTCTCTTGCAACCCTATAAACAGCAGCCCAAAGTGAGACCCTTGGAGCTCTCCTGCACCACAGTGGGCTGTGGCCAACAGCTCCCTCTCAGGGCCAGTGAGCTCTCAGTTTTGCTGTACTCGGAGGATTGCTGAACAATGACAGATCCTGGGCTGATACACCAATTCCCCAAGGCTCAACCATTGAGAAGATGCAGAGACATCCGAAGTGAGTACTTCCCTGAACTTGAGGGGAGTTTTTCACGTGCATATACCTACTACAGATTGTTCATGTTTGTGTGCATGCTGTGAGAGAATGAAATTTTAAGGGATAATGACTCAAAATACTGCCCATTTGTGGAGATGCCAGAGTGCTTTGTTGAAGCCTGGTTAGGAGGTGAGGTTTTGGACGTGCAATGAGTGAGACTGGAGACAGGTCCTGTGGAGATGGGATGGTGCTTCCTGTCATGCTAAGGTGCTCTCCTTTGCACAAACCACTGGGTTGTGGGGTGCAGTGGCCCTTCTGCCCAGGAAAGTACTGGGACATTCCCATGTGGCCTGAGGGTGTTCATCTCTGCTGATGGGTCATAATTGACTTGGCTGCCAGTATGATGGGCAGGAGTGTTGTCTTAGATGATGTCAAGGACTCCCAAAGCATCCCATGATCCACAACATTATCCCATCCAGCATGAAGCTCCCCAATCCGGGGCAGGTACCTTGGCATTCCCACCTGAACCTGAGTGAATATAAACCCAATAGATGTTGTGTTCTGCAGATTATCCCAGGTGTGTTTCCCCACCAGTTCTTCAGGACTTCCTCACCACCTGAACGATTCAGTGTGCAACCACCACTTTGACCAAGACTGTGGAACAACCAAGTCTCATCACGGGGCCTATGGGTGGTGAGATCTTCACACTCTTGTCCTCTTTCTCTCCTTTCTTTTCCCCTGTACATGTGCTTGGGTGAGGTAGTTGTGCTTTCATATTGCGTGCTTTCATGTTGTTATTTTACTACAGATAATAACAACCAAAATGGCTACACACCTGTTTTCCTTTGCAACCAAATTGTTCTACACTAAGCTCTACATGTGGATATTTGCAAACACTGATCATTCAGTATCATTTCACTCTAATCCACCCCAAAGAATCTATTAGCAGGAACCTGGGTTACCCTCACCTCTGCAGCAGGTCATAACACACGTGAGTGTGAATGACATAGCAAATGTACTAGGAATGTTCTTAAGTACTTAAAATTTGTAGTAAGTCAGGCCTGTAAGTTGTAATATAGTAAATTCTATATGAATCTATTGCTAAATTGTTTAGCTTCAGTTATCTATTAAGCACTGTCAAGTTTAAGTGTTAAGTGCTATTAAGTTTTGTTAAGATTAAGTGCTGTTGGGCCTTTAGGGATAAACTCTTGGTGAAGTCCAGGCTCAGGGGGTCTACTATGAGCCCTGTGGCTCTAGAGGAGGGTCTTCTGTATTCCTTTTTATCCTTATCTTTTCCTATCCTTTTCTTTTCCCCCTTCTTCCCCCAGACTCCATGTAGATATTTCTGGGTTTATTTTTGTTTGCTTTTTCTCCGTCGGTTTTTCATTACATATTTCAGACCATCCTTCAAAAAGAAAACTTGACACTTCAAGAAAAAACTTCATAAATATAACAATTTGCAAGCTATTCAGTTAACCAGTTATCTATTCAGCTATTCATTTAAACAGTTTTCATTCTCTTGTAGATCCTGATGCAAATCATGTACAGAACTGCTTTCAGACAATGCAATTTTTCAGACAGTTAAACAATTTTGATGTTGCAGCTGTCATTTTCTAAGCAATTCTCTTTTCCACCCATTTATAACCATAAAAATGTCCCAAGCACATTACAACCATAATTATTGCTTCTCTAACATGCAACCTAGGCACATATGAAAAATGAAACAAGAGCTGATAAAATTCTTGCAAATTAGGAAGGTGTCAGATCATATATAAAGTTTCATAAAGCTCAGAAAGGGAAAAGCTGTTCTTATATATATTTTAATTACAATACATAATAATTATTAAGAGGCTTGCTGGCTCCTAAACCTAGGATAACATTTGTGTGCACAGACTGTGACCTTGACATTAAAAGAGTTCAATTCAAAATCTGAAAATAAAAGTTATCTGTCAGAAGAAAAGTTGAAAGTGCAGTAAAAACATTTCAGAATTTATATGAATAACAGAGTCTTAAAGGGGATTCTACTAAATATTGCAAGTGGTAAAATTTTAGTGTGGCATCTGAAATGAGGGAAGGCATTAATTCCACTTTAAAAAAGATACATGGTCGGTATATCCCTTATTGTTATTGGTGAGATCCATCCTTGCAAACTGTGATGAGACTGTTTTCTGCCATTTGCATCTGCTAAGTTGTACTCTGCCTCTGCTCTTGTTCTGAAGTGTCCAGGAAATAAACTGTGTGTTGAATGAATGAATGAACCAACAAATGAATGAACTCACTCCCATTTGCTCAGGATGAGAATCATGAACCTTCAGACCATTTCTTCCTGACCATACAGCAGCTGCTTTAGTGCTGTGAGCGACACCAGATACTCTGCTGCTAGCTGAGCACTCAAGGATCAAACCAAGCTTCCCAAAAGTAAATTGTGATCTTTTCACAATCCCTAAAACACCTACAAAAACAGGACAATATCCACACAGTGCCTCCATCCCATATACTAAAGCAGGTTGCACAGAATTCAGTCAGGAGCTGAGAACTGTGATTTACTTGATAATGCTACTCCCCACAGATCATCAAAGAACCTTTTTTACCAAGCAATGTGTGCGAGCCTTCAGACCAACAAGAAGCTATTGGACGTGATGATTTCTGTATTTATTCAGCTGAAGAGAAAACAAACACATTTGAAATTACCCTGTTCTGGGAGAATATTCATGAGGGAAATATAGAGATATAGGATTAATTCTTCCTGTGATTAGAGGTTAAAATAAAGCAAAGTAAAAGCTAAATACTGTGAAAACATTAGCATTGCCTTTCTTTTGAGATTAAAAAAAGACTTAATTGCAGATTTATCTTAAAGAACTGAATAAAGGGATAAAAAACAAATGCCAGTCTTTCAAATTTGACATATTGACTGTGTCATTCTCCATGCAGAGATTAGTAGTTTTGAATTGACAGCCCTGGGCCACTGACCAGCGCAAGAGGCAAATGTGGATTAATGTGTATTTATTGATTAATTGTGTGTTTCTCCTGGTCTGAAATACTCTAGACTGTAATTAAAAATTTACTGCAGGTTGAAGCTCAGGAATCTTACTTCTTTCAAAAAGTAACTAAATTTGTGACATTAGATGATGATTAGACTCTTTAAAGCAAGTATCTTCCGATCAAGATATACTTTATTCTCAATCTGTAAAATACTGTTCCTTTATACATGGAGAAAGCATAAACTGCTTGGAAAGAAGGGGTTGGAAGGTTGTCCAGATATTGTCTCTATTCTGTGTATGTGTCTCTGAGGATCAGTTGCCTGGAAATGAAAACAAGACAACAGTAATTGTTTACATAGATGTTGCCTAAAAACTTCTCAGGCATTTATGTTCTCTCTGCTGACTTTATGCCAATTGTCCATCTCTTAAATTGACACATGGAGCTATTTCTGGAGTGTAAGGAGGGAAGTCTGCAAAATAGCATTTATGATTTGGAGGGAAAATGATACAGCGCTGAAGGGGGAAAAAAAAATTTCCCTAATGCAACTTAAAAAGTTTTTTAGCACCTTTGAAATGAAAACCTGATCAGGATGGTGGTGTGGGTTCACTTGATTGGTTCCAATCAGTTTAACAAAATCGAGGTTCAACTAGAAATAATCATTCAGCCATGTGCTTTATTGACAGCAAATGGTGGCTTTGAAATGGGCCTGAGTTCAGCTCTAAGTATAATTTACTTAATTGTTGCACTTTGATATTTTTGTATAGGTGATTCTTATTTAAAAGTAATAATGGATTCACAATGGTAATACTGGTAATACAGGTGAATTACTGAGATAAGGAGCTACCATTATCAGAAGGATGAGATCTGTAGTTTCTGTTTCAATATAGAGAAAATCTCAGTTTGGGCTGTCCTTTAAGAACTGTTTTACTTACATATAAACTCATACCTCCTTTCAACACCACATCCTGCTGCTATCAGGCAGCTTTCTACCTCTGGAACAAATCATTTCTCTGTGCTGTGCCCATTTGCAGAAAGAGGGGACTGTCTTGATCTCCTTTGCAAACCAATCAGTTCTGCTCTGCAGTGGCTCCTAAGAGTGTGCCAGTTTCCCCAGGACCCTCCATAGGATGTTTGTCCAGCACCAGCAAGGGCAATTCCCAGACTTGCTGGGCTCCATGAAGTAATCACAGTGGGTGCCCTGGGACAGCATCCTTTCTGAAAACAGCACTGGAGACCTCTCCACTGTCTTTAAAGATGCTATCCCAGGGCTCTCATTTTTTGCTGCATGTCCTTTAACAAATTAAAAAGCAAAATAAATTCAATGTTCCAAACACATAAACATAATTAACATCTTATTGACAATTTCAGTTGAGAAGCCTAAGTACACAGATGTACACTGAGATGTTCCTTATGTCTATTTTACATATACTTTGGTTTTTTGGGTTTTTTTTCCCCCTTTGATATTCTATCAGTCTTGTATTAAAGAGAAAATAAAATCTGAAATATTTAATTAATCATCAAGTATAACTTGCCATTTTTTAATGATAACAAAATTGTACTCTCTCTAAGTTAAATAAACTGACATTTAAAAAAACTTAGACAGGATTAACCCTTTCTTCATATCACCTCCCAGAACATCTGTTTTTTACAGTGGCCAGTGAAATGGGTTCAAACTTCCAGTACCAAGGGTTGTGTGAAACAAATTCTAAACACCCTGAACTGGTGCAGAGTTTCCAGGGAAACTTTGGTGAAATGGAAAAAGGGAGAAATTATCTGCGATTTCTTCTCTGTGTATGTCAGACAGTTGCCCGGCCCCGCAGAGGACCCAGCTCCACAGAGCAGCACACCTGCCCCTGCTGAGCCCGGGGGTGCCAGAGCTGCTCCCGGCGTCCCGGAGGCTGCGGGGCCACTAGAGGGATGTCTACAACCATCCTTCCTTCCACGGCTCCAGAAGTGCCAAACCACCACTTCACATTCCTGGCCAGCTGCAAATCACACACGGCATCAAACAGTCCTTAGAAATGCTGCAATGGATGCATCAGAGGGCTGCTCGCCGTGGCCCAGGGAGAGTATTTGGACACTACCAGTTGGAAGGATGAGATGCAACGCTGGAGTGCTACAAGGTCCAAGAGAGCTGATCAAAAATCATACAGTCATAGATTCACAGAATGGTTTAGGTTACAAAGGACCTTGACGGTAATCTAGTTCCAACCCCTCTTGTTCTGGTTGAATAGTTTTAACACTATTAAAAACTACATCTAGTTATATCTTTTTTTTCATTTGTTTCCAGTAGTTTAGCTTGTAGCTAGTGGAATGGCATAATCCATGTAACTATCAACAAGGCTCAGTGCAAAAAGTGCTTTATTTTTTTATTAGTTTAAATTAGTTGACTAGAAAAGCATGAAGATTTAATAGAGAAGGGTTCCCTCTCCTAAAGGGATCAACTGATAGGATGAAAGGTGCTGCAAAAAAAGGAAAATATGAGTAAACTGAAGAAATAAGCATTAGTTGTAAGTGCTATAAGACAGCTTGTGCACTCCAGAATAGCATAAGTAAGGAGTCCTAATTTACTACCCTGGCTGGGTAGATGAGCCAAACTGTTATATTTAATTACATTTACTAATTAAAAAAAAAATCAATAAAAAAGTTTTAGTTTCTATGGAAAAGAATCATCATGGATTTTAAAAGAGGTAATAGTTAGAGTTGGATAATTTATTTATTTTAATAGTTAATTCCCTGGAAAATGTGGTTTCAGTCATGTCTAAACTATTTGCTTCAAATTTGCTGAATAGTTTTGGATGGAAAAAAACAAAGAAGGGGATAAACTGTGTTGGAGGAAAGTCCCCAATTAGCCAATAGCTCAATGATCAGAGCATTTACTTAAGTAGCAGAAACCCCTTAACAGAGGCTCTGTTGAGGTGGGCTATGGTCTATCCTTCCTGTGACCACTTTGATTTTGTCCCAGTTGCGAGGGATGAGGACACACCTCCCAAGGGAGCAGGCTGGTTCCCAGAGCAGGAAGCTGTGA
Organism: Picathartes gymnocephalus; assembly: GCA_013390045.1. Taxonomy (NCBI): domain Eukaryota; kingdom Metazoa; phylum Chordata; class Aves; order Passeriformes; family Picathartidae; genus Picathartes; species Picathartes gymnocephalus. The sequence continues at coordinate 22,784 of WEKY01019216.1, read as the reverse complement.
TTCTCATGCTCCCCCTCACTGACCCAACAAACTTGGTGCCTTTGTGCAGGTCAGCAGCTTCAATGTGAGGAAGAATTTCCCCTTTGTCCTGCTTCATGGATACTGAGTCCTTGGACAGCTTTCTAAGAAGTAGAATTCTGCTTCAAGTTCCCTTGGACAAAAGTAGGATTTCCTCATCGTAAGTATATCCATGCTATGATATTCTTTCAAGCACCCAAAACAAATATTCTACATCAGATTAAAACATAACATTTAATGGTTCATGCAAAGAAATAACCTTCAGGTTATTTTCTTTCAGCAAGGAAAAGCAGCCAGCTTGGTTATGTCCACACTGTGCTGATTTTCATTACATTCACTGCAGTTCTTGAACAAAAATGCAACTTCCACCAAGTCCTTAATTGATCATGAAATAGTTTGATCACCTTCATCCAGGCTACCCTATGCTTCCTACAAACCCAAATGTCTGCAGCCACATAAGAACTGAAAATGACATTGAGAGCTACCGACTCTGCTCCCTGCAGTGCCAGACACCGTATCTTACAGCCCTTTCAAAGTGCACTGATACACTGCAGGTAGGTATTTTCTGGCTGCCTTTTCTTGGATGAAGGTTGTACCAACCCTGCACTGTGAATAGTTAGAAACAGTCTTATTTCACATCTAAGCTTATTCGTGGCCAGTTTACTTGCATATGCTCTTCTGCCCGCATTTTTCTGTAATGTACAGCTCTTAAACTCCTTAGTTGCTGTCTTTGGTGTATCTTTAGACACCACCATATTCTCATTCACCTCTCAGCTTGATCTAGAAAACTTGAGTTTTTCAAGCCACTTCACATAAAACAGGCTGCTTTATTCCTTTATCTCTGCCAAATTCCCATTTTCAGTTCCTCTTCTCCAATCAGATGAATGGAACTATTTACGTCCCAGTGTTCTCACTCGATCTTGCCCTATCTGATCTCACTGAGTATCTTTGTTAAATTTTACAATACCATTTATACTTTTTAATTCCACATTTTCATTAGCTAAGGTAAGCCTGAAGTACTTCTCCTCAGCTATTTCCAAGTGGTAAGTTCCCACACTATATCAGAATTTCTTACTCGTCTCCAAGGGCCCTCCCTCTATAGACTGGACCATTTAATAATGTCCTGTTTCTATCATTTCCGTCACTGAGCTGATCCAGGTCTTCCAAGTAATATCCCAACCCTCAGCTCTCTATTGATGTTGTGTTCTGCAAACAGCCAGCATCAGCAGCACACTCCTGGATTTCATGTTGGTAAACAAAAAGGTTAAAATTTCAAAAAGTTAAAACAAGATTGACCAGAACTGACCCTTGTAGTTCCTACCAATCAAAATCTTCAAGGATTCAACTAATATCTACCTCCCTATTTCACCCCATAAGGCATTGCTATCCTACATTAAGTGAGTTCTTTTTAGTTTGGGAATAGTATGATACCCGTCAGAATGTTTTGTTTTCCTAACAAAGAATGTACATGAAAAGGTCCCTTAATAATTCCCACTAACTTCAGCTTTCTCACATCAAAATCTTCCAAGTTTTCTTCCAATTTGGTTGCAATTACCTCTTCTAATATCTTATTTTTTCTTATCCATGTAGTGTTTCATTTTAATATTGTCCCACATCACCAAAGACTGGGGCAAAACTCAGATCATCTCTATGCCAGCCTCCTCACACAGTCATCCCATTTACTATTTTACAGTCAAGTCAAGTAATAACAGTAGTTAAACATACTGTCCGTGTTGGACAAAAGGACAGATAGAAAAGTTGTATTTTTTCCAAGCAGTAACACAGTAATAGATTGTTGGGGGTTAGGTTGTCTTTCCTTTTGTTTCCTTTAACAGTATAAAATTTTTTCCCATTAAGTTGCTAAATACTTAAGAAGAACAAAGGATGTGGCCAAGCCCGAGGAGAGGAGCATGTCTGTTTACTGTTCTGTCTGGGAGTTTTCTCTCAGAGGGTGTGGGGGGATATCTCGAGAATTGGGACTGGTAAAAGGCAGGGGCAGAGGCTGGGCTGGCAGTGGGTTTCCGAGGACGACAGGGAGAGGTGCTGCTCTGCTGTTTGGGGGAGAGGAGTTTCACTGCTGCTGCTGGACCCCTGGCTTGGAGCTGCTTCTTCTGCCACTCAGGTGAGCCTCTGCATGTGAGAGCAGCCACTGAACCTGTTGCCATCTGCTCGGGGGCCCAGGATCCTGAGCTCGCCTCTTCCTGCCCTGCTGGGAGCCGGGCTGCTGCCCCTGCCCTGCCCCTGCCGCTCCTTCAGCACTGCTCTGGGTTTCACTGCACTGCAGCCCCGCACCCCCTGCCTGCTGAGACGTCCTGCCGTCCCAGTTTGCTGCTTTCCGAGAGTCCTGCTGGGGCACCGGGACCGACTGCCCCAGGGGGTTTGTGAAGCAAAGCCTCTCTCTCCCCCACCCCTCCCCGTCCCGGCCAAGCCGCCATTGCCCCGCGCTCCTGGAGCTCGCGCCACAGCGCCCCCTGCAGCCGCGGGGGAATCATCGCACCTGCCCTGCCCACCCAGCGCCACCAGCGCCCCCTGCCGGCTGTGACCATCACTGCACCCAAGGGGACAGTGCCTGCAGGCCCAGAGGGCTGGGACCGGGTTCCTGGTTCTGTTTGTTGTTAATGCCATAAGAGTTGTTGTTTGTTCGCTTTATTATAAATAGTAGTAAAGAACTGTTATTCCTATTCCTATATCCTCACCTGAGAGCCCCTTAATTTCAAAATTACCATAATTCAGAGGGAAGGGGTTCACATTCTCCATTCCAAGGGTGGCTCCTGCCTTCCCTAGCAGACACCTGTCCTTCAAATGAGGACATACATCTTCCTTCCTTCCTCTCTCTTTCTTTCTTTCTTTCTTTCTCTTTCTTTCTTTCTTTCTTTCTTTCTTTCTTTCTTTTTTCCCTCCCTTCCGTCCTTCCCTCCCTCCATCCTCCTTGACTCTGATGCTGTTTAAATACAAAATGATGTCATTTATGGAAGACTGTAAACCCTTATATGCAAAGCTCTGTCTTCACTCATGCACTCACAACTGCTTTTATTCATATCTAACAGCCCTTGCAAGTTCCCTGGGAGCAGGCACAGCAGCTGTAGTTGTTTACACCCCAGTATCAGCTGGACTGGTGTGGTTTCCCCACAATTAACAGCAGCTAAGTCTTGACGAACAGCAGATCATAGGAATGACAGTGCTTATGCAGAGACACATAATGTGGGTATTCAGAGACGCACACAGAACCACTGCATTAACCATCTTTTTTTAGCTTGTTCTATCCAAGTCATCTTCTACTGGCATTTCTCCCTAATTGTAGGGCACATTCAGTGCCCAGGGTTTTACTGTCACTTTCCAAGCCAGTTCCTGCATACTTATGGCAAGACGCCACATCAAAAGAAGGACTGATTAGGTGCCTACAGTGGTTCTTACACCAAAATCCAACATGACAATCCAGAAAATACTCAACACCTGTCTAACTGAAGGTCACTAAGTTTGCTACCTACATCTCTGCCTCCATTCTGCTGAGTGTTCTCATCAAAAGGCTACAGGGCCTTTTCTTCCTGGCATCTCATTTCTTATTACTGCAATTTTCTGCAAAACCACACACCCAGCCTGCAAGATAGTGTCTAGGAACTTTATTTGGAGGTGTGCCATGCAATGTGAAGTGCCACAGGATGGAGAAAGGAGAACATGTCCATAGGTTCTTGTTCTGCTAAAGAATTCTGGATCAGATCAGGATGAATGTGCTGGTTCAAATTATGTCTCATGTAGGGAAACATGAGGCTTTGGCCACATTTCTCATAAGTCCCATTCAGTATCCAGTTAGGCCCCCTTTCTAACATGTCTGATTCTCCTCAGATTTTCTATAAGGAGCCTATTCCCCCAATTCTGGATTTTGGGTTCCATTTTGAGAAGCTAATGTTTAAATGTTTGATCTTAAATACAGAATAAACTATCAGAAATGCCTTTGTTCTTACAGGTGTGTTCACTGAGAGAGACTGTTACAGGCATGCAAGTGACAGGTCCGAATCAATCCCTAGTCCCCTTATCAAATTAAAAGGAGGCAGAGACAGCTTTGAGAAGCTCTGGCCAGCACTTCCAAAGGACCAGCAGTGTTGTACTCCTGCATATTTCCAATATTTCAACTTTTACGATGTGTCATGTAAAGGAAGTGCTGGAGAAAATGCTCAAAGCAGAAAGAAGAGTGGCAGAAGCCCTCCTCTGCTCCAAGGTACTGTGTGGTATAAACAGCCTACTAACAGCATAACAGCGAGGATTTCATAAATCACAGCAGCCTCTCAAACTGCTGACTTACACCTATGGGCCACAGAGCTCTAAGCTTCACCTAAATGCACAAAGCAGCAAAGGAAAACTCGAGGTCACTTTGTCCTTACTTTCCAAGCTACACTTATTGCAAGTTTCCTCCTGAGACTTACAGCAGAGAATCTGGCACATCACCATCATATAAGCATTTCAATTAACCTAGATTCACAGCTTCACTTCTGTCTTCCCAATGCATCCAAGAAACTACCTTGTTAACAAAAGCAATGTTATTTAGCTGGGGAGAATTATGTAAGCAATTAAGAGCCAGGCAGAGACCAAGTCCTGCGTTATCAGACACACCCAGGCATTATGCAGCCACTTTTGATTCACACCTCCTTTTCTTGATTCTCTGGTATTTGTGTTTAAGATACTGAATTTAACACGGCAACAGAGAATACCAACTAACAGTTCTGTATTTATCAGCTATATATGCTGTTTGAAAAAGTGGGAAGCAGCTACCTGGCACACCTTCAGAGACAAAGGTACATCCCTTCCCAAGCAGAACAGTAGATATAGGCCTTTACCTACAAAGCTTACCAGACGAAGACATTTTCTTTAATATTTGCTTGATTACTTTCGTTTGCATTTAATTATACAGATGGCTGAGTGGTTTTGTAATTTTATAGCTGGCCTGTGCTAGTAATTGATGTGGTAGTGTCAGTCTTACTAAGGGCTGGTTTGGAAATGCATGGGATTTGAAAAGCTGCTTGTATTTAAAGCCTCTAGTTACAATGCAAGAGATGCTATACTATGAATTAAATGAAAGAATGTTAAACAATGTTGGGGTTTTGGGGGTTTTTTTGGGGGTTTTTTTTGGTTTGGTTTGGTTTGGTTTTTGGGGGTTTTTTTGTGGACTTTACATTTTGTACTCTTTGTCCCAAGACAACACTGGAATCAGTATATCAACAATGAAGATTGTGGCTGACTTTACAAGTCTTTGAAAAACATAACTCCTATACACAGAGGTTTTGTACCTTTCTTCCTGTCTGTTTTCATTAACCTAAAATGAAGAAGAAGTTTATTTTTAATCCAGAAAAAAATAATTTTTTAACCCTTAGGCTGATTGAACACTAGCATGTGAGAAAGGAAAAGTAAAACACACAAACGAGCAAACATACAAACAAACCCCACAATAAATTTATATTTCTTTTCACCCCTATTTTGTATTTATGAATCTAAAATTAAAGAAACCGCTGTACTAATGGCATAAATCTACATTATTTTCTGGAGGCAGAATGATGATCTTTAGCTACACCTTCCAAAGTATCAAGACCTCATTATCTAAAAAATTACTTTTTGTCCTATTTCCATCACAACACTGATCCATGTCAATGCAGCTTCCTGGGTGAGTGATGATAGTTATGCACCTTTGCCTGTAGCAGTCTGACATAGTTTAATTTTGGCAGCTTTCAAAGACTGTATTTGCTTGGGCTATTGACAGGTGTTTTGTCCTTCTTACTCTGTTGTCAGGATTTGGTTCTCATTTGGGGTAGAGTTGATTCATGTCACTAGACAAAGATAGTCCATGATATCACTGGCAACTCACTTAGCTCTTCTATCTGTTCTCCCATATGCAAAACACAAAAATGGACTAGATCCACATGAGATGCTAAACCTAAATTTTAGAGACCCTAGCTAATAGAATCATATCTCCTGTCGGTAGTGCTCTTATGTTCTTCAAATATCTACCGAGTGGGAGCCTAAAAAGAGGATTTGCAAAAGCCTTATTTAGCCAGCATCAAGTGCTAAAAGCACAGCCCCTTCTCTTAAAACAGATACATACACGGGTAGTTTGTCTCCTCTTGCTTCTTTTGCAATAGTAGTGGAAAGCATGCCTGAAGTCCAAAGCCAAATCCCTCTTCTCCCTAAATAGGCTTGAGCCCTATGGAATACCCTAAAGGAATAACCTGAAACTGATGGCTTTTAACCAATAAGCCCTATTTACCTACTCCTTGCAAATCTGTTCCTATAAATGTAGCCAGTTCAGAAAATGGTCAACAGTGAATTCCCTACTGTCTCAGGCCACCTAAAATATATTTGGACTGTAGATATCCAAAGAGTTCAGCAGCATTTCAGGGAGCAGACAGAGAGATCCAACTGTGGACTCATAGGCTTAAAGCTACAGCAGGCACGCTGGAAGGCTTGGACTTTGCCTTACAAAACATGATAAATAGCATTTGACAATTCACTGCATGGGATTTCAAAACTAGCATACACAGAGTGAGTAGGAACAGTTCTTCCTTAGATGGTCATTGTAGGGATAGGTGATACCCTGAGATTTACACCACTGAAGGCAGAAAAGGTAGAACTGTAAAAAGACCACAGAAGATGATGTTATTTTTCCTCTAGGGCATGTCAAAACAGTGGTTTTTGCAAACACTGAGAGGGATCTGACTTTCTGAGTACTACTTTTATCACTTAGCCACTTATAGGCAGCAATAAATTTTCTGCTGATGATTTGTGTCACACAAAGGAATTCAGCTGACTGCTGTTGTCAATTTGTCCCTGTAACAGAGTAAAACTTGTTCAGTCAGTAAACAGATATGTCCTGAAGGCTGGAAGAATAGATCTATTGGGCAAGAATTTCAAGAAGGTACTGTTTCTATGCACTTGCTTTTGAAGTCAAAATCACACTTTTTTCCTACGTAAAAAGGGCTGTTGTTATGCTTATTTAAGATTTTCTCTGTTAACTTTGTTTAGATACCACCCTGAACAACGTCATTAAATCACATAAGCTAAAGATCAGTTTTTACAAAGCATATAGATATGAAAAACTGAAGAAAAGAGAAGCACCTTGCCTATAGCCAAGAGGAAACCAAGAGCTTAGATCATCACATCACCTTGTGCCCAACTCTGAGCTCATTGAAATTGCCCCCAAAACTGCTGTTCACAGTAACAGAACTTAGCACAAGCTCCTTATTGATCACTGGAGACACACTCCTCACATTTGGTCTGTTGTCCAAACCTATTAAAAATCCTTTAGAAAATCCAAAACATTTCTGTTGTGCCACTTATAAAAATTAGCCAATGAATAGGCTGTGAGTGAAGAAGTCATGTTTATTTTTGGTAATTTAGAGCTTTGAACCGTTGTTTTGCGAGGCTGTGCAACTTCATGATCCAGCTAGTATCCACATATAATCCTAGCAGCAACCTAACTCATTGCTAAACTTATTTCTTTTATCTCCTAGCAAAGTAAACTGCTCAAGGAGACTATGTGATTTTTTTTTTTTTGTGGTATTGCAGTTAAGCAGATCCTAATCTGTTTTGAAGATGAAGTAGTCCTAAGATACAAATAACCAGTGCGTCTCCCAAACAGATTTGGCCAATTCCTTCAGAAAACTCACAAATTCAATGTGGTTCACTGTAAAGCATGAGTGGTAATGCCCAATTTGACTTTCCAAAATGTTCATGTGTTTGCATGTTTCTGTCAGGCTTGAGGATTTTGACTCAGTGGACTGTAAAAGCAGAATCCAGTTATGGGGTTTGGGTCAATATTCAGGGCAGACCTTCCCTCAAGTTGGGAGTTGTTCAGCACCAGGGCCCTGACTCAGATTATCACTGAGAGTGATCTCGTTCAAAGCCATACAAGTGACTCACATATTTACTTCCCTGACTCTCTCTCCTCTTCCTTTAAAGTTAAAATATTGGGCCACTTTTCTGACATCAGCTCACTGACATCCAGCTATCAGCTGAAAGTCAACACAGTAAAATGTTAACCTTTCCTCCCTGAGGTCCCTCCAGCAAATGACACTTACACAGTCTCTGTCGTTCTGCCTATAACATCTGCCCAGCAGCCACACCTCAGGTCTTCTGGAACCACAGCTTGGCCACAACCTCACATGCCATTCCATGGAGCATCCCTACCACCCAGCTCCCCAGCTCCATCCCTGCAGCCAAAGCTCAGGCATCACTGACATCATCCCTGCTGTAGCCTCTCTTGCCTGGGTCTGATAAACAGCATCTTGTCCCCTCAAAGTGCCTGCTGGGGAGGTGGCTGTACCCATCTCCAGCATGGTGTGGAGGCTCATCTTCCTCGGGGTGCACGAGGGTGGCCTGCACCCTCCCCAGCACAGCTCCTCACTGCCTAGTTCTCCATCCTCCCTCTCATGCATGTAGGATATACACATAGGAGAGGGATGGAGTACCTCTCCTATGAGCAAAGGCTGAGAGAATTTGGATTGTTCAGCCTGGAAAAGAGAAGGCTTTGGGGTGACCTTATTGTGGCCTTTCAACATCTGAGGAGAATTTATAGAAAAGACAGGGCAAGACTATTGACAAGAGCATGTAGTGACAAAATAAGGGGGAATGGTTTCCAATTCAAGGAGTGTAGGCTTAGCTTAGATATCGGGAAAAAAATCTTTACCATGAGGGTGGTGAGGCAGTGGAACACGTTGCTCAGGGAAGTTCTGGATGCCCCATCACTGACATTATACGGCCAGGCTGGATGGAGCTCTGAACAATCTGGCCTAGTGAAAGGTGTCACCGCCCATGGCAGGAAGGTTGGAACTAAATGATATTTAAGGTCCTTTCCAACCAAAACCACTCCATGAAGTGATGCCGTGAGCACTGCTGCTCTATCTGAAACGCTGTTCCCCCACCTTCTCAAATAATTTTCTCTTTTTTTCCTGTGTGCTTGACGACATGGGGGCAGGGTGAGTTCTCATGTGCCAAAAGGCACACAGCCCTGTCTGAGCGGCTGCCTGCCCAGGCCCGGCACGGCCCCGCCGAGCTCAGGCTGCAGCGGGCTGCTGAGCTAGCGCCGAGCAATGCGCTACTGGCAGCGGGGCCTTGTGGGTAGGGGAGGCGGGCTGCGCGGGGCCGGGGAGCCGGAGGCCGGGCCGGGGGTGGGCGGAACGCGGAGAGAGTGGCGAGGGACAGCGAGGCCGGCGGGGATCGCGACTCCCGCCCCAGCAGCCGGCGAGCGCTGCAGAGGGAGCTGTACTCTGAGCCCGACCCCGCGGCAGCCGCTCCCCCTTCGCTCGCCGCCTCCCCTCGCCCTCGGAGCGATGTCCCGGCGGAGCGGGCAGTGAGGCGGCGGCCGCCGAGGGACGCCCTGAGCAGGGAGAGGCGGGGGCACGGCGGGAGGCGCTCCGTCCCTCCCTTCCACTCTCTCCCCTCCCTCTCCCCGCGCCCGGGCGGAGCAGCGGCCGTTTTCCCTCGCCCTTCATGCCCGGGCGGCGGCCACCGGCGGCGTT
>WEKY01019216.1:0-13076 GCA_013390045.1 Picathartes gymnocephalus | reverse complement strand
TCCCCTGGCGGCCGAGGCGCTGGAGCCGGCGGCGGGGATGCTCGAGGGCCGCCAGAGGAAGCTGGAGTCCATGATTCGCGACCCGCGCTCGCCGGTCAACGTGGAGAGCCTACTGGTGAGGGGCGGCCGCGCCCGGGGGGAGCGCTCCGTGGGGGAACAAAGGGAGCGCTGCCCGCGCCTCAGGCGGGCGGGAGGGAACGGAAAGGAAGGAAAGGGCTCCCGCGTCCTGAAAGTTTTCTCCTGGGGGAGGACGAAGGATCGTCTCCACGCCCCTGCCGGGCCACCAGCAGCGGGGAGGTGGCGGGAGCGGCCCTCGCCCCCAGGACTCTATTGAGCGAGGGGACGGGCACAGTGCTATGAGAGGAGAGCGAGCGCTCCCCGATTAGGTACATCTTATTTGGGGGAAAGCCAAAAACATCCCTGGCAAGATCTGGTCGGGGGAGAGGAAGGCTCCTTGTTTTCCCTCCCAGCATCGTTCACACCGTTCGCTTGCGCGCCTCGTAATCACAGCGTGTCCGTCCCCAAAGTACCTGCCTTTGTGTGAGCTGCCGGGCTCACCCCCTGTGAAACGTCCGCTGATGAAGCTGAGGTTGCTGTGTGATGTGGAAGTAATTCAGGAAAAGGGGACACGCCTAAGGGAGAAATGTAACTGGGGGGTTCAGTGGGGCCACGTTTATTTTTCATTGGGGCAAATTGATTCGTCTGTCTCCTGTTTCAAATAGAGTTTTTCTGTGTGAGTGTATGAACTACGATTTTTTACTTTAGTGAGAAGTCTGTGCCCTCGGGAAGAAGTGTGAAAGGGGTTAGATTTCCCCATTTAACCATCTGAACTCTAGAAAGGCAGCAAGAGACAGATTATTATCACTGTTGTTATCATTGTTATCAGTATTGTTGAACTTTAGGGTCTTCAAATCTTATATTTCCAGTTTGCCCCAAGATTTCTAATGTGTCCCAGTTATGAGGAGCAGAAAAAGGGGGAATAAATCCCAGTCCTTCCAAGAGTTACTCAAGGCACTTACGCTGTGTCTTTTTTTGTGCTTTCAAATGACTCAGTTCTGCTTGGCCAAAAATACAGGAACTGACTGAACAGAACGTATGCCTGTGCTGTGTGAAGAATATAGGAATTTCCTATAACATCTGAAAAATGTTCTTCCCGAGGCTGTAGTGCTGTGTTACTCCTCTCACAGATGTTCAGAGGCATAATGACATTCATAATCAATGGAGGGGAGTGGGAAACAGTGCTACATATCTGACTGGATTCAGATAAGTTTTTGCCTAGGCCAAAGCAAAGAGAGCTGCCTCTGGGCTTCGCTTGCAGCATTTTCACTTTGGTATTTTGCTAGGAAAACTTTGACCTGTGGCCAAAAAAGAACAGTTAAAAATAGTACAGCATTCTGAAAAATGCATCAGGTTAATACTTAACCCCAGTAGACTTTTTCACACTCTGCTTTTATACTCAACAGCGTGATTCTTTTATTCTCTCACCTCCCATGCCTTGGACATGGATTAAATACACTAAAATATGTTTATGTTTTTGAAGAGAAAACCTAGCTACAAAATTGAGACTGGGATGTTTAGAACTTGATTTATTTTTGGTTTTTTTATATGCTAGCAATGTAGATGGCTTCATGTAATACACTGAGAAAGCAAACTATGGGAGAGTGTTAGCTGGATTGTAAATGCATTTTTTTTACAGTAAAGGTCAACACTGTTCTCTGCACTCTGTAAGTATTGTTTAAAAAACTAGCAGCAAGTAAAATATAATGCTAATCAATCAAATTTCTTAGCTTGTCCAGTCTACATATCTGTATATGAAATAATGAACTATTTGTTATTCTTTTTTAGGAAATTTGCAACAGATTTCCTGTAAAACCTTTTTCTTTTTGTCTCTGGTATTGTTGCTTTATGCCGTTTGGCATTAATTTTGTATTGTTGTGCTGCTAAGTAGTTTGAGTATGAAAACATCATATTCATATTGAAAAATTTACTTGTTTACTAAACAGCTCACTTTCAGTGTAAATTATCAAGAGTGGAAATGTGTTTTCAGTTAAAAGTAGAAATACAGCAACACAAACTGAGAGTCAGGGAAAGCATCTTAAAAAGACTAAATGGAATGCCACTATTTCATCCTCCAAAAATAACATAACCAAAACTAAAAATGTGGAATGGAATTCAACATGGAATTCATTTCCTTACAGTGTAAAAAGTCATAAACAGCTGCTATTCTGTATTTTGGGTGCATGCTTTATTTTTGGGAAGCCGTAAAAAGCGAAAAAGTAGCTGTTAATCTATAACACATGGTGTAAATTTGAAAGATGTGAGAACCTGAGGTAATAAGCTGTCTTTCTCTGGATAGCAATTCCACTGTCATCAAGAGATGTTTTATTCAGTGGCTCTAAATGGAGATACTTTCTTTGCGTACCTTCCTGACCACAGGATGGGTGACCACATCCATCTGTTTCTTCAGCAGGAGAATCTATGAAGCCAAATACATTGCTTAATTATGTTCCAGTTATCCCCCTTTGAGCCTCAAGAGAGACTGTTAGATTTTATAATGGGATTTTTGCTATCTTGTGTGCCTTAACACTTGTTATTAATGCCTGTGTTGAGCATAATTATTTGTGTTTGATTAAAGCACATCTTTGAAAAAGACCTGATGCATTCTCAATTCAGAGGTATTCCAAGATGGAGAACTCCACATTTAGTTTGTTCTCACAGGCAGTTATGAAGGCAAAATAAAAAATCCCAGAAAACAACCAACCAACCAAAATGGTGGCATGGTTATTACTACCCGTTTTCTGCTAAATAAAAAAAAACAAACATGGAGTACTTTCTACACATTAGCATAGATCAGACGCACAACCAGTACTTGGTGGGGTTCTTCTGGTTTTGGTCTGATAAAGAGATGAAAAGAGGAGTGCTAGAACTGTGTACTCGGTGCCATGATAGGTGTCAGCAAAGACATCCACAAAGGGAAGTGGTTATTGCAGCCTCATTGAGGCGTTGGCTGAGTGCTCCTTCTCTCATTATATCTTGTTGAAAGCCTGTTGTTAGGTTGCCTATGCTAAGATAAATAATTTTGATATTGTCACAGCTTTGTATGGTACAGTCTTACTCTTTTTAGACATGTAACTGTGCATTAGTGGTTATGGAAACCTGTTTTCTATATTACATTTACATCATGCAGATTACTTTGTAAAGCTACCATATACTTATTATTTGCTTTTCTGCCAGTTGTGTTATCCACTAATTTAATGAAGTGACATTTTTATGTGTACTGCATGTACACATGGATGATAGCACTTAATGGCATTTGACCTTGGGTGATCCATAAGAAACCCTTCTATAAATACATTCCTACCGAATAGTTCGGAGTTGACAGCTAAATTTAAGGAGAGCTCAACAGCGCTTCTCAGATACCTTTGGGCATTTATGATTTTGCATATAAGCTCTATCTACAGTATGCACTGAGTTATTTTTGATAGTATTTAATACACATTATCTAGGGGTGGGTTGGCAAGTGTTATCTGCTCTAAAACAAGAGCAGATAGGTTGCTGTGGGCTGTGTAAAACTAATCCAGACCTCCACTTCCTTGCCATGTGTAATTGTACCGCTTCAGCGCATGCTGAGCTCAACTTTTGAGTTGTGTGGTGGTGATGAACAGCTCTGGTAAATCTCACCATCCTCCTCCTGCAGTGCTCTGCCTGGACTGGAGCTGCTCGAGTGCAGTTGTCCAGAGAAAGGCGCTTGTGTTTGCCCTTGGACTCGCTCGTTCAGTGCAAGCCTGAGGATTTTAGCGTTGAGCTTGAAGTTTGACATTACACTGGAGGTGTAAAATGTTTAAGTATATATTGCCTGCTCTGCTATGGTTGTGTCAGCTTTTGAAAGAAGTAGCTCTTAAAACTGTTAATTAGGCAGTGCAGCAGTGAAATTGTGAGCACAGTGCTGGGCTATGCTGGAGTGCAAGCATGGTGGACTGAGAAATGGAGAGATGATTAGCAGGAGAGTGCTCAAGTGTCTTAGAAAACACATACCTCAGAACTCGAAAAACCCAAAGCCACAACCCAAAACTGAACTAGTTTGTCATTTATTTCTTTGTTAAATAAAGCTGACAGGTAAACTGTGTATTTACACTAGTTTGAACATGAATAGATGTTCATCTATGTGGATCGTTGCCATCAAGACCCTGGAATTTTGCTCTTAATGAAAAGTGGGTTGCAGATACAGCTGTGACTCCCATGCTTTCAATAGGTGCATCTGTCCATAACGATCTCTTCAAGTAGTAGATGCCAACCTTATACCAAAAGTGTTAATTGAGCAGATCACTAGGCTGAGCTCTGTTAATTCAGGGTCTCCAAGTCATCACAGCTGATACAGTGTGTCCCTTTGCAGGATTTTAGCCTTAGGAACTTCTTAAATATTTCATATTTAATATGAAAGTTGTTTCCCTTTCCTGAATTTATTGCCACACATAATTTTGAATGAGCAAGAACAATCTGTTGTGTTAATTTGAGCCAGCAAGTACAGGGAAGAGCTGCAAATGTAGCAGTTAGCAGGATCTGATCTAAAATTCATTGCCCACTAAGTAATTGGAAGGCCAGATGATTCTCTGTTCTTGAAGAAATAACCTTTTCTTGTTTGTTATATTTCCTGTGCTGTTATTTCTCTCTTAGTTTCTAACTCTTTCTATAAATGTTCTATTTTTGATCTGTAATTTTAGAGCATCTACTGCAGAGCTAAAAAAGATGATCTTTAAAGAAACAGAATTGTCTTTTGTTCATTGTTCCCCTCTGATGGATTTATATATAGCAGTATAGTTAGCTGGAAAAAGACAGTTATATTTTTCTGACAGTTTTATGTGTTTTTATATCTGTCTTATTCTACACTAGGATTAAAGTGTTTCACTTCTGGTTTAAGAAAGCAGAAAGAACATTTGGCTCAGCTTCAGTCCTTTTTACTGCCACATGAGATGCATGCAGATTTTGTGTATGTGTATTCACAATAGGCATGTTCACTCCCAATATTTCATCTCTGTTGATCAGATTGCAGAGTATGTTATTAGTATCCTTTAATTGTTCAATCTTTGTAACAACTTAAGAGGATCATAAATACACTTACATTATCAAATTAGCAGAGTTTTCTTCTGCTTTATAGGTGCAGGAATAAAAATTCAGGAACTGTTCACTTCTACAAATACCAGTAGTCTCAGTTTCAGTTGGAATGTGTGCAAATGCCCATTAGAACCTGTTTTTTAAAGTACATTTTCAGTTCTAACTAATTGAAGAGCAATGCCAAAGCATTTGGCTCTTTGTCTAGTAGTGCAGTCCATAACAAAAGCTGCCTAATTTAAAAAGAAAGAAAAGTGCTACCTCAGTAGCCAATCTGCACAGCAATCACTTGATTTTTTTCTTGCTAGTGATTGATCTACAAAATATGACTGGAATTGTATCAGTGTCACAAAGGAGCTGACTTTGGATTTTAAAAATGAAAGTGACTGAAATTTGGTAGTAGAGTTTTACATAATGAAAGATATAAAAAATAAATCTGTGTATTTTTATAACTCATAAGCATGGAGGGTTTTGGGGGGAAGAATGCTATATTGTGTCCAAGGTTTCTTCTAAACTGTTACACTGAAAAGCAGCGAATGTTTCTGGTAACAAATTTATTTAAAATACTTTTTTTCTTGGTACATCCCATTGGTTAAGAACAAGAATACAATGTTTATATTGGCAAACTCAGCCAGTAATAAACTTATTTTAATGAGCTGTTCGCAATGTAAACACAAGGTTGAATGTAGCGCTCAGTTCCCCAGCCGTGCCTGCTGTGTGTGAAGCTCCGGCTGCTGCAGCAGGGCAGTGTCCAAACAGCCCCGCGGTGCCAGGACAGCGCCCGCCCGTGTGCCCGGCCACGCGCCAGCTACCTGAGCGCAGGTGAACCCTCACCTGCATCCTTCACTGGCAACATTAGATTCTTTACCTGCTAACAGTTTTAAGACTGTATGCTTAAATGAGTGATTGGGCCTCTAATGTGCAGAGGGGTTGGAATATTTGGAAGATTGTGATCTTGTGAATTTTGTCCAGATTTCACTATGTTGGATAGTCTCAGTCTGTAAGAGGTGCTTTATGTGGTATGGACTTAGCTTTTTCTCTGTGTTCATCTGCTACAGTTACAGCTATTGAGAGAGGGGCCTTTTTTGTCTATGAAGTATCACGGAGTTCTGTTTTTTGATGGATACAGATTTCTTCATTGTTATGTGAAACATGCCTCCTGTTCAGTCTTTGCTTCATTTGTTGTAGGGTGTGGAAGGTGATAGATATGAGAAGAAAAACAGTCTGGGTACCACATACATTTGATTATGTTTGTCTTCCATTAATTTTATTTCACGTAGAATGAATTACCTAAGTCAAATCTTTGCAAAAAGTAACCAATCACCTACTTTGTGTTTTCTGTGTGCCCAGACGGAGACTAATGAGTTATGATGTTAGTGTGCAGCATTGTTACTTTAATTCCACAGTCATTTCATCATTCTTTTTTTTTAGGATAGTGTTCAGATGGTACTGAGAACAAAAAGAATAGTGTGCAGGAGGGTCTGAACCCTAATCTACTGCTATCACTTTATGGCTTCAGACAAATCTTTCTTTGTTTCCAACTATATGGAATGGAGATGATGAAGCTTTATTTTTAAGGTGTACTGGAAAATAATTTAATATTTAGAATGGACTTATGGGATTAAAAAAGATGATCACAAGTAAGCTATGCCCAAATGTTTAATTCTGACCTTGAGGATTCAGGTAATCAAGTGATTGCTCTATTACCTTTTGACTGTTCTAAATCATGGGTACTGATTTTATTAGTCTATATTTGAAGTACAGAATCCTACATAAAGCAAGATAAAGTTTGGGTGACTCATCCAAACACAAGAATTTTCTTGTACTTTCCTCCAGGAGGAAATGAAGAGGAGGTCACATACAGGCATGAAAGTAGGTTTCAACAACTATGAAAGAAGAAAAGTTAAGCTTTAGCAAATAGTCTTTTTTTTTTTTTTTTTTTAAATCTCAAAACACATAATGTTGACTGTTACTGTCACCAAATAAATAAATAACTAGAAGAAAAAAATGCCTGAGTTCTACACTTTCTTACAAATGCTATTTAAAGTTTAACTAAAATCTGGATTACTATTTAAAGGCTGTAATGCATCATTGTTCTTTGTCCACATCACTGCTGTTACAGGTAGTCATCCAAAGTCTGTAGCTTAATTGTTGATTAAATATCAAACATTGTTCTCTCAACAGCATAGATTTACCCTAGTATGAAATATATATAGAGAAGGATCTTTGGGAATTCCTTTTTATTGAATGAGCTCTGAATTTGAAAATCTGCTTGGATTTGTTGCTACTGTACAACTTGATTGACCCTCTTTATTCTTCTTTTGTTTGAAATGAAGAGTGCTGCATTGCTAAATTCACAGTACTGTGCATGTGCATACTTTCAAAGAGATTATGCTTTTAAAATAATAATAACACAGGTTTTGGTTGAGGGATATACAAACGTTTGGCTTGCCTATCCTATGAAAATGTTCTATTTCATACAGAAAATAGTTTTAAACTGGTTTTCCTTGTGGTTTCTGAAACTGGTTTGTTCTAGTCTCTGTTTTCAGTTTAGTGCTGATTACGTTTAGTGCAAGATTAGGGAGACAAGCCTTGTTATTTGTTGCATGTTTGGGATTTTTATTTGTAAATTATTTTTAGCACTATCTGCTATATAGGGAAGGCTATATTATGATAGGCTTCTAGAATGTGCAGTTAAAGTCATTGGAAACAAGCTGCAGTAAATAGATAAAAGATCTTACGGAGTTACTTAATATTGGTTGCACCCCTTCTTACATAATTTTATAACTATGCTTGACTTCTGAATTAGGGGTTTTTTTTGTGGAATTTTAAACTTTTGTGATAAAATAACCATGAAGTCTCTCAGTTTAGGAATAGAATTATTCCTTCTAATAGTTTAGGAAAATGGCGAAGAGCAGGAAATAATACCATGTTGGAAGCTGTTGGTTTAGTGAGTAATGAAAAACTTTCTAATGCCAGGGGTATGCATTAGTTTCCTTTAGACAACATCTTGGGACCTCTTCCTCCAACAGTAAAAGTTAGCCCACTTAGGCATTAAGCCATAGTTTTTATTTCTTGGCCTGTTCAATTTAATGACCTCTTTAGGGTGTATAAACCTGGATTATAAAATAACAACACCTCCCCCTTTTTTAATGTTCTTTTATATGAAAAGTGACTGAGAACAACTGCTTGAATTACTTATCTGGCAAGGAGGTACTGACAGTTTATTATTCTATTGCAGCTGCTGGTATTAATTTAAACATTATTCTATGTTAATTTTTTTCTCTGTGAGCAAAAAATAATAATTCTGTTAAACTTAAGACTTGCATCCATGCTGGTATTACAAGCACCTGAACTGAGCTACAGATCTGATAGGGAAAGCTAAAAATAGCTGCACTTTCAAAAAAAAAAAAAAATCCTATTACTAAATTGTTAAGTTTTGTAAAGCCATTTTTAAAAATCACTTTCAAGTTCATTTTCCAGTATTAGTTTAATTGTATGGGATGTGCTTCTTTTTCATTGTATTTTTAAGTTATTTTCCTTATTCCCCACTCGTCATCTTCCCAGAACCGAAGGATTTCTCTTGACTCTGCAAATGTGGCATTATTGCTGGTGAGGGTGGGAAGCAGCAGAACTCCGTTGTCAGAATTTTGCTGGTAAAACCTGAATGTAACAGCAAACAAGGCAGCCCGAACACTGTTTTGTATGCATGTAGTGTTCTGTGTCAGGAGTATGTTAAGCTTGTATCAGAAGATAAATAATAAATACACTAATACGAGCTACATCTCCTGAAAAAATATCATGTTGGCAATTCCTTTCAATCATAGGCATCCAGCTAGTTCTCTGTTTTAGAAATTATTTCTGTTAGGGTTATGAAGAAAACCTCTAAATATGAACGCTATGATGAAGAATGGTTCATGTGCGTAGAAGCCTGAAAAAGTAGCACCATGAGGTGTGAATCATTTCATCTGTTTTAATGGTTGGCTGCCTCTGAAGAAAGGCAATTTAAGTGTCAAAATAAACTATTTCAGTGCTCTCATTTTTTTAGAAGAAATACCAATATTTGTTCCCACATGTGCCTTGCAGTGTTTCTAAAGTGCCAGAAGTCCCAAATGTCCTCTCTCTACCTGTGAAAACATCTTTGGCAAATTTTGACAGATATAAAGTGGAAAATGTAACTTTAAAAATTTTGTAAGGTATGACGTTGTTCATTATTAATAGTATTCCTTATTTTATATGACTCTACTGCAGAACATCACTGAATCAGAAAATCAGAGAAAATATTGAGCCCAACTGCAGAGCTTATTTTACATTTTCTACAAAGAATGGACTATTTTGCTGAAAGAATGTTTGGTATAGGTTGGGTAAAAGTACATATGGTGATATGGTATTCATGTTTTGCAATCACACTGTCTAAATTTATGAGGGAAGATAAGAAGTGTGTCTTACAGACAGATGGGAATTAATAAAATTGCAGTATAGTTGCAATGCAGATTGATTTTTGTTAAATCAAAACCACATGAATGTACACTGAAGTTATTTCTGTTTATCAGTGTGTTACATCAAATTGATGCTGAATGTCACAGAGGAGAGGAATGGTTGTTTTGCCTTTTTGGAGTATGCAGGAAGCGTGACTGAAGAAAAGTCTTAAACACATTTTATTCCAAGTTAGAACTTTTTAGTTCTATTTTGATTTCAAGCTTATTTTCTAGAGTTTATCAGAAGAGGTGGTCCTTTCTTGGCACATGGGAATTGTTCTTGGGTTTATACACAGATTAAATTTCTGAATTGTGGAATTTGTATTGGTTTTACTGCCATCATGCCTTGATTTTTTTTCTCGTGTGTGAAATCTTAGCACTGTTGGGTCAGTTGTCCTCTAAAATGGAAGTAGGGGAGAAACATGTGCTTGAAGCTGTAATATCATAGGGTCACTGATGCTGAAAGCACCTGTGGATTGTGAGAGAAGCATAACATTTTTATCTTCTTAATGTTTGATTGCATGTAAAAAAGTAGTGAAAAAGTCGTTATTGTGGTAAGATATCAGTGTGGTAAGTTTCTATCTGATAACAGTAACTCAGACTGTGTCTTCTCTGTAGCTGGTGTTGTACTGCCCTGTCCCTGGAAGTTCCTGGCCCAAGGCTGTCCAAAAGCATCGCCATGGTTACAGTGAGGGGACTGGAGGCCTGTCGGTACTGCCAGAGGCCTGAGCAGAGAAAGTCTCAGGCATATTTGCAGCTGGTGTAACAGAGATATTATTAGCTAGCCAATAGCTGTATAGTGTGTTAATATTGTTAACCAATAGTATAATACTTGTGTCTGACTATTATAAAAAGGACACATCGTTTGAATAAAGTTAGTTGAAGCTGAACCCTGAGTATTGGACTTTTTATACTGCTCTCCCTTCCGTCCCCGGGGATAACAGTGACAAAGGCCTCACACAGAGGTTCAGCTGCTGCTGTTGTTTCACAAAAGGATTTACAGAATACCCTTTCAACTCAGAATATTCTGTGTATCCTTCTGTGAATCTGTGATTTAAGTCAAAACCAGCAGAATAATCAGCATTTTAGGCTTAAAATGAACCTTGCCAGTGCTCAGAGTGAATTATGGTTTCCAAGGCCACATCTGTAGCAACAAGTGAAACAACAGCAGCACCGATTACCTCAACTTATTCCTGAATTATTTCTGAAAATGCTGGTCTTTGTGTAAATGAACATATCCCTATTCAAAAATCAATTTTTTTTTTAATGTCTGAACTCCCTTTGACAGTGAGGTGTATATAGCTAGTTGTATGCACATTTTCCATGTAGGGTAATAGGGAATGACAAGAAACTCAAATCAGTTAGGGACACAATTTTGTCTAGAATGGCATGGAACACCAGGGTCATGCTCTTACCTACTCGATGTGCAGTAAAACTGTTAAACTGTTTTTTGTTGATACAAGGACTTTGTATCCCCAGACTTAAATTCTGCTTTAGTAGACAGCTAGTAGTGATCTCTGCTTGCTGTTGGGTAGCGCCACGTTGTTGTGGCTCTCCTGTTTCTAGTTAGGTCATGGTTCTGTGCTCTCCATCTGTGTATATTCATATAGGATGTGTGCAGAAATACTCTTACAAGAGACCTATGGAAATTGTTTTTCTTCCCCACAGTATTTAGCCAATTGCATACACTTCTTCTGACCCTAATGCTCTTGATGCAGAAGTTTTTTCTTCAAATGTAAAAAATATGATTCCTTGAGGAAGGAGCTGATGCATATGGCTCTTGTGGGGATTAATCTGCTCAGGTCTTAGGCAAATATTTTCTTGCCTTTCCATATAAGAATCACTTGTTACCAAAGCCGAAGGAAAATTTAGCAAACATCAAGTTATTGTCTGTGGGAAAACTGTTTTTCACTTATAAAACCATGAGGAATTCAAAATCTATTTTCTATTTTGCTTTGCTTTCCCAAGTAATTTAGGATATTCACTTAGTACTGAATTTCTTGCCATATTTTTATTTAACAGTTGTGGGTTTTTTTCATTCTTTGTATTCCAAAGACATATTTGCTTAAAAAAAGGAAAGCGATCATGGTGGAATAAACACAAGCTAAAGAAACTGAAAAATATTCTTCTATTTTAAAATTTCTTTTTTGCAGTCATAATCTCAGCTGATATTTTTAACACCTGTTTGTAAACAAATTCTGATAGAGTTTTAATTTAACTGTCTCAATGAAGGCAATTATCTTCTGCTACATGACAAGGTGAAAAGGCAGGATTTCATTGTCTGCATATATGAAGATGGTACCACTACCTTGCAGAGCTGTTATCAGTTGAAAAGAATATTTTATATCTTGTTCAAATTTTACAGTGCCCAGGAGCCTTTGCTTGTAATAATTTTACCTTGAAAACACTGTGAAATAGTCCTACTATTCTGAAAATGCAAAGTACTTCATTGTCAGATTGAGACCAAACTTCCTGAGGATGTGGATTCCTTTGTGAAGATCTCTATCAGCCATAGACAAAGATGTTAGAATGTCCACGGGGGATGAGGGAAGCCAAAAAATGCTGTAGGATGCTGTATCTGTTTCTGAATTACTTCTAGAAGCAGAAAGAGATGGATTTTGCAGACACGAACTTAGTAAATAGGTGAGTACAGTGCTTGGGTCAGGTAACTCTGGTCTGCAATGTGGGTGTAAATGCAGCAGTAATTAGGACAAGCTTAAATATTCTCAGGTAGTCTATAATGCTCTGAAGGAAGATACAACAGAGAGAGTGGCCCTTTTATTTTGGAAAAAGTGGGCACAGCTGAGGGCAGATGTGTTCTCAGATATATGTACAATAATTATTATTAATGGCAGCAACTTAACTTTTCTGCCTTAGGACTAGCACCTTTAGAGGAGGAATAGACATGATCTGTTCTTCTAGTGGTCTTGATAATTGGAATAAGGTTTTCTGGATTATTCTTCAATAGTCTAGTTGTTTTTTTTTTTTTTTAAGGGTATGTGTATTTTTGTATTTGTTTAAGGTCTTCCATCATTAAGGGTAGTACCAATCAAATTTTTATGTATTTAACAAAAATACATCTGTCTTGGAAGAATTTGTAAATGAACCAATAAAATTGTACAGTGTTAGATGAAGATACCAAGCACCTTTTAATATTAGAACAATAAATGTTCAGAAATCTGAAGAACAGAGAAGTTTTCAGTAAGAGAAACTGAACCTCAGTGATCTCAGAAACTTCTTAGCCCGTCTTTCTCCTTTAGTAGTTTTATGAATCCAGTTTAAAGCAAATGGTTAACACAAATAGTTTCACAATCAGTTAAAGCAGTAACTCCACCTACTTCCCTGAGGCACCTCCTTGGTGGTGACACATTATTTGTGCTGGTGTGTTATGAATTGCCTTGAGTACCTAACAGAGATTAAAACCAGCCTGAATCATTTTCTCAGCTAATCCTGGCAGATTTGCAGAACAATCACCAACCATATGAAGTT
>WEKY01019214.1:1098722-1197607 GCA_013390045.1 Picathartes gymnocephalus | reverse complement strand
TTTTTTTTCTTTTTGTTTTCAAATGTTTGTTATGATGAAGGATCAATTGCTTGTCATTTTTAAACCGTGTCTGGCATTTAAACTTGGTAGACAAAATTTATGTTTGAAACATTATTTTGGTGACATGGGGATTTGATTTGCCTTCATACACACAGCCACTACATTTGGAAAGACTTGGCTGCAGTATTTTTTGGGATGGAATTTCTTTTGATAACTTGCTTTAATAAAAGTGTGTTTATTTTTGTTATGCTGTTTCTTTGATTAAGATCAGTGCAGGAGCATTTCAGACCCCAAGGCTTCAAAAGGATTTGCCTGTTGTGTAGTAATTAAGACACTTTGGTAATTATCTGAGTGATCTGGCAAGGGGTATGAAAATGCTTTCTCTAGATAAAGTTGGCTGCATGCTCAGAAAACCAATATAAATATTGTATTTAATAATTACTTAAATTGTCCTAAAGAATAATAGGATGGTTTCTGACACACGCATTTGATTGTAACTGTAATAACCTAGGGTGTTATGGAGTTATCAAGCCTTTCATAGTTTGTTTTTTTTTTTAATACAGCCCTTTAAAAATTTTTTCTTATTGATATCTCTTAATTTGGAATGAGGGTTTGTTTTAATTTTGGGTCCATGTTCACTCTTCTCTTTCTAAATAGTTAAGTACCCTAGATTACTTTCAGTTTTAAAAAACAAAATGTTGCCAATCAGAACAAATAGTTTAGCTTAAATGAAAATTAGTTCTTGACTCACGGAAGGGTTGTTTGATTTTTAAACTTTGCTATCCAGTATGGGCAATTGAGGAGACATTTAAAAAAAATATTTCATGCTTTGTATCTTAAGATTTCTTTAATGTGCCTTTGTGACCGCTGAACGTAGAAAACTGTGATTCTCATGCCTTTACTAAATACTGATATGTAAAATATTTACATGTAGCTTTCTTCTTTAAATGATAATTAACATTCATAACTATTCCTGAAAATGCTTTACATACTGTTTCCTCTCAGAACTAAGTTCTCAAGATGCTTGAAGTGCTCATATTTTGTTATCAAATTTGGCAGCTGAGTATCGGTCTGACTTTAAATGACTAAGGAAAAAAAAAAATCCCAAACTGTATTTTATTTCCCTCCCTTAGTATCCCACAGAACCACCAGAATGCCTTGTGGATTTTCCCATTCCATTTGCTGTTTCCTGGATGCCACAGGTAATTGCTGGACTAGGCAGCTTTTTTAATAAAAAATACATATGCAATGGAGGGGTGGTAACAAGGGGTTGGGTTTGGTTTTTAACTCCAGCTTTTCTGCCTGTGTGCACTTTATTTCTGTAGGTGCTCATGAAAGTGTAATGACACTGAACTCCATGTTCCTTATCGTAGTACCTTAAATATCTTCCTTGCCATGAGATATTCCTTGCATGTTGTATGTACCTTGTTGGGGTGTTTTTAAGCTGTTTATATGACTGAAAATTCCCTAGGAATCATGGTGGGAAAGTGAAAATGAAGTTAAATGTATAAAAAATTGTCTGGTTATAATGAATACAGGAAAGTATTTAATGAAATTCCGATTTCTTAGTTTAACTGATATTGCTGCTATGAAGAACCACGTTGTCTTTTGTTGGTCTCTCACATTATTTCATGTACTTGTTAAAATGAATTTAAATGTGACCACTCAAATACAAGTTAATTTGAACTATATGTAGAAAATAATTGATATTTAATTTCTTTTGAGTCAGGAAAATAGTTTTTACATAAATGATTGCACCTGATAATTTTAACTCTCACACGGGTTTCTATCCAGCAATAAATACTAAATTTACATAGGGAACATGGCTGGGGAGTTGCAGCAGGATATGTTTAAACCAGGCATATAATTTTTCTGCAGAGCTTAAGGTTCTGTGTGTCACCTCAGAACCACTAATATTGAGACGAAATAACTGCAAGAATCAACCACTGCAAATGAAAAATGTATTTATTTATGTAATTCTAGGTTTTGATTCTCTGGTATGGCTTGGAACAGTTTAAATAAATGTTTTTCCCTTAAATGCTAGTGGAGTCCCTACACTCTGGCCAGGATTTCAAGTGCTGTTCCTAACCTCAAACTTAATACATACTCTCAACAGTGTTTTATTAATTTTACAGCCTTGCAATTTATGTTGCCTCAAATTAACAACATTTCAAACATCCCTGACAGTGACTGCTCCTCTGTGTTTACTGTTAGTAATTTTAAAGATGGACTCGTGTTTTAATAAAATGTTCTGGAAAAACCTGACATGGAGCAGCCTTTGACAAGTTAAAAATAGGGGTGGATATACTGATACTGGCACTACAGCCAAGGAAAAATCCACTGTTAAAAATACAACACTCTGTTGCTTAAAATCTTTTTACAGTTAGAATTACCTGCGGACTATTTGAAAACATGAACAAAAGGTGTTTGTGTGTAAGTCAAGAGCCTGTTTTGAAATCATGAGACAGTAATTCCAGCTGCAGAGAGCCTGCTCTAATCCTGAACCAAGTACCAGCAGACAGCAATGCTTCAGCTGTACAGCAGCTTTTGCAGATTGACCTTGTGCGTGTGGGTGACATGAACCCAACACTTGTGGGGACAAATGACTTTGGGAATTGTGGAAACTGTGTTTATTCTCCAAATGTGTGGGAATCACTGCGGCGAGCAGCCCTCACGCCGTGATAAAATACGGGTTAAGCTTAGATAATGCTGCAACACCACTGGTAGCAGAATTCAGCAGCTACTCAAGTGCCTGAAAATTTTGCTTCCTAAAAGGGAAAAAGAGCAGGCTATACCTCTTCTCTAGTGAAATAATGTGGTGTTTCGGTACCAATTGGTCTTAAAGTTTTAATATTATGCCTTTAAAGTATAAATTCACAAGGTTTAACTAAATTGCTGCAATGGCACCATTAGAATATAAACTCCTATGAAAGAAAATATAAATAGATTGCAGGTAATTGATTTTTCTTTCCCACCCCCTGTGTGTGTTGCTGCCTATTTCAGGCTCATGGATTTTAAACTTGAGGGGTTGTTGGTTTTTTTTCTTTTCCTTCTTTCTTTTTTTTCCCCCCCCTTCCGTATAATAATAGACGTGGCTTTATGGCATCCATATTAAAAATGGGTAATTTTCCTTATGGTCCCTGTCTTCCTGCTGGGTTGATAATGTTTTGATGTATTTTTCTTTTGCTCTGATGAGAGGTCTGCTGCTGCTGCTCTGACATATTCATTTGGATGAATAATTATAACTTGCACAATGTCAAGCTGAAGATGGTGGGGTTTTGTGCGTCATGACAAGCCCAGTAGCCAGTGCAGGTGTCTCACAGCATGAGCAGCAACAGCCAGTGGATTCTGGCTCAGAGGAGACGTTTTAGAGTAGTAAGAAATCAGCACCAAGGGCAATGCTGCTGCTGCTGCTCCTGTTCTAAGTGCCAAATAAATGCAGAGTGCTTCTCAATGACAAGTGCAAGAACATCTACTTATTTCTGTTATAGCCTTTTTCTAAAGAACCAGATAAATGTGCTGTCTCCAATTTTAGCACAGGCTGGAAGTGCAGTTCTGCAGAATCAGGGTGTCTCAAGTCAGGGTGAGGTTTCCAGACTGACCACTGCCCACCTGGCTGGCTACATGAAGGTCATGAGAGTGGAAATTAATGACTAATGAGGTCGTGCAGCAGCCGGCAAGGAAACAGGAATGCGAGGTGCAGAAGGTGGACTGGTGGGAATGAGATTATCCTTCAGTTATTTAGATGAAAACACAATAAAAAGCATCGTAATTGTGCTTTTTCTTGGCAAAGGAACTTCACAGGCACCAGCTGTAAATGCAGAAAATGGAGATGGTTGACAAGACACTTTATAAAGATTTCAGTCTTGTGTCTTGGCTTGATTTCTGTTAAGGAGAGGGGAAATTGTGCTGTTGATGAGAAACTGTTCCCAAACAAATCTAAAGAATCATAAATTCTGTAGGTGATCCCTTTTCTCTTTAATGAAAATTTGCTTTATTAAATTGTATTTTATTTATGAATTCAGGAAGGGCAAGCAGGTAATGGCACCTACAGTTTAGGCTATTTCACCTTTCCTATTAGGGGACTTTGCAGTTGTTTTAATTTTGGATAACCAAATTCTGTGTTAGGAAGAATTTTAGCCCAAAAAAATCTCAGAATAAAGATTGCATCTTTATCTGTTTTTGAAAAATAATTTGCAATCAGCTGTTCTATATTTACCTTAATTAGAACTTTTTTACCACCATTTGATTACTATTTAGTTCATCCAGGATTTGGAGCAGATGCTTGAAATTTGGCAGAACAGCCATATAGGTTACAGCACTTCTTAGAAGTTCCTGAAAGGCTTCATTGGTTTTTTGGCAGGCACAGACTTGAGATTTTTCTCTTTATTCTTCCCGGCCTCTGTGGCTCTAGAAGTAAGTACCAAGAGTAGTGTGACATTTTTTCCCATTCCTTCTTATTCCTTTGATTGGGAGGAATGGTGTATGGGCAATAAGGGTGGACTTGGGAAAATGTTTGGATTGAAGGAAGAAAGGAATTGGCACGAGGAGGTCCTGGTGATGAGGTGGAGAGGAGAGTGCAGAGGATAGAAATGAAAATAAAATGGTTGAGAAACCCTATGAGACTTTGCTGGTAGAAAAGAAGGTGTGTTCCTTCCAGAGGATCTGATTTTCCCTGGACAAAAGTCAATGGTGTAAATGGATGAGGGATCCATGGAATCTGATAACACAAAGGTGACATTGGGGTCACAGTTTCTGGGGACCCATCACAGCCAGTGTGTTTATGGAGGAACCAGTTTGGTTTTGTGGGTGCTTTTAGACTCAGGGTGAGCAGCACTGACAGTCTGAATGATGAAATTCTTCTTTTCCAAGGCGTTTTGACATATTTCACACAAATTCTAATTCATTTGTGTAAGGGGGACCATGAAACAGTTTGTGGTATTTGACATTATTAACAATGGTCTTGGTGTAATTTAGACCAAAGAAAAGTGTGATCTCAGGCTGTTCTAAAAGTGCTGGGCAGTGACCAAAAATTAGTTGGTTAATCAAATTAAAGGGAATCTTGCAGTTTTCATGGTTTGCATGACAAGCAGGTGATGTATTTAAATAGCTATAGATGCATTTATGTATATAGCAGGAGACAGCTGGCAACATCAGTGAAGCATGCAAATAAGATCAAATGAACAGTGTAGAAAAAAAGAAAAGAGATTTAACTACCTTTTTAAGGAACATCATTGAAAAATTACAATTAGTATTAAAATTAATTGGATTTTAAAACTTATCTGTGGGTTATAATCCCTTGATGTTTCTTTTTTCTAGTGAAACCCTTTGAATTCCCGGAAGATAAAGATAAAAATGATTATTAGAGGATTTATCTGTATGTGATATAGAAAAATGTAAAAAATCAAAATGGAAAGCAACTGTTGCAAGTACCAGAAAATTATGCTATTAATTTAAGTGTCATCAGAGCACAAAAAGATCACATTTCAGGACTGTGTGAAAATTATTAAAATACTGGAAATAATAGTACTTAAGATGAAGATACTATACTCTAAGATGTGGTTAAGTGACTGACACTATTATATCACTTCAGGTATTATAAAAGTAACAAAATGCTTTTAAAGATAATAAGCGTTACATTTTGAGATTGGCAGAATTCACACTTCTCTGCTTAGGTGCTTTCCTACTTTAATATAATTTAACAACAGCAGGAAAAAATGTAGCATTTGATTTCCAAGCTGCACTGTTTCTTTCTAAAATACACATGCACAAAATATAAAAAGTTATTACATAGAAAATTCTATTTCTTCATCTGGGAATGCTCAAATAATTTGCTGCTCTTTGTCCAGGTGAGAAAGAAAGAAAGAATATAATCACTACAGATTAAAGGAAACCATTCCTTTTGTATTTTGTTTAATTCATGGAAAAACACCTGTCTGAGAACAGAACTTTTAATTTGCTTTTTCTTTTGAACTTCAAGATACCTGAAATCTGGTCCTCTTTGGGCATCTGCACCTGCAAAGGCTTCACTTGACCACCAAGTGTTTTTTCCTCTTGCAGAAGTCTTTTCCTGGGGAAAGTGACTTCTTTTTGCCCACTGATGATTTCGAAAAATTTCTTTTGCATTGCTGTCCTGTCTAATGAAAGGTATTTCTGATTCTGTGTAATCCACTCTCAAATATTGAAATCCCCCATGTGTAATCCTCTGCTTATTAGATGGTTTCTCCTTCTCATGCCTTATTTACAGGATTTGAAAGCTGATCTTAAGCACCTGTTTTTCTACTGCTGAATTTTGAGATAATGATGAGGTTGTTAGGTGATATTCCATGTTTCATGCTGTGACAATACACTGGGATACACACGTGGATTTTAACACTCCTTAAATGAATAAATTGGTTTTTAAATATTCTCTCAGGTCATTGGTGGAAACTCAATGAAATCTGTTCAAATTTCTTTTTTACTTAGAACTCTTTAATGGACATTTACAATCAGTTCCTGGCAGCTTTGGAGTCGCTGAAGGAATTCTGGGATGCCCTGGATGAGATTGATGGGAAGACATGGGTGCTTGAGCCAGAAAATCCCACACGGAGTGCTACAACCAGAAGAATTGCCATAGGTAGGAAAAGAATTAAAGTGATGCCGTAGATTTGAGGAGTAAAACTTGGGGAGCTGTTCTGTTTTGCTTGTCTCATCAGATGGTGCTTCTTTTGGTTTGGAAAAGGAAAGGCAGCTCTTAAAACCAAAGACAGAACTCACCTTTTGTGTATTACAAAAATAACTTTCCACAGAATACTGATCCTGTTTGAGAAATTCATTAGACCTCTCTGGTGTCAGATAAAGGAAAAATTCTGCAGGAAGACCTTGTGTATTTGTAAATCATGAATGTGGAACTGTCAACAGCTGAGCACTTGCATGGAAAAATCAGTATTGCACTTCAGATCAATTGCACTCTAGAAAA
Organism: Picathartes gymnocephalus; assembly: GCA_013390045.1. Classification (NCBI taxonomy): domain Eukaryota; kingdom Metazoa; phylum Chordata; class Aves; order Passeriformes; family Picathartidae; genus Picathartes; species Picathartes gymnocephalus. The sequence continues at coordinate 1,190,649 of WEKY01019214.1, read as the reverse complement.
ATCAGTATTAGTAAAAAATCAGCTTAGGTGAAGCCCTTACCTCAATCACAAATTCCAGATTTTTAAGCTTTAGATTGATTCTTAGAGTGGAAGGAATATCAGAGTGCAGCCCAAGGGAAGAAAGGGGGTTAAAGGAGACAAATGGGAAGGACAAAGACATAAAAGAGAGGAAATGAAGCTTCCCTGTTAACCACCTGAAAATGCACTTCAGTTTATATGCTGATGTCTGGCATTTTAAGATCTTAATATATATAGGATAAGGAATTGTTATAATTATATATACGAGATAAGAAGTTGTAATTGCCCCTGTCAGAGGCTGGAAATGTTGGGATGTTATCTTTGCCAGAAAAGTGCTGCTTTTTAGCTGAAATCCACAACACCAATAGGAAATTACAGAAATGTGAGAACAGAGAGTGGACCCACGTTGTCCCTGACAGCTGTAGAGGGAGGGAGGGAGGGGAGCTGCTTCCTGGGAGTGGAGGGAAGGGCAGGAAAAGTTCAGCGAGTGGCTGGAATGATGTGGGCCAGGCACCACTTTGTGTGCACTCAGGAGGGGCTTTGTCCTTGTCCTGCTGCCCTTTGCCACAGGCCAAGGAAAAGGGAAGAAAAGCCTCCAAAAAAGCCTCAGAGCTGAGGCAGGATGGGCCTTTGAGCCCTTTGTTGTCAGGCACAGAACCTTCAGCTACCACTGAACTTTGATTTCATTCATTCCCACCTCTTCCAGGAGGAAAAGCCTAACACAGCTTTAATTACAGTAAAGGTGAGGCTTCACCTGGGCTGGTTCAGAAGAGATTTTGCTGTGATGTTTCGGAGCTGGATCCAGAGCACCACAGAGCTGCTTCCCCCTGAGGAACAGAGCCATTCCAGGGATGGTGGGGTGTCCTGTAAAGCCAAATATTTGCTGTTTCAAAAATACAAAATTGTTGTCTCAGCCCTGAGGGAGGGGACTGACTTCTGCTGTGTAATATTCGGTTTAGGCTTCTCTTTTTGACTATAGAAGATAAAGATGAATTAGTAAGTTCCGTGTTTCTACCTTTAAAGTTTCACCAAGATTTTGGATAGATTTTGTCATCTAGCTTTAGTTCATTATGCTTTATTTCTGAATAAGTGTTAAGTTAAGCTAAGTCTAAAAGAAATGCAAGCCTGGCAGATTTTTTTAATCAGTAGTATTTTTAATTACAGTGTGTGGAAATGTAAATATTTAATATATATACTGATATTTTGTACAATAATTTGGATACCTCCCAACTTTGTTATTATTTATCCTAATGAAACCCAGCCTGTGTTAACCAATTTAAAACTTTTAAAAATTATTCCATTTTCAAATCCTTGACTGCGAAGCTTCCCCATGGCCTTGCTTTCTCCTTGCAGGGAACAATGTCTCAGTGAACATAGAGGTAGATCCTCACCATCCAAACATGCTTCCAGAGTGTTATTTCCTTGGAGCAGATCATGGTAAGGCAGCAAATTCCCCTTGTTTCTCCTCTGGACTCAGATCTCTCATCCAATCCCTACCTGGGAGGTTCACTGGGGTGATGCCATTATTCCTGTCCTTTGCTTGCAGCAGTGAACCCTCTGAGAACTAAACTCAACAACAACATGCACTTGTGGTGAGTGTCTCTGGTAAAGCAGGCTGGAAACCCAAATGGTGTTTGCCATTCCTGGTGTGGACTTTTCTCTCTCTGTCTCCCACCTGCAGGGATCCAGAAATCAGTTTGTTACAAAACTTGAGAGAGCTCCTAGAAATTGATTTTCCATCTCCTGCAGTGTTGGAAAAAAGTGTAAGTTGGTTTTGGTTAATGATCAGTCGTTATTGCTGAATAAGTCACATTTAAATGGTCACTTTCTAAGAGCCAGGGACAATCAGGGACTTTTGAGAGGTAATTGGATTAATACATTGTCACAAGGACTTCTGAACTTCCAGCAACAGTTGTCAGAGCTTGTTAACCTTTGATTAGAGGTGCACACTTCCCTGTGGCCCTCATAGCAGTGAGGCCATTAATAACAGGCTCCACGATTAAAAGGAAAAGAGGAAGTTCCAGAGTAGCTAATGAGATGTGGAAAATCCAAACATTCTGTTATGGATGTTGATGACTTCAGGTCTAATTAGGTAGAGCTGCTCAGAGGGGACTAGAGGCCATCCAAATACTGGCGCATTTCAAACAAACTGGGAATTAATTTTTGACAATGCTTTAACACTGCATTATGAGCTTTGCTTTCACTCGTGAAGCTTCTAAATTAAGATCTGACTGAGGGTTTGTGTCTAATGTCAAATCATAATGACAAATCATAGTGGTTAATAAACAAGAAGTGCCCAAAGTATGAAAATGCTTGTTGAATGAGATGTAATTCGGTGAGAGGATGAAATACAACCCAGTGAATCTTGCACACCTGGAACCCAGTGTCACTCTACGCCATTGTGACATTAACATATATATCTTAAAGGCAAAAAATAGTAATTCCAGCTCACAGAAACTGCAAAAGCAAAGACACGGGTGAAGCTGTTTGTGTGTTAGCAGCCCACCCATCCCTTTCAGCTGTGCTGTTGTGCTGCAGGACTTTGCCAAGGACTGTGGGATCTGCTATGCCTATCGGCTGGAGGGCAGCGCGCCCGACCAGGTGTGCGACGATCCCCGCTGTGGGCAGCCCTTCCACCAGGCCTGTCTCTATGAGGTAAGTGACCAGCCAGACAAGCTGCTCACTAGCTGGCACATGCTGGCCAACAAGCACTGTCCTCTTAAACTCTGTATGAAGCAAGAGCCCATAAGGCACATTATGGCAGTCACTGTGCTTGTGTTTGTCCTGTCACCCCGAATTCCGGGAAAGGGATCCACCCTTGGACTTTTTCAGTGTATCCTGTCAGATGTTCATCAGCTGAGCTCTGGTAATTAGTAAATCGTTCTTAAATTGGAGATGAAAGCAATGTGACTTCTAACCCCCTTCTTGTGTTGCAGTGGCTACAGGGCCTTCCTACCAGCAGGCAGAGTTTTAATGTCATCTTTGGTGAATGCCCCTATTGTAATAAGGTAAGGAAGTCCAAGGAGTAGAAGTGAATAGAGTGGAAAAGGCAAATGCATCAGTGTTTAACTACAGGTGTTCTGACACAGTATAAAGACAGTCCCACACTAGTGCCAGACTAATTAAAGACCACACTACATTGTATTTCATAATACTTTTTTAATGCTGTAACAAACGGTTCCATTATAAACAACAAAAGGAATCCCAACATTTGTAATAGAAACCCACACAAATAGTTCAGAGAATCCATAACTGTTGAGTGCAGATGAGAACTTGCCTGTATGCAGCATGTACTGACAGGATTATTTTAAAACTTTTTTTTCAAGCCCCTGACACTGAAATCTTCAATGAAGAAACTCTAGGAAAAACCTCTGTGCTGGGAGCACCACTGCACTGCCACTGAAGACACGGGAACAGCAACATCAAAGCAGATACAATGACAACACAATGAGCAGCAGAAGCATCAGAACAGCTGCAGTGTAGGGGTAGGTTTCATCAGCAAATGCCAGCCTAAACACAACAGAGAGAGAGGAACAAGTGGTGTCAGCACCAGCCTGGGATGCTGCTGCAGGAACTGGAGTTACAAGGTGATTGTGTTTCTTTCTGGATTCTGAGAGGATTCTGTAGGGGTCAAATGGTGGCAGCTCTCTTGCAGTGTCTTCCTGCAGGGGAAAAAAAGCTGTGATTATAAAGCTAATATTAAGTGAGATGTGAATCAAAAAACAGAGATGCCATTGAGGTAATTAAGTTATCGTAGAGAAAGCATTACAATTCTTATGGACTCTTACCTCTGGAATTTGCACTTGTATGGATAGTGTATGGTGTGTAACATAAGGCATGGCTAAACACCTCCTAAAGAGACACATCTTTATTTACTATTGAAGTCTACAGCTGAAATTCTTCTCTATCTTTGACTTGTTTCCAACAAAGTTTAATATAGTCAGTCTTTCTTGTGTTCCTGCTAATAAAGGTTAATCCTGGAAACTCAAGACATGACTTTAAGTGTGAATGTGCTGGTTTGATTTGTGTAACTTTTGCCTCTCACAGTGAAGCTGAACTTCTCCTGCCCATCACAGGGAACAGAAACTGTTCTGGCTGGCCAGGGGTGCCTGGGCTGTTGTACATCTCCAGCAGCAACACTGTCCCTGGCCAGCCTCCACCTCTCAAAGGGATCCCCAAACACCACCCTCCCACTTCTCACCCAGCCAAGACTTGACTCTCTTTTCCACTGTCCCTCAGACCCAGGGCCACCTTTGGTTTCCTGCAGAGCTGTCCTTTACCAAGCTCCTGAATTACGTGAAAGGAATTCTGCAAAATGAAGCTAAGAGAATCCTGCCTTTTTTCCTTCTCCACTTTCTCATTTGAATGGCTTAAATGTTATCTGACACCCATTTAAAGTCCCCCCTATTATGCAGAATATTCAGTGAGTACCATAGAATGGTTCTACATAGAAACAGCATGTTTAATCCTATTGGAATAGCAGCTTTTCCATTAGAAAAACTAAATCCAAACACAAATATAATCTAAACACCAGTCCAGTGACTGGTCCCTTTTCTGCAAAAACTTCACATTTGAGGGCTAGGAAGTAACACTGGAGTATTTTCCTACTCCAAAGTTGTGTTTGACCTGTCAGACTCCATCTCCCCTGCTGGCAGCCAAAACCTCTCCCAGGATGGTTCTGCTCACCACTGTCCTGCCTGGTGCTCTCAGGTACAGCTGTGCTTTTGCTGCTTCCCTCTCCCAGCTTGTACCGGAGTCTCCAGGCAGTGATGATCAGACTGCTTGAAGCAAAGAATTTTGGATTAATCATAAAGCTACCTTTAAAGTTGCATTTGTGTGCTCATTAGAAACTGTTCTCATTTAACCAAGTTATTATTTTTATGGAAAAAAACTAGGGTGGAATCCCCTCACTAAAATTACACCAAAGCTCCAGAGAACAGGAGCACAGGGTGATCACTGAGAAGGATGTGGTGCTGCATTATTTGTACTAAAACTCATTTATTTTTACATTTTTTTTCCTGTGCAGTTGAAGAGTAAGACTGAAACTACTCATTCAGCCCTTTTATGCACTAAATTACCAAAAATATTCAAGGTGAGTTTGTTAACTGTTACAATCCTCTGATGTAAAACTCAGAATTTAAGGACTTAATCAACAAGCACTATGAAGTTTTCCACTACACAGAAAAGGAAACTACTGATAAGTTTCTACCAATCAAACAACAGGGTCCATTAAGGGGAGATGGAAGAGCTGGGAAATTACACTCTGCATCCAAGTGCAGGGCTTTGCTCTGCAGCTACACAAACTGCAGTGGTAGCTGGCCAATAGTACAAACAGGCACTTACCCACAGACCTTCAGTGTTCGTGGCAAACAGAGCTTGCATACACATAGTTGAGGCTTTGAGGGGTTTTTTGAAAAAGAAAAGCTGATCTTTCCTTGTCAAGGCACTGTGCCTGTTCTATGGTAACACCAAACCCTCACCTTTTTTGGGTGCTCAGGCTCCTGATGTGTAGTGTAAAATCTAAGTGGCTTCTCTTCCACCTGGAAGTGCTGGCGTCTTCTGCGGGTGTGGGGCCTGCTCAGGCAGCTGCACTGCTCCTGGTGCTCCATATTTTCCTTCTGCTGCACTGGTTTTGGTGAAGGCCTGGCCAAGGGAGCCCGTTGAGGTGCAGACAGTAACTCTGTGTGCTGAAAGGAAGTCAGTAAGTTCAGAGTTACCCCAGGTCCTCATCTGGCACTTGGAGGCACCAGGCTCAGGGCAGGTCAGGCACTGCCCTCCTGGCACTTATTCCCTGGGCTACAAGAGACTCAGGTTCCTATTTGGATTAGTGGAAGGCAGCAAGCATCTGCCAGCTCCTGGAGTTTGTGACAGAGCCCTTGGCTCTCTTCCAGCCCTGTTCCTCCTCACCCACCCCAGGAGCTGGACATGGATGGGAAGAACAGGGAGATCTGGTGCTGCTGCAGGGCCCAAATCCTCACCTGCTGCGGCTCTGCCTGGGGAGGCCTCCTGTTCCGTGTGTTTGGCTTTTCCTCTCCCAGGAGCTGCGTGCCTGTCACCTCCACACACACTTTGTTTTGACAGGCAGGTTCTTCACCTTCCAGCTTTTTGCCCTTCTGCTGAGCTGGGTTTGGTGGAGGCTTTGGGAGGCGAGCCTGGGGTACACAGGAAGCATTTTGTACAGTGAAACAAGCCCAGATTTCACACAGAAAAATCATTATCTTCACCATCTATACACGCCTTAAACAACTGCATCAATTTCCAAACAGGACTTAAAGCAAAACTTCAAGTTTTTACTTAAAGTTCCAACAGGACTAAAAGTAAAAATAAGTAGTTTTACACCTAAAAATGACTATATTTCATCCTAATGAAATTACAGATTGGTATTGATGTAATAATTTTTTTAGGCTGACTTCTACAAGATAAAGCAAGTAGTGAGCTGGCCTCACCCTACTTTCCTTGGCCACAACATCAGCACTTCCACTGTACAGGGAAAAGCTGAAAATATTTATCCAGGGCCAAAACCTGTGGTAAACAAATCTGAGAATTAATGCAAGTAATATTTTATCACCTATCTTTGGTGTGCAACTGGAACCAAGAACCAGGATATAGCCACTGCTGCACTTACGCCACTTCAAGATTACATTTGGATACTATACAGGGAGCAATATCCCAAAATCCATGCAATCCTCTTCACATCATCACGGAGCTGGTGCTACAGGAGCCTCTGTTACAGGTGTCTGCTGCTCTTCAAAAGGGAATTAACCCCAGATTCCCTCCTTTCCCGTGTCCCAAACTGGTGCAGGCGCAATCAGATCAGCTGGAGTCAGATCCTGCTCACAAGCAACAAGTGAGGAGACAGTGGCTTGTTTGCAGTGGCTCCCACTATTCCCAGGTTGTCTCTTCAATGGGAGAAGTGTTTGGTGAAGAAAAGGAGAGAGGGAAAGGGAATGCTGAGATGAAAAGAGTCAGTCAGGATCACTACAGGCAGTGCCACGAAGAGATGCAGTGGGAAGAGCCTGCCTGTCATCCAGCACTGTCAGGGCTGCAGCACCAAGTGCACCAGGCCACTGAAACACTGCATTTTCTGAAAACAGCAATAAATTTCGAGACAGTTCAGTTACCTGGCCTCTCTAGTTGTGTTTAAATACTCCTTAAATCCTCTGAATAACCCTAAAATTGCCTTTCTGCAGCTGTTTTGCAGCGAGTGTTTAGAGGAAACTGGCTCATGTCAGCAGCAGAACTGGCTGCAGCAATACACAGGTGATCCTGGTGTTCTCACTGTTCCAAGGACTGAGACACTCAGCATTACAGATTTCCCTGAGAAAGTGCTGACAGGTGCCAAGATTTACTAACACCCAGGCATTCCCTCTGATCCTGCTCCTGGCCATCAAACCCAATCCCACAGAATCCTGAGGCACAGGAATGGTGATAACTGACACTCCTCAGCCAGGGATTTTCCAGGGGGTGTGACCTGCAAATATCCAGTGCTGCAACAGCTCCTGCAGCCTGCAAGGCTGGGATCATCTTTTATGCCACAGACTGTCGAGTCTTAGGCCAGGCTTAAGAAGGAAATAGATTTATTATTTAGTGTCTGACTCTTAGAAATCAAAGACTTCCGTGAAACAGAGATCCAACAGGATCAGCTGGAGAAAAGTTAACAGCTACCAGTGCAAACTTAAAAAAAACTTCTCAAATGAGTGAGGACACAGTGGTCACTATCACAGCCACACAAGTCCTGCCACCAAAATAGCTTTTGGTTTTGTTAAAATTTTAAAAAAGAGGGATAAACCCAGAAAAGTCAATACAAGTGCTAAACTAAGGATCTGCAATCACCAAGATCAAAACCCAGTGCCTTTTCATTAAACATGAACTTTTGTTCTGCCTTCCACAATATGTAAATAGTGCTGACAATTGGTTTGTGAGGCACTTGCTACAATAAAATCTAATTGTATCATGAGAGAAAGGTGACAATCAGGAGATCATGAAAAAATTACATAGTCTCACTGGTGGTTAATTAGCCATGCAAAACCCCCTCAAACAGATATTCTCTTCTATTAGGAATGATTACTATGCAGGCCTACAGATGTCAATACCACAGTCATTCAAATACTTCTTTCCCTACTAATTGAAGGTTGTAAAGCTCTGGTGCCAAGGTTTTGCTTCCAAAGAGCTAATTTATGACTAGAAGGATATTTTATGTCTTCAGTTGCAGCAGCTACAAAACTCAGCAAATCAGAACCATCTGTGCACTGATACTTGAATCACCATTCATCTCGCAGCCTATCAGTCACATTAGTTTGCATCCTGCATTCTTGGCTCACGTACACTTGTGATGGTCCAAAGTTCACCAGGAATATTAAAAATGGATGGGACCCTGACCCTGCCTTATTGCACACGCCCCAGAGCCCTGCACGGGGCTGCTGCATACGGGGACTTTCACAGGAACAACGGGACTGACATTTCCCAGGAAAACTGCTAATTACCTCCCTCTCTGCTTAGGGAAGCTGGGCTTTATTAACTTAGAGCACTGGAGGAAAATAGCACAGGAGAGCTGTCACTGGGAAAATCCTCTGCCAGTGCACACCAATAGCACAGCTAAAGCCACAGGAACATCTCCTCCACGCTGGGGCTGCAGCAGGATAAAGGCAAATGACAAAGAACAGCCTGAAAGCAAGAAAATGAATTAAATGCTGTCACTAATAAAGGTAACTTTGCTTTTAATCTGGGACGAAGGAAAAACCTGGCATTCAGTCTTGTCTTCAAGATGTTAGTGAACAAAGTCTTTGACTTCCCCATTATCCTGAAAGTAAATCATTCTCCACAGACCTACTGCTTTGAAGTGAGAGCCTGTGGGTCAAAAGGACTCATGGCAGTTCTTCCTCCTTGAGGGTTGACATTCCACTTTTTAGCAAAGCCAAGGGAAACAGGAATTAACAAACATGGATGTATTTAAGGCAGAAGAACTGCTGTGTCAGTCTCATTTTGAGAGCTTTAACTATTTCCTCCTGTCCAGAAGGGAAGGCAACAGGCAGGAGCTGTCAGAAACAATCCCAGAGCTGTCTCACTCACCTTGGACACTTTAGCAGGGCGGTGATTCCGTGTGCGCGCTGCCGTGGAAAATTCCAGAGGGCCATCGTAGCACATCCCACTTGACTCCAGGCCATCCAGCAGGATTTTCTTCAGCACTTGGTACTTGGGCTTCTCAGCATAAGCTAAGCCAGAAACAGAGGCCAGGAACTTGGCTATTTCACCTGCAATGCAGATTTGCCTGTGAATTTCAATGAGTGTAACCCCAGAAGTTCAGAGAGGATCTCATTCCAACATGGATGCCAAGCCTCCAAACGAGACAACACAACTTCAGCTGAAGGCACACTCAAAACACAGAACTGACAATGTCTTGTCTTTCTAGGAGGAGAAAAGGAAAAGACAGACTTGGATAAACAAGCCACACTAAGTGCTTCATCTCGTTATGTTCATGCACTAATTCCTACAGCACTGACAGCTATCCAAGGATAAAAATTAAAATATATTATTGACAAGTATTGATAGTTCTGTGTAAAGGAGAAAAATCTTTTCTATTTGATAGATTACAATACCCATTTAAATATTAATTACTCTGAACAGTATTATTTTAATCTGCATAAATACTATACTGGCAATGCTTTGGAAAAACGCAACTTTTTTTTTTTTTACTTCAAATATTACTATTGTTTTTCTGATTGCATCCCAAAACAGTCCAACGGCAGCAACATTTTTCCATCAAGTGGTTCAAAAAACAGGGAAAGTACCAAATGGACAGAAATAATGCTAGTAGGAAAAACATATGGGGGGTTCAAACTTTTCTTTCAGTTGAAGACCCAAGTGTATCCTAAAACTGGAGTGCTACACCAGATATTAGCATCTGGTCAAATCCCAGCAGGAAAGTTTTATTAAATATGTATACACATCATGAATAAATTTTACCTAATACACACTGCATTCCAATAATTCCTATACAAAAGTCCCAGGAAAATAAGGAAATAAATCAAGAATAGATATTGAACTTTGGTGTTTTCCTTGGGTTACTTTTGTATTTCAGGGAAGGAAGAAACAAGACAAGGCAAACTGTACACCCGTTTTCTTTTTCAAACTCTGAGCACTGAGCAATAAACCTTTGGTAGACAGTTGCTTACTATTTCCATCCCAACAGCTACTTCTGTTTCCAAGTTAGTCACTGCTTCCCAACACCTTGGATTACATATGGCCAAGACCCCTTATGTCACTCCATGGGATGCATCACAGACTGAGCAAGATGCTTTTTTTCTCAAAGACTTTGTTAAATTGGTGTTACTTTCACTTCCCTTGTGCTCCCCCCCAGAGTCAGACACTGAACTGTGTTTAGGAACAGGCTGAAGAGGTACAGGTGCAAGTACACTTACTGCAGCTGCTTCCAGGAGAATCCCACCTCAGCACTGAATCTGGGAGCTCATCCATAAGTCTGAAACAACACCAGAGTGCAACCATTTAACATGGTTTTGGAGCAGGTGATTCCTCATCTGGCATTTAGGAAGACAGCAAGTCTCGGTTCCAAAGGGAGTGGACCTCCAGGATAGCAAATGATTCACAGCACTGCTTTGGAACCCAGATCTCCCCTCACCAGCTCCATTTTTAACTCTTTGCACACTGCTGGCTTCACCAAGACCAGGCTGACACCTAAAACTGCACTTAAAGTTTTTCTTTGCAGGTATTGTAAGCTTTCTAGAAGGGAAAAACAAAAGTCCTTTGAGCAAAAAGGCTTGTTCTGATTTCATATTGATGATTCTCATTTCTATTTTGGAATTCAAGCAGCAGCTCTGCTCTGCCTTCCCATCATTTAGCATCAGGTCCCCTCTGCCATGGAGCACAGAGTTGTGGAAGTTACACCCAGGCACAAGGGGACAGGGAGGTCACATCACCTAAAGTCCCATATGCTTCATTAACAGCAGGGCCACAGATGTAATTCCTGTCCATCCAGAAACAGAAAACAAGCTCAGGATCAATTCCTAAAAACAGGACTAACACCAGCCCTCATCTTGGGCAGTCCAGCACCCACAGGAACCTGAAAGTTAAGACAGATATGAGGGATAACCTGGGCAAGACACCTAATTCCAGGAATGTAATTCATTAGAGTAAGAAGATATTTCTGATAAGTGGAATTTTCTGTGCATTTCCTTGAAGCCTCTCTTTGCTCAGCATCCTGGAAACAGGAGCCACCCAAGGGTTAATGGCAAGGGAAGAATCTGCAGAGCAGCTTGATTGATGAAATTGATTTCCCATTGAATTGTGTGTTACCTTGCAGGGGGCTGTGTAATGATCAGAACTTCTAAAAGGGAAATATTAAACCTAGCAGAGGGTGTCAACATTCCCAGCTGCAGCCACCCTTCCCTGTGCCAGGAGCTGCTGCCCACAGAACCTGTGCATGGATTTTGGGGATCAGCAGCCCCAGCAGGTACCTCTGGGGTGACCTGCCCTGCTTAAAAGTTTGGTGCCTCCTGCAAGTGTGATGTGACAGTTCTGGGCAACTCCTCTGCTGGGGAGCCTGCTACAGGTACCACGTGCAATGAACTCCCTCCTCCAGGCCCAGCTGGGAGGGCAGAGGAAGAAAACACTGATCCACTGTTGCTTTAGTGAGCTCCAAGTCTTGCTGGGAAAAATGAAAGATTTTCACCAAGCTCCTTAGTGTTTTGGTGTTTAATTGTTTGTAATGGCAGTAGGCTTATGTAACATTTAAAACCTACAGGAAAACATCTGAGAAACAGTATCATATAGAAAGTTAAATAAATTGAGTGCACATGTGGAAAAACCTCCAAGAGATTTTTGTACTACGGTCTCTACAAAGCACCCGTGAAGTTTAATAGAACCACACAACAACCTTCTGTATGTGCACTAAGGCCTGTGCTAATTTACAAATGTTTTCTTGGGGAAAAACAAGAGTATTGGAAAAATACACAGCAGACAAAATGCCTGTGTACTGTGCACTGGAATCCATCCTCTCTCCACAGCAGCACAGACATAAACATGCAAAGGAGGGTAGACATGCACATAAAGTTCCCATTTTAACTGCTTCCAACATCTCTCTTAATTAAGGAAAATTGTTTTAGCTTTCTCCTAAGGTGCTGTTCTGCAGCATGGAAAGCTGTGTTTCCCAAAGCTGGGAGCTAGTGAGGATGCTGCAGGACTCCAGGCTGGTGTGTCCACGTGTGGGGGGTTTGTCCTTACTTTGTTTTTGCAGTCTGGACAGCTACAGGGTCCTTGAGGTTCTGCTCCCAGGGCAGCTTCCCACACAACCACTGCAGCATGCAGTAGCCAAGGATTTCAAGGTCACCTCGTCTGGATGGGGCTAAAATGTGGGAAAGGGGGAGGGGGAAAGAGAGGGAGAAAAAAAATACGATTAAGAATAGGAACCTCTTCTTAGAAAATAGAAAAGACTTTGATTGAACTGGTGCTGATGAAATATGAAGAAGCCAAATGGGCAAAGTGTTTTGTTTGTTCAGCTGTATCAGACCTGAACCGCCCTGGCGTTTGGCCACAGGCCACAGACAGGCAGTGACTTGTTCCTGCTCAAGTGAGGGTCAGCTTCCTCACCTCCTCCAACTCCATCCTTCCTCAGTCTGGCCTGTCACATGGACTTGATCCCCATGGCCTCTGACATGATCCAGACAGCCCATAACTGAGTACCAACACTTTCTCAAAGAGCCAAGCAGTAAAACAAAGAAATAAATGTCTGCTGCTAAATTGCTAACACATGTTCCAGGAAGTCCATGGGGTCCACATTGGTCATGCAGGGACTCTGTGAGAGCAGACTAAACACTGATGGCCTTTCCTGTTCTCCCGCGGAGCCGTTTGAACTCGGATGCTGGGACAAAACTGCCATCTAGTGTGCACTGACTCGCCGGAGGCTGCTCCCGGCTCCAGCAGCGCCTGTGGAGCTCTGCACTTCCCCAAACACGCTCACTGCTCAGCAAAGTCCTGGGTGAACTTGCCACTGCTGCTTCCAAAAAGGAAGTTATCTCAGCAACAACTTACTCTCGCTCTGCACACCCCAGGCAGAACGCAAACACAGGAGACAAACTTACATCAAAAATTAACCCCATCCCCGAGCATCACCTACGCAGAAAAACTGAAGTTCATCTATAGACTGGCTTTTCCCAGAGAAAGAGGGAGGGGAAACGTGCAATACTGACAGGATTGCTAGTGCTTGCTGCTACCCAGAGGAAAGCAAACTTGCTGAAACTGAACAGGCAGGAGCACTGCAGGATTTCTTTGACTTGCAGCCTGCAGTTTGCACGTCAAAACCGCATGGAATCTGCAAAACCAGAAACTGCTCGTCGTGATTAAAGACAGACAGATGTAGAAGTTTAAATTTATGCTTTTCCGAAAGGAGTTTGTGCCTTCCAGGAAGGAAAGAAGAGTTCAGACTTGTTTGGCACTTTTTATCCAGCGTAAAGACCAGTAGCTGAGCACTGTGCTGTTAATCCAGCTGTAAACAGATATCACATTTTATGGGCCTTCATTAAATAAATTCCAGAAAGTCACTCGGCGAACTTATCTTTTAATTTAAGAAGTCATCTGCTAAAAGCCACGGTGCCAACACATCATAACTGCTCCTTGTTCCTGTGCACACATTACTGTAAAAGCAGTAGATTAGTTTTTATACATTCCCTATCTTAACTGCTCTTAGGCTCAGGATTATTAAAGGCCCCTGGATCCAACACTGCTGCGCTGTCCCTCGGGCATCGTTTATTTTCTGCCCTGGATTCAGCAACGTCCTAATGCAAGACTTGGCTCTCATATTAAAATAAAAACACAATCTCTACCACTTGCTGTTCTGTAGTGATTTCTCTGGCCATAAATCTCCCAGTAACTGTGGAACAATTCCATTCACACACATGTGTTCACAACTCCTTTTTCCATTATGGCAATTCCAGATCAGATCCATATAAGCCAGCGTTTTTGACTGCAGAACCTCTAATTTTCACAATGCCTTTCTGGCACCTGTTTGTGTGAGACAGGCTACAGAGAGTGGCCCTTTGAGGAAAACTGTCAGAATTCCAATGGACAGTTTTTTCCCCACAGTGGGGATTCACTGATGTGCACCTATAAATAACAGCAAACCAATCAGATTCCGGGAGTTACTCCAAGGGAAGTCATCTTCTGACAAAACAGTCCTAGAGATTAAAGTTTGTTCACAGTTTGGCCATGACTAATGACCTTCCCTCTCACCTGCAGCTCCTGGGATGAAGCCACGACAAACCAGGAGTCTTGGCTGGCACCAAGTGGGCACAGGGACAAAAAGGTACGTGGAGCTCAAGCAGCCCTGGCCAGCAGTGACAGGAAATGTTTCACAGGACACATTCCCCCATGCCTTCATCTCCCAGGCCACCACAAGTGCTGCTAAATACAGACATTTACATGGGTTTTGCAGAACCACATGAAAATGTCAGCATTTGATTCTTTGCTTATTTCTCTCTGCTCCACATAAGCTAAATCCCTCACCTTTTAAAATCATTTACATTCTTGTTAAAAAGTATTTGATTAATCTTTAACGAGTTATTATTATCTATGGGCAATGGAATTATTAGATTTTTCAGACCAAACAGAGCACTAATAGATAAATTTCAATGATATGTTTACTTGCAAAAATAAATCTGCTCACACAATTGAAGATTACAGGAATTTTTGATAAACATCAACAGAGAGAAATCAATCTGCCTTCACTTTAAATACGACAACCAGGTGAAAATAAAACAATTCTGCTTGATAACTTGTCACAGTTACAAGAGTGTACATCTCAACCAGTACTTATTTAAATCAAATTCTTACTTCTCTGCTAAAAAACTTGCTGGTTTTTTTTTTTCTTTTTTAATAGGTGTTTGATTTCTGCTTTTCTACTCAGTGGATTTTTTTGCTATTATTTTAGTCTCACATGAAGTAGTATTTAAAGGGAACATATTGGTGGTATTTTATTTCACGATGCCTTTACAGTTTAATTTTTTAATTTGAAGACTTAAGGCCTGATTCTGTTCTCAGTCCTGCCAAGATAAATCAGGAACAACTCCACTTAAGTTGATGAACTCACATCCACATCAATGAAATGAGAGTTTTAAATATACAACAAACATACTCAACACACAGGCACAGGGTCCAATAACTCAGAATAACTGAAGCAATTCACCTTAGAAGAAAAGAGATGATGCATCTCTCTACACTGGCTTTGGCAGCTATCTCCACTCTAATGTATATTCAATTATTATTTCCAAACAGATCAGTGATATCACAACAGCCACAATATGCTCTCAAAACTCCATTGCTCCCAAGAACTCCTCTGAAACTGAAGTAAAAATGGGAGTTTTCTTTATGGTCTCTGTTTAGCTGATTTTCTCCAGCCTTTTGTAAAGATCTAAGAAGTGACAGATGAAATATTCTCTTATTTTTAATTAGCACTATCACATGATCATTTCACTATTAGTGATTTTTTGGATTAGAAGCTTTTTATAAATGGATCATTTTGGTTGCTGATGTTGCATGGATGTGCAGTGGCACCTCCAACTCTCACTGGCATTGCAGAACATGAATTCATGGTAACTCAAAACCAAACAGAACTCACACCACAGCCAGTAATCCAAAAACCCACAAAGGAAAGGAGGGTTAACATGACCGTGGTGAAATACAACTACAATGAAAATGTATCATCACAAAGTGATAGAACTTAAGGCTGAGATGATTAAAAACCAGACAAATACAAGACCTGCCAAAAATCAGTGCCTCTGTTAGGGGTAGGAGAAGTGAAAAGACAAAAAAAAAGCAGATAATGAGGTTTTGCTTCCCCCAGGTCAATGACCAATGGAATAATGGGTGGCTCCAGAGAAAAGGTTAGAGAAGTACATTAAATTTATGATCCATTTTACTGCTTGGAGGCCATTCCAGAGTTATCCAGCCTCAGACAGGGCAAATGCCAGCCAGGAACCTCCTCTCCTCATGGCCAGCCCTGCACTGTCAGCTTAGCACACTGCTCAAGTACTCCCTGACAATAACCACCACCACGGAATGCTGGAAAGGAAAATCCACGGCACCAGCACAGCTGGAGTACAGCTCTTCCAGAGAAGCCACTCTGGGACATGGCAGAGAGGGACATTCCCTGTGCCAGCCACGCTCTCTCTCCAAACTGGGATCCCACAGACACCCACTGGCTGGGCTGAATGGTTTGTGGGTACGGAACACCCAGCAGAGCTGCCAGGAGGGGATCAGCAGGACTGCTGGGATGGGATGTGCTGAAAGGAGCAGGGCTGGGCTCCTGCTCTGCTGGGGAGCAGTTCATGCAGTGGGAAGCTGGAAGGTGCAAGGGAAGGTCACCACGAGATCTGGGTGGGAGACAACATGGTGGTGGCAGGAGATGCTGGTACCTGGTCGGAAGCAAAAGGTTCCAAGCTTGCAGTAAGGAGAACGTGTGGCAGGAGGGTGGGGACAGGAGGTTTTACTCTTCTTTCACATCTGTGTGGCAGAAAAAAAGAATCACAAAGGTAAGGGCTTGACAAGCAGAGGTGGGCAAGCAGCTGAGATTCACTACCTTTCTGAATTGCTGGTGCAGAGAACAACAGGCAAAATGAAACAGCCCATTGCCAGGCACAGTCCTCAGCTGGAACAAAGTTGTAAATGCTCCTCATCTTATTTTTGCTCCTTCTGGTCATTCCTAGCAGGACAAAATAAGCTTCCAGAGGTGCTGTAGGAGCCTATCCCATCTTTTCCTTGCTAGTGACTCTTCTTTCACTTATAACCACTTCCTCCTCCCTCGTCTGCTGGGCACACGTTTCTAATCCAACTCTCAGGAACTAAAACATCTTTTTATTTATTTCCCACTGCAAAGTTCCACCCATTTTTCGCCAGACTGGTTATATTTTCCTTTTATTATTTAGGATTTACAGTTTGTCCTGTACACAGTCTTTGGGAAACACATATCAAAGTGCAGCAGATCAATAATTCATTTGACCAACAAAAAAAAAAAAAAAAGAAAAAATCCTGCAGGCTCCCTCTGAATCCTAACTATGCATGGACAGATGCCAAATCAACCTCTTGATCCAGAGGCACTCAGAGCTCTGCTCTCTGGAAGCAGGCTCCCAAACAATGTGTTTCTAGGCATAGGTGTTTATATTCTTGCACATCCTTCCTCACAAAATGAGCCCTGCAACGTATTTTAGTCAGTAGAAAGGAAAAATGGCCCAGCACTGAGCTGTGTTTTTCAAACCACAGAGCAGCTCTGTTGAGCAGTGGGGAAAACCAGCACAAGCACAAGGGCTGCAGGGCTTTCCCTGCCATCAGCCCAGTGCTGGCACTGCCCTGGACAGGCCCAGTGTCCCAGCCCAGTTCTGAGGGAGCTCAAGGAGCACACATCACAATAATCCCGTGTGAGTGGCACAGAGAAGCCTGTGCAAAGTCCCCACTCCTGTGGGAAGCAGCTTTTGCTACTCCAGGTGTAAATATCAGTCCTGCACAGACTTCAGTGGGGCCTCTGCTGATGCAAGAGATGGCACCGCTGCTCAGAGTGACAGTGAAACACTGGGAGAAGGGAGAAGCCTCACCTTGGAATCGATGGCAAACACAAATATATGCTGGAGGGAATTCAGCATAGACACTTCATACTCTTATGTTCATCAATGATAGCAAATTAAAACTGGGCTTATGCACTCAATGCACGGGACTGGAGTATTTAGAAGAACCTCAATATGTTAAGTGCAGTAAATCTCCAGAGAAATTAGGTATTGACTGCATGCCTCAGTGAGGAGAAAATCTACAAAAATCCATAGGAAGCATTGATCCAAATATTACTTTTTAACACTAACTATGTAACAATTTTTTAAATGTACACTGAGTACACATATAATTCTCTTTAATTATCAATCAACAAACCAAAATGCAATACTGTTTATACAGGCTGGCCTTTAAAAATTAATACAGTGAGTACACTCCAATGTGACGCTCAAACCAACAGTTCAGTTGTGTCCTGTGAAATTTGCATAAAATAAAAAGGGTTTCAATTTCAAATACCCACATGCTGGTTGGGATGGGATCCTGCCACAAATCCAGGCACGCAATGGTGTGGGTTGGATCCTGTGGCAGAGGCCAGGTTGGGCCCTGCTTGGTTCCAGGTGAACTCCAAACAGAGCTTAAGGATGCAGCTGCCATGGGAACAGCACATCCCACCCGGCCTTACCAGAGCCTGTCAGAAGAACATGGACCAATCCCACCACCCCAAAGTGCTCCCCTGCAGTGGCCACAGGGGAATCAGTGGATTCCACAGTGCATCTCAGGGGACTGTACAACCCAACATCTGGTGAGCTCCACAGAGCTTGGGGAATAACCCAGCACACAGCTGGGTTAAATTCTCACTGAACCACAGAAACTCCAGCATTGACTTAAGTTACTGGGAAAGGAATGCATTTGACTGGCTCTGTGCAAGGAGGGCATCAGCTCCAAGCATTGCCAAGAGGCACTTCTGAAAGTTACAAATTCCTAAATTTGTTAAAGCTTTAAGCATGTCCCTCAAATTGCTGCATGTATTCAGTAGCTGCTTCATGAGCAAGTCAAAATGTTCTCATTCGTCCAGCTCAGCACAGCCACTGATGCTGAGATATTTATGTTGCTACATACATGCAGGAAATGCCCTCTGGAAAGGATCTCATTTATATAAAATAACATTTAACAATTAGAACAATATTCCTGGAGCATTGAAATAAAACTCTGAAAAGCTAGGTGACACCAAAATGAAGGCTGTCTCTGCATCTTCCTTTGGCCAACAGTCTTTTAAGACTTTTCAGAACACCCCACCTCACTTTGTACAGAACACTGTGCTGAGACTCCACCACGGGTGGGGAATCCAGGAGACTTGAGCAGAGAAGCCCTTTGTCCCAGTTGCTGGAAGTCTTTCAGCATCCTCAGACATCTCTGTGCCTCTCAGCCTCACACCAAGACAGCAGGGAGACCCATCACC
This sequence comes from Picathartes gymnocephalus, assembly GCA_013390045.1. NCBI lineage: Eukaryota > Metazoa > Chordata > Aves > Passeriformes > Picathartidae > Picathartes > Picathartes gymnocephalus. The sequence goes on along the minus strand of WEKY01019214.1, from coordinate 1,171,628 downwards.
GTGCTCTGCCAGCTGGACCAGCGCAGTTTCTAACAGAATTCGCTGCAGATGCAGATTTTCCCTGGGATGTTGAGAGCTCTGCTGCAAATGGGAAACTCTGGCAGTTTGACCTGCATGGATTCAGGCCATTTGTCGTGGTTTAACCCCAGCCAGCAACTAAAGTACCACACAGCCACTCACCCCCCACCCCTCCCTAGAGGGACAGGAAGGAGAATCAGGGGAAAAAGTTAAAATCCATGGGTTGAGATAACAGTTTAACACTGGAAATAAAATTTAAAAAATAATAATAATAATGAAAAGGAAGGTAAAGAAAGGAGCAACTCCCTGACAGGTAAGTGATGCACAACAGAGTAGCGATCAACCCCTCCTGACCAACCCCGCCTCAGTTTATCCACTGTCCCTGTTATCCCAGGGTATGGAATTTCCCTTTGGCCAGGTCAGCTCTCCTGGCCACGCTCCCTCACAGCTCCTCACTGCCAGAGCATGGGAAAATCAACAAAATTATCTTCTTGACTGAAGGTAAGCACTGCTCAGCAACACCTAAAACATCCCTGTGTTATCAGTGTCATTCTCATCCTAAATCCAAACCACAGCACTGCACCAGTCACTGGGAAGAAAATTAACTCTGTCCCAGACAAAACCAGGACACCATCACAAGGTCAGAGCTGGCATTCTATGAGAAAAGTTTGGATGCTCTGCAACATACCAGATCCCACATCATGTTCTGCAGGCTCTTCCAGCAGGAGCATCAGAAAAATCTGTGGATTTTCTGTTTGCAGCTATTAAAGCGAACACTTTTCAAGTGTAAGAGGTGGGTAAGCTCCCTCAAACTATCTTTCTGAAGGTTCTTTTTTGTGGAGTCCTCTGATTTTAACCAATTCCATCCTGATTTTAGCTACTTGAGGAGCTTATCTAAGACACAGATTGCAAAATTTACCTCACACTTCCTCTGCACACCTTTTGCCACACAAGTTTGCAAAATTTCCCTGCACTTTCAAATAAAAGGAGTTATCTGTCCTGTAATCACATACCCATCCACAAATACTACCAAACTGGCTGCTATAACTATCCAACAGCCAAATCCCAAATATTCCAGCTTCCAGCTACCCTTCAAACAGCATCCACACCAAATGCCAGTGCACAGCCACTCTGCTCACACTACCAAGGCAAAGCAGGCAGAGTCAGGTCTCCAGAAAACACCCAGCATGCTTGGGAGGGCCAGAACAGTCCAACACAGATGCTCTGCTCACCACAAAGTACTTTCCACCAGGTGAAATGGTGCAGTTGTCTTAGCAGGAAATACTTGCCAGTCTTATTTCATTTTTCCTAATGACCAGAGTTAAATGACTGCAGGTTTTAACAGCTCCAGCAAATTATCAAGACCCTCTACATTACATGGTCAATGGTCCTTTTAATAGAAAAAGCAATAATATACAGCTGTTTGTGCCAACTAAAACTCGTTAGAAAGTATTAGTTTAAAGGTAACAGTTCAGCAGCTATTAACAAGCACAAATTCCTGCAGTTATCACCGGTGACGCTGATCCCCACCAAGCTGGCAGCAGCAAACCATCCCTCCTGCTTGAGATGATCTTGGGGGTGAAGGAGGGGAAAGGGGAAAGAAAAGTTAACAAAAACACTCTTTTGTAGCAAGAGTCAAAGTTTTTCAATAATCACCATTTTTTACACTAGCATAACATTAGAATTGACTTTTTGTCTTGCTGACATAGCAACTAAGAAAGTTGTGTTGCATTGACCATATTGATTGTGAACAATGCAGCCATCAGTGGGACTTTACACCATATATTTTCAATATTGACCTCCCAGTCCCTTTTCCATGGCTCTATGGGTCTGCTATTGGATTTGGACTGCAGTGTAATAAACAGCTAAGGTTTAATTAATGGTAAATGAATACAAGACATAGGTTATGACTTTAACTAATTAGGGAATTGTTGAATTAAGTCTGCCTTGGAATGCAAGGCAGTACAATCAATATCCAATAAAAGGACTATGTATGTAATTTACCTGCAAATGTGTTTCCAATACCATCAAAGTGAGTTTAAATAAGTAAGATATATGAAAGGCTACTGGAAAAAGACTTCAAAAAGTTAACACTTTATGACTTCAAAAAAGGTTTTTCTCCTTGCAGAAGGAATGTCATCTTGAAATACCCTCCCACAACACAGATGGTGACACTCAGCCACAGCTCTCCCTAAAGGACAGTGCAGACTCCAAGCCCTTTTCCTTGACAATGCAGCATTAGCAAGCACCAACCAGTGCTCCCAACATGAACCAATTCAGTTGGATGTTGAGCTCTTCTCAGGGTGTCCTGGGCTGCTCCAGTGCTGTGTGTGCAGAGCCTCTCAGGGCTCCTCCTGCTGCCCCTTCCCCCAGCCCTGGGGAAGCATTCCCAGGCACACGAGGAGGTCACCACATGAGGGGCTGAGCAATCCCCAGCTCTGCTTCTCCTGTGTACAGCAGCTCTCACAGCCTGATTACTCATTCTATAATCACTCATCTGAAATAAAAAAAAAGAAACCTACCTACTCCCTTGTGGGCATCTATGCTGGTAAACTCTATTGTCCCATTATGGCCCTTCCTAGGATTTTCCTGATACTGTTTGTGGTTCCCATTGGGACAATATCTGTAGGAAAGTCCATAATCTGCAAGATAAACCTGGAAGACATGAACAGACAAATGAATAATGCTTTTGTCCTTTGAAAGTATAACCTTTATAATTAAGTCTTAAGAAACTGATAGGTTAAGGACAGCCTTAGATCTAAATTTTATTAAACCAAATGGTGCCTCAGGATAAAATATGTACAACTGGGGGCTATAACAGCTGCCCTCCCCATTTAAATCCTTCCACTACTATGCTCTTATCTTATTTCAGAGTTGAGCAGGATTTCAGTCATTTTATTTTGTTCCTGAGCTCTCTGCTCTCCAGGTGGGCATCCAGACATCATAAACTGCAATATGCCTTTTATGCAGCCTCACGTTGCTTATGGGACCCCCTCCTCCCCTGACTTAAGCAGGCACACACAACTTCCCCCTGTTTGGATCTTTCAGCAGCTGAGACTCTTCAAATTGAACTCCACTGTGCAGAGGAAGAGGCAGCAGCTTCCCCCAGCTGCAATCCCACCCTTTGGAATGCCACTGTCACTGACTTCCTGCATAAACTATTGAAAGTGAAGCATAAAACAGAGCAAAGCAAACCAGCCCTCCCCAATCCAGCCATCCTAGGAAATCACTCCTGAATTTAGAATACATTTTAAAAAGACAGAACCAAACTCTCAGTTACTCTGAAGTGAATACATGGAGTTAAATCAGTGTAAGAGAAAAAAAAATGGGCCCAAATTTTCTATACTGCAATAGTGCCACATTCCATCCACAGATTTTTAGGGCAAAAGCTAAGTCATCTGAAGGCACAGAGATCACTTCTACTAAAGCTTATGGTATGATAAAGAAAAACACCTTACTTGAACCTTACTTTAGCTCCCTCCTCAGCTACAAAAGAGTTTATCCTAAAAAAGTCTAAAATAAACTTTTCTGGCACTCCCTTGCAATTTAATTATGTCACTCCTGGTAAAGGCAAAAGCAAGAAAACAAAAAACCCTCAAGAAAAGTTAAGGCATGACTTTGTAGCACGTTCTGTTGAACTACTGATTCCTGTTTGTGCTCCAGGCAGCTTCAAATCCTGGGATTGCTGGTCTCTTGGTTTTACTGTTTCTGCTGCAGGATCTGAGCTTATCTGGAGCGTGTGAGCTGGGCTGCAGCACTCACTTCCTGCAGGGGGGTGCCTTTTAAAATTATCCATGATGTTTCCCACCTGACAGCCCAGCCCAAGTGGGATCCAGGATTAAAAACCAGAGGCATGGTTGGCTACAAAATCTGGGACAGGCCAGCAGCTTGGCTGGGCTGACTGATTGGATTTTCTCCTGCACTTCTCCAGCGTATTCCTGGTGCTGTGGTGCTGCCCTAACTGAGCCCACAGTCAGAGATCTCACTCTGCCCTAAACACTGAGTTTTGTGAGCTTTCTGCATCCTTTGTGGGCTGGGAAAGAGAGAAGAGCCTAGAAGGTGCATTCTTCCCAAACTCAGTGGTATGCATTGGATTGTGCTTGGCTACAGGTTTCTGACATGCAGAGGAAAATAAAATACCTTTAAAACTTAAGGCTATGCCTTACATTAAAATGAGATTTCAACTGTTAGGGAAAAAATACACCCACAGCATCTCTGGCAGCTCTCTGGTTTGGGCTGGGCATGCCAGCTTATGTGATACAGACTCCCATGGGACAGCCCAGCCTTAGTGATCTTTCAAACTATATCAACAACAGGCCACCTAGAAAGCAGACACAAATATTTGCTAGTCAAACCTGATGTAAAAAAAAAAACACAACCACAAAACACTTATCCTATCACAGTAACTATGAGCTTTTTTATTTTTAAGCAGCTCCATTATGCAGTCCATTTTTAACCAACAGATTTGCTTAAAATACCTTCAGCAGCTGTATCAGCAGAACAGTTTTCAATTTATACCGAAAACCCCCTAAAAGTCCAAAGTAGCTTTAAGTTATCCTGCACTGACTGATGATGGAAAGACTTGGAAATAAAGAAGCAACAGCTTCTTAAAGCCACTCACATGCAGGGTGATCCTGACATCTGACCACAGCAGTTTTCCTCAAAAGTTGGCCATGAGTGTCCCAGTTCAGCCTGTTTCTAGCTGGGCCATTTATCACTTCCATAATTTTCACATCAGATTTTTTCCACAAACATGGCAGCCTCTCAAGGCAAAGCCTCTTGGCCACAGACAAAAATCAATCCCCTTCAGCTTGTACAAAACCAGCAATGCACTGTTACAACCTTGCCACAATCATTATCAGAATGACTGTGTTATTTTAAATTACCATTAATTTCATTTCATCAATTCTCATTATAACCCTTTCATCATTAAAAAGATATATAGTTCTTTATAGCTAGTTGTCACTTTTTGATAATGTAATACTGCATGCCCTTCCAAATTTGCTCAGAACATGGTAGAGGTAGCTAATTTAGAGTTTATAGTTGTTGTGGATTTTTTAAGGGTATGGGGAAGGGGAAAAACAGATGAATATTAAAGAATACTGAGGCAAATTAAGGCAGTTTTCATCTAGGTGCTTTTTTTAGGAACAACAAAACAAATAAGAACAAAAAGAGAACAAAACAGAGCAGAGCAATCAAGACAAACAAGACACTGGAATAAGAAATGTGGATGATGAAGGTGCAGCAGAGACATAAGCTCAGGACAGCTGGGTTTGGCCGTGGTACACTGTACACTCCTTCCCATTCACTTACTTATTTTAACTCTTGTTTTTGTTCAAATTTCTCTTCTTTACACATCCCAGTCTGCACCAGGCTCTGCAGTGTTTAGCATGGTCTGTTATTAATAGATTTTTGTTACAGACCATGAGCCAGATTTCTAAAGCCTTCATCTTTAATTTCATGCACACGTGAACGTGCCCATCTTGGTCAAGTGAACTATCACAGGCACAAATAATTATTTGTGAGCACGAGCAGCCAGCCCCAGTTCCAGCCATCCTCTGCCCTTTTTGTGCATGACTCCCTCACAGTGCTTTGGTGTCTAGAGTGCTGAATATCTGCTAAATACACACAATTCTTACAACTTGTACACAGGATGATATTTAACTGCACTGAGCTGGGCAGTTATCAGCCTGCCCCTTTGGAGTCTCATAGTATTCCCTTTATCTTGAAGGGCAGAACAGGAGATTTATTGCTGGAAGGATGACAATACAGTGATTTTCTTCATGTGTTTCCATTCCTAGGCTTATGGCATGCCTGTAAATAATTAAGTAGATACCTACTAATAAGAGGCAGATTGGTTGCTAATGGCCAGCGTGCTGTCACGTTCATTTGGACACTGAACTACAAAAAGGGTGAGGGCAGACTGAGGTGCATTTTGGGACAGGTGACATTTGGCATTTTGGGTGAAGTTTGTGACAGGGACAGGAAGAGCATCTTTCAAACAAAAGTCAAGGAAGGAGAAAAGCAGGTTACCAGTGAAGAAGGGAGAGGGGATAGGGCATCTCTGCCTACTGGAGCCTTCCTAAAAACACCTGAAGGAGAACAGAGAAGATGTGAATTTTTCTCAATTCATCTGCACTTTAGCAAGTCTGTTCCAGCGGACTAAAAAGCAGGAATCACAACGATTCACCTCACAATGAAAAACAGCTTGAAGTCAAAATTGCTTTCACACAACTTTTTCCCACAAGATCAATGGAAGGTTTTTGTATCTTCTGAAACAATTTTGTATTATTCCATCTCTGATAATCAAGTCAAAGTTCTATTGTGTAACTATCTTGTCTAAGAAACACTTAAAATCAGGACTGAGGTGCAAATGCAATTAAAATTTACAGCTTTAAAATCCAAACAGACTTGAGTCTGTAACATTGCAGTCTGCCCATAAAATCCATGGGGAAAAAGGTGATTGTCTGGAAGAGGTGCTCTCCCAAGCTTTATTTCTTTAAAATGCAGATTTTAAGCTCATGTCTGGTGCTCACTTGTCCCTCTTAATAGTATCACTATTGAAATGAGATGAACGGATTTGAATTTCTTTCAGAGTCTCTACCAATGCTGCTTATTCTGGTTTATCACACAAACACAGTTAGGACCATGCACCAAATTATCTTTAACTCTGCACAGCCCTGAGACTGTGCCGCACCTGTAATTGATAGGTCTGATCACTTCAAGTTTGCTTTGAGGCCTCTGTGAGATTCATGGGCTGTGCACTCCCCTCAGTCCATCACTGCTGCTTTGTGCAGGTCCCTGCTCAGAACCACTGACTGCAGAATGGATCCTGTGACCTGTAACTCGGGGATGGCCTGGCTGCCTCCTGCTGAGCACATCTGCAGCTCTTCCAGGGCACTCGACTGGCAGCCTCTCCCCATTTCTAACCATCATCTGGATTTCAGAAAGGGGACTCTTATTTCTTGGCTGTGGTGTAAATTCACCAGGTTAATTTACAGAAGAGAGAGAGATCAGCAGCAGAAATTGCATTTTTTCTGTCACTTAGTAACTGTTGATGTGTATTCTTACATGCAAACTTGTCACTGCAGCTGCAAAAAAGTTAAAATTTAGTAAAAGGTACATATCCATTTTTGAACAGAGATTTCTCTCTCTTCACCAAAACATAATATGGAATTATATTTTGAATAGAGATATACATTATTTTTCAGAGATGAGTTCTGGTTTCTTTTAAAAACAAATTTCTTTAATTCTAGAACACTTACAATTTATTTTATTTTAAAATCTTAGACCCTAAAGAGAAAGAACCCACTGGCACAAAATTCTTGAAAAACCTCACCACAGAAATCGTTAGCTCAGGCAGTTTTATTATTCCAACTCCCACTGGAGCTACAGAAGCCCCTGGGCTTGTATTCCTGAGCTGGAGTTTGCCACAGGCTAGATGCTCTCACTCCCTATTTATGAGATTAGGTTGATCATTTTACCTTTTAAAAAAAAAAACAAAAAAAACCACCCACCAAGACCAAGGCAATAGAGTTATTCACTGTGACGGCAGAGAGATAAAGGTGGCACAAACACTTCACACATACAGGAATTAAAGTTTAATTCATACCACAGAAATGAAAGCAAATATTAGAAATTCTCTCCCATTAGCACTTCTGAACTAGAATGGGAACTTCTTTAAATGTTTTGTAGAATAATTTCAGCGGATGAGAAATTTTGCTGAAACAAAATTCTACAGCAAATCTCCCAGCAGTGACACGCACCTCATACATGTTGAGTTAGGAGCTACTCAAACTGAAGCATCTACTGATTTCTTTTATTTAATAAACCCTAGAAAATAAACCCTAAAACCTCTGTCCAGTAACTCACAAGTACCTTACTTTTAACCTGTCAATGAATTTACTATCATTAAAGCAAAATACAAGTACAGCACAGTCTTCACACAAATAGCACGTGAAACAAATCTGAAAATCACCCAGCAATCTGCCCAATTCCAAGTCAGCTACAAGTCTGAACATTTTATGATTATTGTAAATGGACACTTCCAAAGGGATTGCAATGTGAAAAACAGCAGCATTTCTTGCTGTCATAAAAATACACAACAGCCAAGACAAAAGAAAAGTCATTTGAGTTATGCTAATGGTGCAGATTGTTTTGGCTCTAAGGAGCCTCCTCCTCTGGATTGAGCAGAACACCATAAACTCTGATTATGCACTGGCTGCTCCCACTGTACAAACCCAGGGTTGTCCTAAACAGCCCTGCTGCTTTTCAAATGATGTCTTTGAGAAAGCTGGCAAGTTAAATTTGACTCAGCCATTTTATCTTGAAGCTTTTAAAAAGAGCAGATCTACTCAAATGGTTCACCTCCAATGGCAGTGAGCTGCTTGGCAAGATCTGTTTCTTTATCACTGCAGCAGAGAAACCAAAATTGAAAGAAGTATTGCTTACAGCTAATTATATTTAAGTGAAGTTGGAGATGTCTTTTTTTCCTAAATGATTTTTTTCCAATTAAAAAAAGCATACTTAGATTTTATTACCTGAAGGAAAAAGAAAAGACATCACCAGAGCATGTGGAATATGACAGGACCAAAAGATTTGTTTCAGAACATTTCACCCAAACACTTGCATTTCAAGGCTGGCTTTAGAGTGTTAGAGAACAGCAACTTTAATCCTACTTACCTGTTCTATCCACTACAATGAGCAGGACAGGAGAGTGAGGCCATGGAAACAATTCATGGCAATATCAGAAATCTAGAACTTCCAAGAATGAAAATACAATGGACAACATCCTTAATCTCTACTAACTACTTTTAACTAGCATGACTTAGAGCAGCAAGGTCCTAGAATTGATCCTCTTCATTAGTCCACCCATCCATATCAGCATCCCTGTCAGCAGAACAGAGGGAACAAAGCAGCTTTGTTCTGTTTCTTTCTCAGCCCTCAAACTCCACAGAGCCACTCCCAGATCTGCTGTGAGGGGATGTGAATGTTCATGCATAAAATCCTTTTAATATGTGAATTGTGGAAGTAGACCATACCTAACTTAAAACTTTTCAATGGTTATAAACACAGTAAAGTGTTGATAAGTAAACATGCTCACCTCGTGTGGATTGCTGTAGCCCAGAAGAAGATTTGCTGCTTTAATGTCCCCATGGACATATTCATTTTCATGGATGTATTCCAAAGTATCCAACTAGGAAAGGATTTAGAACACAGGAGAAAACATCATCATCTTCTCCACTCTGTCCCTAACCCTGCCAACACACATTTCTCACTTAGGGGAACCAAGGGCTACACAGACTGAGCTGACAAATTTAGCTTGGACTAATGATGGCAAAGCATAAACAAGGTGAGATATCCCTGTGAAACTACCTGAGGTCCACCTTCTAAATCACAGAGCAAGAATGAAACCAGTACTTTATAAACACCAGAGGAGATGTTGAGAACACCAAGCTCTTAGAAAGATCATATTCCATCAGTGCTAAAGCTTTGGCATAAATTGGATCCTGCCGGTTATTACACGACCAGCATTTCATGTCACATCCCCCCTGCATCAACACCTCCAGCTCCTTACAGAGGCACAATAACTAATTACTATTAAAAAACACGTTTGCTTTTGGTAAGTCACACAAAGGATAACACAATCCTAACTTTTGCAGAGCACAAGGAGTGTTACAAGTTTATCAATTACGTGACTATGAAAGCCCTTCAATTTAAAAAAAAATATTATTTAGGTTAAAAGGATGCTTTAGATGCATCCAGTCTGAGAGTTCCTCTTCTCTACCCTAAGACCACTGCCTCCACTCCATTTTCTGTGCACCTCTGCTCATCAATAGCAGTATTTCCCAACACAAACCATGTTAAAAAGGAGCACATATGTAACCTTCTGTTGGAATGTGCCAGTCTACCCCTATTTGAAAACAAAACTGGTATTTGCAGCCTGGCCAAATCCCGGCCTATGTGATCAGTGTGTTCAGCACACACACTGAAAATTTGGCATTCAGGCATGCAATTGTGAACTTTGACAAATATGGATGTCTAATACAATACCTTTCAGACACTGGAAAAAAAAAAAATCAATACATGTTGAAACATGAGAGTAGGCTTACACATCTCAGTCTAGACACACAGGTTGAAGTGGATGGTCTCTGTTTTAACCTATTAGGAAAAGAATTGGTTTGACCAAATTTCAGTTTGTAGGGGAATCTTGATTTTCTACTGAATACTTTTCTAAAAAAACCCCAGAAAAATAAGAAAATACACAGCATTTACACATGTTTAATTCTAAACTCAGCAGCCACCTCAAGGAACTGTATTAGCAAGATAATTCTCTAGTTGAACTCAGCAAATTTGAGACACAGCAATTTCTAATTTCCTCTCTCTCTCTGTGCGTACCATTCGTGCCCCAAGCTGCAGAACAATCTCCTTCTTAAACTTGTTTCCACAATCTTCAAAGATTCTTTGAAGGTCTTGCCCCAGTCTCTCCATGACCATGAACCTGTAGCTATCAGGAAATATGAAAAAGGGAGGAATCCTTTAAGACATGACTGCAAGTTTGTGTCAGATTGAAAGGACTAAATCTCCAGTCAAATTGAGGCTTAATTATCATTAATCTCATTACCTTTTTCCCTTGTACTCAGCCAGGCCTGATCCCCAAAACACTGGAATTCCTAAACATCTTATTTTTTTGAGATTCATCCATTTTCTTACTGTAATAGTAATAAAAACATAACATTGGGTTAAAGGCAGCTGAGAACTCTGGGCTTGGGGTGCTTTCTCTGTCCTAAGGCTAGCCTTTCTCTGGAGTTCTTTCCTTGCTGTGCACATAATAAATGTGGCCCTGTTCTGGCTGTTTGGCTTCTGTTCTCCCTTCTGACCAGAAAGGACAAGACAAGTAAAAAACCTACAGCAATCCAGCTTTACCACAGCACCAACTGGAACTGGTTCAGTGTATATGAAAGGAGCTGCCTTTCAAGCTCTAAAGCAACAGTTCTTAACAGTAAGTAGTTAAACCCAAACATTTACCTGATTCAGAGCTGAGACATTACTTACTGTGCTCTTGTTTTGCAGCCCTCTGGTAAAACTTCAGCTCAGAAAACAAGGGGCCATTTTCAAGATATTCCTGTTGAGGAACAAATAAATTGGTATTATAAAAGGCATTAGAAAGACAACAGTTTCTTAAGAAAAGCGTATAAGAAATACCAAGAGAATGAAACTCCTTTTTTTATTCCCATCTCCCATATTCCATGCCACCTGAAATTTAATGTTAATAAGTAGCTAAACAGAAAAGTTGTTTAACAATGCATTCTCATAAACAACACAGATGCTTTCATATATTACTTAAGACACTATTTTCAGAAATATTGGAGATCAGGTGTGTTTGAGATCATAGCCTCACTTTCCTTACTAAACCGTTGAGGGGCTGTAATCAAGGAAAAAAATCAAGTCAAGGAAATACTGTGAGTCATGGAAATGCCAAATATATCCCCAAGCAAGGAAAGGATATAAAAAACCCAAAGCACCAAAAGCCACAAGCATGCAATAGAGACCCAATGCTGAAATAAGGACAGATAATTAATAGAAAGTACTGCATGCAAGTTAATAATTTAGAAATGAGATCTACACTTTACCACTTTAATGACATGCACTGCATCATCTTCTACAGGAACCTGAGTTTGAGGGGATGCTGCAAAGGAACAAAGATGGAGATCAAGCTGTATGCAACAAAATGTAATTGCAAATAAAAGACTGGGCTAACACAGTCAGGCAACCAAAAATACACAACAAAAGATAGTCAGAATTCCTGCTTTTAAAGGTGAGAGCTTTGCCAAGTTCAAAGAAATATAAAACAAAACCAACATACACAGAGACGTTTTAAACAACAAGTAGAGAAGCAATTTTAAGCCATGTTTTCAGAAGTCTCCCCCCTGGATGTTAATTAAGTAAGCAGGATGTGCACGTTTGCACCACAGTGAGCTATTCCATTAGGACAGAAGCTGTTTAAGTCATTCCAGTCAATTGCAAAACCACTGTATTTGGTTGCTGTCAATCTACTGTCGTGACAAAGACACCACTTAAAAGTTCTGACCTACATTATGCCTCTAGACAGAACTGTCTGCTTTCCTCTATCACAAATTAATTTGGCCCTAGAACCTTGATTTCTATTCTGGCATTATTTAGACACGGGCCTAAGTTAGGGATAGCACAGCCACCACCTGCCTAAAGGGGAGCTGAGGGATTGTGCCTCTCAGAGCAAGTAAGAGAGTTCAAAACAATAATTGACCACATGTGCCAATTACAGCCCAGGAGACAGAACCTCTGTGCACAGACAATGCAATCCTATTTTCTTCTGACCCTGAGAGAACTATCAGCTCTCTCTGATACTACTGAGGCTCCATGGAGCTACGCTGGGATTAAAATTTAATGAGACTAAATCATCTCTTAGAATCATCACTGAAAAAAGGTAAAAAGAATACAGTTCCTAAGAAATAAGCGTCCCTTTCAAACTTCTGATAATGATGAAACACCAACAACAGTCCAGGTGTGAAACACTTCAACCATCAGCACACACAAAAATAGACCCCTTTTATCCACATAATAAAAATCAAGTAAACTTGGATCTAATCAAACCATCCAAGCTTACTTTTTTTGATGGCCAGGGCATAAAAATACTTTTACAATGAACAGACTCCTTCAGCTGCCATCTTCCTATAATTCTCTTCAGCATCTGGGTTGAATGTGGCAGTATACACACCCCAGACACCCACAGGCTCCCCACTGACACTTCCTCATGTGAATGCTGCTGTGCTAATAACACATTAAAATAAAATTAAAATATTAAAACAGTAGCTCTGGAAGGTGTGAACTATCCAAAGACTCACTCAAATAACAGTCACATCCAGAATACAAATTAAAACTACTTGAAGGGAAATTTTGGTACACTTTGTTCTTACCATATTATTGTACTGAAGTGGGAATTAAGGCACAGGCATTTACGTCTTATTTTTCTCTGCCACATAGAGAATATGTGTTAACAGAAGACATTAGTTGAAAGGAGCACATCCCATATGTTTTCACTGCATTCAACAACATCACATTACCCAAACAGAATTTGACATGCTCCCTTTACTGGCACTGATTCACAGAAAAGAACCTCTGGATAAGAAAATGTAATTCAATACCAAGTTACTTAACAGAGGTTTGATAGGTGTAGAGAAGTATCATATTTAAATGTATTTGAAAGAGTCTGATCTAACTTCCCTGTAGACTTCTTGACATTTTATAAAGAGAGGCCTCATTCATGGTAATCTGGAACAGACTAACAGATGTCAGGGTAATGAAGAAGAGCAATTAACAGGAGGCAGCCCAGCGAAAGGGCTTCACCCCCACGGTTCTTACACTGTGCTGGCTTGGATGCTTTTGGAGTCACACTGAAAGTACATCCCAAAGGAAAAGAAACCCAAACATAACCAGCAATGGTTACAAAGTGAAAAGGGAGAAAATTCAAAGCCCAAGATACTGGAACAGGTGCCCCACAAAACAAGTTACATTCAGGTCTACAGAAGGAGAAAAGGTATTATTTTTACTGCACATTCATGGAACAAGGCACAACATTCCCCATGAATAACACTCCCAACTGTCATAGTTTAAACCATGACACCAACTTTTTACACAGATAATGCTGTGGGACAATCAGCCTCATCCATACAGATAAGCAGAAGTTGTATGTGTACCTTTTGTTACATCACTTTAATTACCCACTCAGATCTCAACCAGCAATACTCCAGTTGCAGCTCAGAAAAAAGACAGACTATTTTTTTGTCCATAAATAAACATAAATGGTTTTTTAAAAATTGTCTCATTACTATGTATAGTTACTTAACAGACTGGAAAGGCTCCCAAGGTTTAACAAACAGTCTGATTACATACCTCATAGACCACCACCACAGACTCTCCTGCGAGTTTAGCTCATAGTTAATTACTGTATACTCGTAATTAGCCATGTGCTAGCCTCGTTCTGTGTGGTAGCACATGGCTATTTATAATATTACAATCAGTTAAATGCTAGACTGCAGGACAGTGAGCAGAGACTCTGCAGGAGAGCAGTGCTGATAGGCAGGAGGTCTCTGATGGCAGATAAGTACTCACAGAGAGTACCAGGAGCACTATATGGTGAGATTATGTTTGCAAAAAACCCCTTAAAATAGCATAACAAGTGTACGAGTTCCCAGCTTATGCTGCTTTTATCAACCAGAGCTGCACAACCCCTGACGTTTGGGGAAGGAGGCGCTGATGCAGGTACATAACCAAAACCATTGTCTGCATAACCAGGAGCACTGGTGCAGGAGGAAGCTGTGGAGGAGGCTGTGGCTGTTTTCACCTCATGCCAAGAGGAGTCTCACAAAACATCTGCAGAGGGCAAAGGGCACAGCTCTGCCTTCCCTCCCTCCCACAGTCACAGCTACCATGCCAGTGAGGAGCACACAGCTTTGAAATGCCCTCTGAAACAAGGCAGTGCAGGAAGATTCACATCCTAGGCCATAATTTCTGACTGCTGTGCCTGCACAAATAACCCACCTGGAGTTAACCCATGTTCAGCATTCCCTGGTTTCACCCAGCACAGCAGTTACAGCCTTATCACTCACTTGAACCATGAATTTCATCCCTTTTGCTGCTGAGTGCCACATCTTTAATTAATGGAGCTCTCTAAATGTTGACAAGCTATGGTAACAAAAGGGTGTTTGTGGCTGAACTGCCATTTCTACAACCACACAGCACAATTGCAGCCTGACAGAGGAACGTGCCAATTCCCTCTGCCAGTTCAAACGTGCTTCTTGTAGCTTTAGCAGTTAACTTGTGGCAGCCACATTTGGAATATGGTGAAATAATTTCAATGGCTCTCATAGAACCAGTTCTGTTGACAAAGTTTACACAGTGGAAAAGAAAACAGCATTGATTTGGCAGTTTGGAAAAACATCCTTGCTCCTGTCCACAGCTGGTGTCTTCGCCACTGCTGAATATTTTGAGGATATATTTGTTTGGGAAACATGAATAAAAGTATTTTCAGAAGTTCTTTAGTTGCTACTATTTTTTTTTTGCTTCATTCCATTCATTAGCTAATCCTGAGGAGTGACAGATCAGCTTAGTTTTTGCAGAAATAGAAACTAATCTCAAAAAGATCACATTTTTGAAGTTATAGGCTACCTATAAAAAAACCTGGAAAAGTTCTGACCCTGTTTAATTCAAGCCAAGAGCTGTTAAATTCAATGGGCAAAAGCAGGGAAGAAATGCTGCTCATAGCATCTAACAATAAAAAAAGGATCCAAGTTGCAGCAACAGAATTACTAAAAACAAAATGTACACAAGTAAATAAAAAGCAGCATTTGCTATTAAACACAGCTTCAACTATCTCCCACACAGGGAAAGTGCTAAGGCAAATGTTTAAAGGGAAACAAAGCACACTCCCTCCCCCTTCCTGACACTGCAATATTCAGTATTTCCCAAAACCTGAAACATTCAGTGTTTGAAGGGTGTTCACACCCCACTTTTAATGCAGCCTAAGGAAGATCTGCTTCTGTGTTACTTTATAGATGCAGCACCATTTCCTGGGCAGTGTTTTTGACCAGGGTTTATTCTAGATTCTTATTCCAGGTAGTTCTAAGAATGTAGAGGGCTTTTATACAGATTACAGATACATAACCCTCCACAAAACCCATCTTCCACAAGACCAAACTAAACTGATTTTGGGACAAAATAGTTTTCAACTACCCAGCTGTTTTACAGGTAACTCCAAATGCCTCCAAATTCAAATCATTTAGTACTGGTAGGAAATTTCAGTACTTTTCTTACTTGTGTTTCTGTGAAACCTTAATCTTGATTCAGCAGAGTTTTTGTATTCCACAGCAACGGAAGCCAATTGTTTGACTTTCAAAGTTAATTACTCTAAGCTGGAATAGGGATGACACATCCTTTAACCTGAGGCAGAAAAGCTTTGCATGGCCTGCTCTTACAGCACTCTCAGATGGGAGCCCAGGCCTCTAATATTTAAAACTTGATGCACAAACTGTTTGCTGGCAAGATTCTGCTGCAGCCCATCTGCTGGTCTGACATGGTGCCCACTCAGAAGATACAATGCCAGTTTCAGTAGGGTACAGGTGCCAAAGACAACTGAAGGAGTGCCCTCTGTGAGGCAACAGGTACCTTAGCTGTCCTCCAAAGCTCCCCGCTACGTCCTCCACTGAAAATAAATAATGAATAAGTTAAATCAATCTAAACTGCTCTCTGACCTCCAGGCATTACTCAGCATATGCAAAAAGAATCCCCACCACATGATGTGGCAGAACACTACAGTGAAACAGGAATGATCTCTGCAGGCTTTGTAACAGGCTTTAGACTACCGTGCAAAAATGAATTACACTTTCCAAGTTAAGACAGAGCACCAAAAAAGAAAAAGAAAGCGGAAAGATTCCAGAGGAAGCACTCACCAGTAAGAAGTAGTAAAGGTAAGGAGTATTTTCTCTTTGACAAATGGTGCAGGTCCTGTACCATGTAGTCGGCCCTAAGTAACCTCTGAGTAGCAAAATCAGGCTAAATTTATCATTTAGTTTGCCTACAAACATGGTGCTTGCAGTATCTCTGTAGAGTTTAATATTAGTGACTAGAAAAAAAGACTCTTCCTGAAGTAGTGTTTGTCTTCTAACAAATTTATTTTCACACTAAGGTTCACACCTGCAGGTAAAATGCATTTTAACATCTTGAAGTTAAGAAAAATCCATCCCTAACCTGAGTTACCTGCTAGTGCTTTCAGTTAAAGGGTTTTGCTATTAAGATTCTTCTTTCCATTGAGCTACTAAAAATCATGCTGAATTTATCTTTTGGTATCATTTTACTGCTTTTTTAATTCATTTGCTGCATTATTTTAATTTAAGCAACTGCAGAAGGACTTTGTTTCTCCAGAACAAATTGCTAAAGCAGCTTCCCAAGCAAACCAAGGAATGAACAGTAGGACCAAATGTGCTTCCTTGCAAATGTGAGGAAAAAACTCAAAAGGAAAGGATAGTGCACTGGCTACACTGATGTCCAAGCAGGGCAGAATTCAATGATGATTTAATCAATATTCGTTTTCCTTAGCTTCATAAAGTTCTATCGCAAAAGACACCATCTAACAAACATTTGTACATAAATTTTTAAAACTATTTCTATTTTTCAGAACCATCCCTTTCCATGAGAAAGAAGCCTGCAAGTAGATAGTGCTGGCTGCAGAAGGTTTCACTGTGACAGAGGAATCTTAACAAAACATTGTGTGACCTTTCTGCATTTAAATTTTCAGTCCAAATTGTGCATTAATAGAGTGCTTGCAGCAGGATTAGAGAATGATTTATATAAAGATTGGTGTTAATTACTGCCTGTGATCAGAGAGATAAATGAGAGCATGCAAGGCTCCTCAGCTCTTGGTTCATTTTCCAGTGTTCTCCACACGGCTACAAACCAGTTGTGAGACCAGCAATGTCACAGCCTTCCTCAGGTGCTCTTCATTCTGCTCCCCTTATCAAAGGGTAACAGCTCTACCTGAGGTGCCTGAGAGCAAATCAGCACCAGCAACACAAAAATTTGGCACCAATTGGGAAGAGTAAAAATAATCAGAAAACAAGGGAAAGCATTTGTGAGGCAGGACAGAATCTGAACGTAGTGGTAACTTTCATGCACACAATTAGAAGTTCAGAAGCCCTACATTTGCATCCTAGGACTCAGGGTCAGTAAATGGCTTTCAGCAGGTCTGATTTAGTGAACAGAACCTTCTTCCACAAAATGCACCCCTTGTAAAAATATTTTGCAGAGATGCTGTAAAATTTCTGAAGAACGCTGTTATAGATTAATGGAGTATGGAATACCCTTAATGGGAAATTAAGCTATAACAACCACATCAAAATCTTTACACTGCTACTGTAAAAATACTTATTAAAAGATATAGCTGGCAAAGTTAACCTTTACTTTCATAAAAGGGCTGTGCTCTTCATACCTGGCAAGCAATCGAACCTGTCTCCACCTCTCTACTGCTCCTTCTGGGTGAGCTCCTCTCTGAAAGTTAGATGTCCTCTCCCACCTTGCTCGAGATGGTCTAAAAACAAGTCTGCATAGCACAGGGAAAGGGGGTGTCTCCAAGCACCTGCATCTTAATCACAAAAATTTGTCATCTACTTCGTTCCCCCGGTTCTCAAAGACAGCTGAATTTTGTAGCATCAAGGTCCCAAAAGGCTGCTGAAGGATATACTTTAATATAAACACATCAGAGATCAAGAGGTGGACAAAAAAGAAAGCTTCAGCGTCAATACTTAAGCATCAATGTCCATTTTCTCTTTAATTGATGAGCTACAAGGGGAAGTGAGCCTTCAGTTTAGTGCTGCAGGTAGCATTCACTGTTTCTCCTGAAAGAAGGGATTACATGAACACAAACACCATTACAAAAGTGGCAGCTGCATTTCCTCAGCCATGCTGTCACTTACAAAAAAACCCACAGAATAGTAATAACAAGAATCCCTGATTGCATTCTCATTCTAATCCACTGACTGCTCTCCACCTCAGTTCAGTGGGAGCCAAACTGCAACAAACACCTCAATATAAGCAATCACCTTGGTGGGCTCTGTGATCAGGCAGAAAACTCCAATCTCCATGGAACTGCCTGAATCCCACATCCTAAACCACCCCCAAGGTCCAGTGTGATTTGGCTGCAGCAGGAAATGGCAGAGGTATATTCTGAGTGATTGAGGAATACATTACTTGTCTTACACTTGGAGAGCTACACCCACTACAACCTTGCTTTCTGCACTGCATCCCCAGTTCCCTCACACCCTTCTGTCCATGGGAGATCTCTGAGGTTCCCATCTTCCTGTCCTTTATCTTGGAATGGCAGTACCCAGAAACACCTTAACTTCACTTCTTAGCTCATGCCAAGGTCTGTTTTCTCATGGTAACATTCCTCATGTGCCCAACGCACAGCACCTCCCAAATGTAACCAACTAATGCTTCAAAGGTGGTCATAATAACATATATTAGTAAGATACATCAAAAGGAAAAAGAAGGTAAATACTCTAACAAGTGTCTTACCCTTTGACTCCTCTGTATCTGCAGTTAGCTGATAGGGGTTATCATTCCCACTGGTTCTGTCTGCAGAGCAGTGAGGAATAGCATGAACTACAGAAATTCCAGAGGAAGCCAAACCTGAAACTTCACTACAGGAACCTCTTGGATGTACTGCTACTGTATGTACAGCTGATTTCTGCACAAAAGGAAGCTGGTTTGTGTATAGGAATGACTTGCTTATTAAGTTTTAAGCTTTAATATTCCAAATAGAGCTGATATTATTCTAACTTAGAGATCGTGTTAGGCTTCAGTGACAATGCAGTAAACTGCTTCTAGGTGATTCTTTACTGCTCAACTTAGTTCCAAACAGACACTGTGGACAAGTTTGTATATGTTGCCATGAAAAAAGGAAAAACCAAACCATCCAAGCTCATAATACTGCCTTGAGCACATGATTTGCTCTCTCACAGAGCCCAGCAACAGTATCATACATCACACCCTCTGCAGTGACCCAGAATGCTTTACAAACTGCCTTTCAGAACTATTCACTCCTCACAGAGCACAAACTGACTGAAATGCAGCTACTTCTTCTGAAGGAAACACAGAAACTTATCTAGGCCAGAGCAAATACAGAACTACAGAACACCATTTCCACCTCTGCTGAAAAGATGTGAATTCAGAGGCAGCACCCAGCTAAGTATTGTTACTGCTTCATTTCCTGGATGAAAACCGATATACTCTTGGCCAGAAAAGTAACACTTCCAATAACCAGAAACTGAAAAAGGGCTACAAAGCACGAGGCTGGCAAAAGGCCAAAACCGTGGCTAAGAAAAGCACTTTTACTTTGAAAAGCATCACCTGGTGGTGCTCTTCGATGGTCTTTGACACAGTGGCACCTTGGTTGCCCCACTCAAGATCCACAGAAAAGTGCATTAGTGTCCAGCAAAATGGGCCGGACAGGCCATGGAGAACATGCTGCATCATGAGCAGGAACGGAACAGGAACAACAGCTCAGAAAAACCACACTTGAACAAGAATCACCAACAGCATATAAACCACTCTTCTTAAAAGTTTCTGCCTTATCCAGTTCAAGAAGTTACAAAGCAATCTGCAAGTCATCCTTTTAATTATCAGCGGTATTTTACCTAAATAGATCAGGCCAAATCCTCCCTGGCCGATCTGACTGCCCAGCCTCCAGGTTTTTCCTTCGGTGTCTTTCAGGATCATGTCTTTAGGGAGCGGGACTGGCAGCTTGCCTCTGCCAGGACCTTTGGGCGGCATCGTACCTTGAGGGAGGGGAAAACGAAAGAGAAAGTTTGTTGAAAAATAGCTGCCAGAAGCTACAATACCCGTGCTTTGCCTACCAGCACGGAGCAGGGACAGGGGGCGCTGCCCCTCAGCCCGCTCCCCCTCACCCACCTCCACAGAGCCCCCTCGGCCTCCCCCCGCCGCCGGCCGCAAACTTCCCAGCCGGGCACTTCCGTAGCAGCAGCAGGAGGAGGAGGAACGAGTGGCGGGACGCCGTCTTCCCGCCGGGAAACCCGGGGCGGGGATCGGGGCAGGGCCGGGACAAGGGACTCCCTCCCACGCCACCTCCTCAAGGCCCTCAGCGGGGCGGGGCGCGCGCCATTTCCCGCCTCCCCTCAGCCCCGCCCTGAGGCGCCGCTGCCGCCGCCTCCCTTCGAGGGCGCGGAGCGGGCAAACAGTGCCCGAAAAGTCGGTGTGTCCTGGGCCCTCTGGCTCCTGGCTTCGGGAGCAGGGAGAGGAGAGATGGAGGAGAAGGGAGATTACGGGGAACGAAGGAGGAGGGGGATCGTTGAGGGACGGAGGAGCTGAGGGAGATGGCGTCCGCGAAGCTGCCTCAGCCCCAGATGTTCCCGCTCTCCCGCTCCTGAGGCGGCGCTTCACGAGGGAGGAAGCTCTAAAAAATTTTTGGACTTCTAAAAATTTTTTGGTGCATAGAGAAGTAGGAGATCAAAAGGTCTCCTGCCTGAGGTAAAAAAGAAAATAAAATCTCAGCTGACAGGATTTGGGGTGCAGCAGGCATTTTCAGGAGGTGCAGCGAAGTCACAGAGCTGTCATGGTGCCACGCCTCAATCAGGCCACATCGGTTTTTCCCTCAGGATCTTTATGGGAGAGGTCAAGGGTAACAATTTCCACGCAGAAACACATACTCACCCCAGAACAGCACAGTGGAAGAGGCAATGGCCACCTCAGGCTAGTTCCAGGCAGGGAGAGATGCAGCTGACCCGGAGTTGATCAGCCCTATCAGCTTGTAATTTGGCAGTAAAGGACACTGTGAGGTGAGTTTTAATTCCCCAAGATCCTAGGGCACATCCTTTATCACAATCCACCATTTTGTGCAAGATTTGCTTTATTAATAAGGTCCATTCACCCAGGTACACAACACCTATGCAAAGCTCAGTGGGGACCACCACACCATAGCTACAAGTGCTTTTCCAGAAAAGGGGTGTAAAACTTAAAAATTTAAGCCCATTTTTGTAAAAAAAAAAAAAAGAACTTGTCCCTTTTTAAAAAGAACAATCAAAATCCAGAACATCAGCAACCACATCATTTGCAAGTGAATTTAAAAGTAGTAACACACATTATGATTGCAGAGCGTGTATTGCCATCAGTAAATTAAGCCTTTATGTAACAACCCTTTCTGCTTCATCAGCCTTGCAGGCTCTGTGGTTTTATCATTACTGAAAAGACCAGCTGAAGAATCATGAGCAGAAAGCTCAGCCATAAAGGGAAAAAACTCGAAATTTCCATAAAGCATTTAGTAGAGTTTTTCCCCTTTGCAACAGTTGTCAAAACAGACTAGGAGGGTGGTGTTGGGGTTGTTTGGTTTATTTAAAAAAGTAACTATAGATGCCCAGTTCAGCATCAAAGAAACCATCACCATGATCAGTGTTATTTTACCTGGGTAAAGGATCTTCCCAGAAGAAAATTACCTCTGAATAGTTGCCTGGGAATCAGAGGACAAGCCTCTGTTTATGGAGAAAACTTTTGCTCAGCTGTTGCAAAGACATATCCACACAATTAAACTGAAATGAAAGCATTATTGAAGGGCTTCCTGCTTTCAAGCTCTTTCCCTGCCCACAAAGTTTCACCAGAATAAGAAAGTGAAACAAATCAGATGATTTGCAGAAGAAAAAAAATGAAACAGGTTAAGTATGAATAAATAGTAAAATACATGACCCTAAAGCAACAGAACTGATTAGATACTCCTATTTTTTGTTTTATTTTCAAGTATGTAAGAACTGGCATTCCATTTGTCCCCACCAAACCACTGAGAATACTTTAATATCAGGACGTTTGTGGGATACAATGATCTAATGCAAAACTTTACAGCTCATAAATACAAGTTGTTTCGAGCTTTTACTCATGAGCAAGGATAAGATCACAATATAAATTCATGGAGTACTGAGGAGTAGTGAACCACCTTTAATAACTTACAGCTCTATAACAACTTGTGCAATTTAATGTTAACTTGTGGTATAAGAGGGTTTAAAATATTTATCGTACAAGTCATGGGAAATACCTGTGGGTTTGTTTGGTTGTTTTGTTTGCTGGGTTGGCTTTTTGTTTGTTTGTTTGTTTTTGGGGGTTTTTTTTGGTTTATTTTTTAATGAGAGAATAGATGCAAAGTTAAAGATTTTCAAGTTTTATCAGTCATTAAAAGAGTTAAAACCCTCAAAGACAACAACTCACATATGCAAAAGAACCTAGCCATATGACTCAAACAAAAAAAAAAAAATTACTAAAAAGAGAAGTTCCTGCACATACCAGGCCAGTCCTGAAGAATGAGTTTTTACTTTAAATCCAGACCTCTAAAAATAAACAGCCATAACTAGTAGGCCCACAAAAGGTGTGTAAATGCTACCAGTAAATTTTTTATGGTTTGATTTAAGACACTGCAGAACACAAAATTCACGCACATATTTTTAAAAATTAATAAAGACTAAAGGCTTTACCTGAGAAAAGCTCTAAGCAGATTAGAACTTGATTCTAGAGCCTTTGGCCCTGTAAATAGCACATTCACGTATTTTGTGGGTAGGACTAAGGAATCCTCTTTTCCTGTTGGGCTGAACTGGAGATGGGGCTCTTTTCTTTTTCCCTGCTTACCATCAACCAATCAGCAACCCTCCCAAAAAACTGCTTTCCATTTAGGCAGGTTAAATAAACCCTACCTGCCCTCTTCATAGTTGCTACAAATTAGCAGTTTGAGGAAGTGCTAAAAGGGGTGAATGGCCCTCCTAACAACAAATGTGAGGGTGGTTTTGTCGTTTGGGTATTTTCAGGAAACCCTAATTATGATGGAAGCAATTTCTCTTCAAGGGAAATTCTCTTCCCTACCACTACCGATAAATTCAAAGATCCTAATAAGAGAAAGGTGAGTGTGCTAATAGGAGTAAAAATGTAAAAATCCTATAAATTTCAACCTCTTCCTAAAATATGTTCTGGAGAGTAACAATCAGCTGTGCTGGTTTATCGGGGTGAGATTCTCAGGGAGTCAGTGCTTTCTTGAAGTGTTTAATAAGACAGTAAACCTGTCTTGAGGCTGTGTTTGTCTTAAAGCACTCTACATTAAACATTTGGCCCATCTTCCATTTATTTTAATTTTTTTCTTCTCCTTGCTCAAACCTAAGCTTGAATATAAAAGATTGCAGCCAATTCTATGGAGTCTTGCAGTGTCACATGTACAAAGCCCCTTAAATTTCCTACAGTAGGTGAGCACTTGTAGCTTCTCTCACCACTGCATTGTGATGCTTTTGTGGTATTTAACAGTGACATTTCAGCACTTCCACATTCAATTCCCCTGCTTTGCTCCAGATCTCACTGATGTTTAAAATATCATGGCTAAATTTACTCCAGAGATGTAACATCTCTGTATTAAGAGCATTGACAACAAGGCATCAAGTTTCAGCCTGCTTCCCAGTTTGTGCTGAGAGATCTATTTGTGTCCCTGCATCTGTGCAGATCCCGAGCTCCTGCCGTGCTCGCTTCGTTGTCGCTGTGCTCGCTGCCGGTTCCTCAGAACTTCGGGAGTGATTACTTTTGCAGTATCCAGGGAGCTCCGACATCCAGGGGCCATGTTGCTCAGCTCAGTCATTGTCTGGGTGCACTGACACCCATTTCAGAGCCTCCTGACTCTATTTTGTGAGAGTGGCCCCCTGATTGAGATCAGGTAATTGCAATAATTAGGAAGCTCACCTCAGGATATTATCAGAGCAACCCACCCAAACCTGAGTCCATATGGTTTGAAATAGCTAATGAGTCAGTTAATGTGCTATGTCCAGGAGTAATGGACACTCAATATGGATGGCATGAAGACATCATTTACCAAACTCATGACTGATTAAGGCTTTTCATGTGGACAGTTCTTGTGTTTTGCATCTCACAGGAAGTTCAACCTATTAAAGGTGTTTACATGTTAAGCAGAGCAGAGGAAAGCAGCAGAGACTTGTAAAAGACAGATAAGAAATTGGTCTTCTCTTTAAAAAAATTACAAAAGATTGGAGATGTGAGAACTTTCATTTGAAATAAACAAATTATTTGAGAAGTGCTGTTCAAGTGCAGGAGATGACAGTGGCAATAGGCAACATTTGCTTTAGTATAAAGTAGCCTGAATGAATGACTCCCACGTTTCCAGAGGGGCCAGTTTCGCCTCTGGAACTTATGTTCCTTTAACACTCACCTTGCTACCAATCCCATGGAATTGTGCAGCCAGTTCTACACCCTGAACTCACCAGAATAGGAAATTAATACAAGGAAGGCAAACTTCCTGGCAACAAAAACACCAAAAGCCCTGAAAAAGGTAAGAAGGGATGTCTGGCTTTTGAATGAGCTACAGAATGTGCCCAGTCAGGGTCAGGATTCTTCTCACTGAGGAATTATTTTAATTTTAAAATGCTGCTCTCTCATCATTTTCATGGCTGTTGGGATGAGATGTTACTCTCTGTTCCTATCACTCTAACTGCAAAGATGGTCAGACCCGGGGTGTGTTCCTCATCTCTTGAATGTCAGAGGCTTTATTGCTCATGCCTTTAGAAAGCAATTATTGCTGAGCACTGAAGAAAAAGTGTTTTCTTATCCATTTTTATTTTCTTTCAGAAATGTGGGAAGAGGTAATGTAAGTTTATTGGTGTTGTGGGAATGGGTTGTATTTGCAGGGAGAGCAGAATGTCTAGTGCTCAGAGAAGAGAAGGGGATCAGGAAGATTTCTCTTCTGGGAGTAATTCCTGGAATCCTAATCCTGGTTCTGCTACTACCTGACCTTATAGGAATAATTTCATATTTGTTTCATTTTATCCATGTGGAGCAGTCTGGGTGGCTTGAGGTTTGAGGCACTGAGATTCTCAGGTGTGTGAATGTTTGCTGTGGCTGTTACCTGATGAGAAAGTGCATATAAATCACTCCAGTCTTTCTGTTTCTGAGATTATCCACATGAAGTTGTTCAAGAACGGAAACTCATCTGTCATGGCATTCATTATTCACATATCAATGCTACTTTTTATGTATAAACTTAATTATGTTGATAGGATATATTAAATATGACTCATTTTACTGCAAGATTGATTTTTTTCCCTGACCTCAGAATAAATATTGATCTTCATGATCTTTAAATGTAGTGCAAAGGTTGTTATATTAATGGCATACTAATAGAAAGTAGCCCTGACCATGCAATATTAATATATTTGCATTGTTATTTCTCAAATCCCATCCAGAAAAAAAGAGGCAGGGTGCCAGTGCCTTCTTTCCCAGGAGAAGTCAGGGAGCCAGTGACACTCCTGATTGTTGAGACTCCTTTCTGTTTGTTGTTGTGTTTTGGTTTTTTGGTTTGAGATGTGTTTTGGGGTTTTTTTAATCAAAAAATTAAAACCAGTGATGAAGGGGCAAACAGATTGTATAATAGATCTAATAAAATAGGGATGGGATGTGTTTCCAGCAGGCCCAGGAAGGTGAGGCACTGTCCTGACCTGACGGTGCTCCACTTGCCACTGCCATGCAGTCAATTCCCTGGGCAGAATCACAGTTGGGAGAGCAGGAATGGGATAATTTGGTGGTCTGAGGCTCTGATTTCAATAATCAGGCTAGTGATTTTCCTACAGCTGATTTTTAAAAGCAGTTGTCTTATTCAAGTGAGGTTTTGCCCTACTTGTGTGACTTTTTATTTATATTTTTCCCCTTCTCTTTTGTATTTATAGTGACACTTGAAAATCCAGGCTTGGAACTGCTACTCTAATGGTTGGCTGAACCAAGACAGGTCTGTTGGTTTTTAATACTCCTCATAGAGTCATTGTATGTGAATTTTCTGTAAATTCTGCTTTATAAAGAACAGGGATAAGAGGTTACACATTGAAATAACCTTTAAATAATACTGCATAATTTCTATAGGTCCTGAGAAAACAGTGTCCTGTTTAATTCAGTATTAGTAACTTCCTGAGAAACAAAACCAAAATAGAAGTGCCCTTAAACAATTTGCTGAAGAATATAAAGTTGTGAGGTACTGGGGTTTTGGTGTTAAAGAACTAAGACAGAATTTTAGGCTACAAAATATAAGTCTGTGCTTTTGGAAACTGCTGGTTTGGAGGAAAGTGAGGAGAAGCACAGAAGGACCACGGGCTGGTAATCTGAGCTTAGAAGTGTAGAAAAGTCAGGTCTGATTCTAGGTTGTATCAGATCAAGTGTTTTATTATGAAATTCGGAATACATGTTTGGTGGTCTTCCATTGAGAATTCATCTTTACAGTCCTTGAGTGTTAAATCATGAAAGTTATCTCAAACAATGCAGAGGGCAATGATCATATTCAGATTTTCTGTGGAGAGCAGAGCTGGATTATGACTGAACTGAGTGGAAGAGGAACCCATCTGCTGGGAAGCAGATCTTGTAAGAAACAGATGTGATAAGAAGTTGTGAAGAAATGTCTTGCCAGAGGCAGAGTAAGCAAAATTATATTTATTCAGATGTTAGGTGTGCTGAGGGGTAGGAACACACTCCTTTGCATAAACAGTAAATAGTAGGAAATTAATTAACTTGATAGTTGAATTAAGAGCTGGGCAGAGGACAGAAACAGGATATTTGTTTTGTACTTTCAGAAATACCATGAAAGGTAATAATGAGGCTGAATTTATTATAATGTGAATTATCTTATGATATGCAAGGCTCCATTTTGCAATCAACCTATCTCTGTTTCATGATGTGAAGACCTATTGCTTCCATATACTTTCATCCCTTGCAGGATGGCAAGAACTGATGAGTTCAGAGATAATTTTGTCTTTTCCCCATAGGATTTTCTAGGAAAAGGAGAGATTTCAGTTCATTTACACACTGTTATTAGTTTGGTGCTTCCAAAGCATAGCGACACAATAACGGTTTTGCAGTATGCAAGTGAATTAAGACAATGGCATTTAACAAGTGTTTCAGGAGCATCCTGGGCTGTTTGTCCCAAAAGTTTTCAAGGGAAAATCGAACTTGTTTACTTGATGACTTAATCTTTTGATGAAAATGAAGCTTTCTGCACTTTTCTGTGACTCTAGAAATTAGTAACTACATTTATCTATTAGGGATATCAAAATAAACAGTTAATGTCTGTTCCTGCATATGGTACTGTTAATTTTCTTCTTTGTGTGTCTGTCTGCTCTTTGCTTGTCTGCTTCTGTGTCTGTTATTTTATTGGAGCACGTGATTTGAAGAAGCTGACTGCCTGCTGTGGTATTTATCCTATATAAATTCTACATTAAATGACAAATTTTAGACCCATCAGGGACAGAAGACTAAGTCCATCCATTGAAATCCTATTTGTATTATTACTTTCTAATGAATTCTGTACTACAGCAGGTGTCAAATCATATCTGTTGGTTTGCAATCGAGTATGAATAGAAGATGTATTGCTGTTGCAAATGAATCTAATATGAATCTAATGAGCAGTAATGAGCAACTGTTTTGTCATTATTGAGGCAACCACTGTGATGCTAATAAACTCTCATTTCTGCTCCTTAGAGAAAAGCACTGACCAGGATTTATATCATGTCCCAAAAGCCTGAGGCAAAAGAGAAGAGCGGAACCCCTAAACTTGAGCATAATTTAGTAATTTTCTGTGTGGCAGGTTTCTTATTTTCTCTTATTAAGTGAAACCTGGTTTAAGTTTTTCAAGCTTTCTTACATTTGGAGGGAGAAAGATGAAGAATGAGTGTCTATTAAAGAAACATAAAGTTAAGAAGACAGGCATTCTGCCCTAATTTTCTTCAACATAAGTACACTAATTCCATACTTCTACACTTGGCAGTGCTTTTGCAATGCCAAAGGCAACTGTGTGCAACAGTTTTAAAAGCAGTCACTTTAAAAGTAACAGGCCATTAAATCAACATAGAACTATAATACATTTTGGGGGAAATATCACAACTCTATTTTAATTGGAACTTCATTTTTTATATTTTTACATTTATTTTCATTGTGTGTGGATCGCAGGACTGCTGAATAAATAGAAATACCTTTGATGCAATAGAATCAATAGCTTACTCCATAACTGATATGCAAACGAGTTCTGACTCCTGTGTGACTCTGCCTTTTCCAAGAATAAATAATACATAGGATGATACATAAAGCTGTGTGGGAGGGACAGCTGGGTCCATGGTGCTTACAAGTGGAGCACAGGAAAACCAGTCAGCACTGCTTTTCTAAAAGCTGAGTACTATCCTTCCATCAAAAAATAATGCTTCTGTGTATAGGGTCTTCCTGGAGCCATCTCCCTGTGCAATAAAGATGCACTGGAGAGATTCATTTCAGTGCTTCATTTGGAGGCCTGAACTGTTCTGTGGTGGGTGCAGCTGTTTGGTTTACTACAGTACACTCCAGACTTACTTTAACTGCTGGATGGAGACTGGATTGCCAATATTTAAGGTATTATATAGACCCAGCAGTGAAACTGAATTCCTGAGCAAGCCAGGGGGTGGGCATTAGGAGAAGTTACAGCAGTCATCTCTCAAAGTTGCAAATAGGGTGTCAGAGGTTGTAGGAAAGCAATAAACTGTTCTTTCTGTGCTGGGGCATTCAAAGGACCAGTGTCCCCCTGAGCAGGAGCTTGCAATAGTTCTCATTTACTAACATTCCAGTTCCATCTTGGTCCCCAAGGAGGGAGGGGAGAAGGGAGTTGGGCTTTCTATCAGCTGCTCTGCCAGTGCTCTGCTGTCATCTGGGTGGGCCATCACATTCAGCTTCTCTTCCCATCCTCAGTAATATATGGATCAGATTTACTCACCCTTTAGGAGTGAAAGGTTTACTTTTTGGTAAATCACAGGATTATTTTTCAGTACTGCTTGATGTGCAGAGTTAAAAATGACAACTCACGTTTACAGCATCAGAACTCACCAGGAAATGCCTTTCTAGATATATATTCACTCCAAAATTCATGTGGCTTCATTCACTACAAATGGAGTTACTTCTACTACTCCACAACTTGTTTGTACCACAAACCAAAGCATGATAAGGGGAGACAATCAGGAGCTTTGCTTTGAAGGTATAACCCAAATACTGGTGGAGATAATCCCTAGTTTAGAAGGAAAGGGGAAGCAAGAACAAGTCCAGATCCAGGAATTACTGTTAAACCACCATTTCCAGACAGGAGAGTCTGTGAGTTGCACATGATGATAAAAAGACTGTGGTTATAAAGATTTTGGATGAACTATCTGATTTCTTTGTGCATTAGGGTGTAATGTACTATGTTATTTTTTTTATTGGAGATTTGATTCCTTAGGTGATACATGAATTTTTGTGACAGCACAGCTAATGAAGGCTTTTACATTGCTCATGGAATTAATTGTATCATACATACAAGTACCAGTTCTAAGGAGT
Source organism: Picathartes gymnocephalus (assembly GCA_013390045.1). Lineage (NCBI taxonomy): Eukaryota > Metazoa > Chordata > Aves > Passeriformes > Picathartidae > Picathartes > Picathartes gymnocephalus. The sequence goes on along the minus strand of WEKY01019214.1, from coordinate 1,141,667 downwards.
AAATTAATATGGCATAAAAGTTCACAAGTATTTATATTTCACTTTGGTAACTACAATTTCACAAAGTCATGGAAGTTAGGCCAAAAAAAAATCTCATGAGGTCATCTGGTCCACTACCAGTACACAAAGCAGGACCAGTTCTGAAGCTTTATTAGTCTTCAAACCTCAATTAGATTGCTCAAGGCCAGAGCTTTCCTGTCATTTGAAAGCTGTAACAGTTTGTTATTGCATGTCTGGCAGTTTTATAACAATTTACATTTTTCCTGATTGCTTTCATCTGCACTAATAACAGACGTATGTTACAGTGGCATCCACAGGTCTTTGTTAGGGCTGGACCTTTCCTAGAGCAAACATGGCAGAAACGGGGAGGTGGAAGTGTCAGCTTTTTGAAATGTAGTTTATGATCACAAGGCAGGGATGTTTCGTGGTAGTAGAAGCCATCTTTCTGTTACTTTTTTTGTGCAGTGCCTCACAGACAATCTCTGTATTCTGGGTTCATGACTCATCTGTACGTGCTAATGAATGGACTATGAAATTTAGTGCCAGAGGCAGTAAGTGTTGAGGGGCTGTTTGTATGACAGTCTTATTTTTTTGTGCTAGTAAATTTAGCTCCCATGGAAAAGCAAAGCAGTTATTAACTCTGAAGCCACCTTGTCATGGAATTGCTGAGTAGGAGAAAGTTGGGCTGAATGTTTCCTTAGACAGTGCCACGTGTTTGAGGGTCAGTAAGGAGCTGTGCAGTGATCATTCTGTGGCTCTCTGGCCATAATTCTGGCAGCTCTGGACATTTCTTTGAGGTCTCCCATACCTTCTGAAGTGCTGGAATGAAGTAGAAATCTTTGATGTGTGAGGTCGACAGGGACTTGAGTAGTCAGATACTCAGAAGAGAGTCCAAGTGGCAGCAACATTCCCAAAGATGAGAAGATGAGATGAGCATGGAGAGAGTTGGCAGCAAGGGAGCAAAGGAGGGCTCGTTGCAGTTTGTACAGACCGTGCACAAATCACCAGAGGCATCATCATGAGTGGTGGATTACACAAGTCTCTCCTGGGCAGGGGCTGAGACAGGGAGATGTTCAAGGCTTTGTGTTGTTCACCTTACAGCCAGTGGCCTGTGGGAGGTACCCAGTGGGGGTTGGGTGGGAAGGGGCTTGCTGCTGACATTGGGAACAGACAGGTTTGGGAAGCAGATGTTGTTTAGATCATCTTGGAATTCTTTAGTGATCAGGGAACTTTCCAGCAGCGCTACCAATGGTGCACAGACCATCGTGCTGCCTGCACTGTTTGCAACTGTGTCAAGCTCTACCGAGAAAATTTCACCAAGAGGATAAAAGCAACTCCAAAATAAAACACTGTAACGGAAATAACTAGAAATTCAGCTGAGATGACTATGATTTTTCTACTTGTCTGAGATGAAACAGCCTCGTGTAAGTGTCTGTCCCTGACATTGTCATTACATCACTACAATGACCTACTGTAATTGAGTGGTTCATCAGATCGAGCCTTTATGGAAAGTAGATTGCCATGGGAAGGCATTTGAGGAAATCCCTTAAGGATATAAATATCACTTGCAGGAATCCAGAGCCATGTCTTTAGGAAAAGAAAAAAGATTTCCTTCCAAGAATCCGAGTCGTCATATGCTACTACTTTTTACATAAATAATGAAACAGCTGCTCAGAGTAACCATTGAAAGCTTGTACTAACTTTGTTTATGCACACCAAACCCCAGACAGTCTCCAGAGGCATCCTTCCCCTTGATTATGGCTCTCTTCTCTGTTCTGCTGCTTCCTCTGAGTAAATGTCAACAACAAATTAATCAAGAGGTCATTAAGCTCTAATAATCTATCCCAGTCCATCCCCTTGTTCACACAGAATAGAATCACGGAATCATTTAGGTTGGAAAAGACCCTTAAGATCAAGTCCAACCATTCCCCCAACACTGCCAAGTCCACCATTAAACCACATCTCTGAGCTCCACATTTACAGGGTGTTTCAAATCCCCCCAGGGATGGTGAACCCACCCCTTCCCTGAGCAGCCTGTTCAGTGCTTGACAATCCTTTTAGTGATGAAATTTTTCCTGATATCCAATTGAAACCTCCCCTGGTGCAGCCTAGATCTCATCCAGTCTGGATTGAGAAGTACAGTCCTGCACTTTTTCTGTGTTAAAGAGCTGACCCTACTCTTTCAGAGTGAAGGGCACCTGAATCCAAATGAGAGAGACAATATGCATAAAGAAAATGGAGTTACATTCCCTATTCTAATAGGTGGCAGGAAATCTATAAAGAAGCTCTTTGTAAATGTGTTCCCAAGGCAAGCAAAGGAGCAATAATGCAGCCAAGGTAAATGTTACCCACACAGCAGAGGAGCCTGCAGTGTACTAACATCATAGAAGAGCTCTGTGGCCTGTGCAGTATCCTAAGAACATATGGATAAGGAGCATTACAGCCAAAAAAAGGCCATTCCAGGTGAATTTCAAGTCCTAGGATTGGGAGAGAGGAAGCAAATCTATACCTCCAAAACAGGGGTGATATTAAAATGTCTAGAAACCATTTTAGTTTCCTTGTGTACTGGCTGAGAAATATGAAGTATGGAAGATTTGCAGGGTTCTTGTGAAATGAATGTCTTTCTTGCAGGCTATAAAAGTAATCTTTTTTTCAAGTCAATTCCTGTCAGCTCTTCCATCCTACCAATTTTTGACAGGCCACAAATTTGGCCCCATTAATAGGTTGGGTGTGGAAATTAGAGGGTTTTATAGCTTGTGATTATTAGAATGGATGATCACACTGGCTGTCACAACCTTCACATCTCTCTGGAGTTTCTAGACCTTTCAACTGTGTTGTTAATCAGAAATATGCATTGTTTTTGGTTTCACAGCAGTTGTGCTCTGTAGTTTAACATAATTTTGTAATCCAAAAAGAAATCAGTTCAGTTTGTATTGCTGCCCTGCAGAAGGTACTTGTTCCCTACAATTAGATGAATTGGAATTGCTTAATTTTCACATTCTTTCTAAGTTCTCAAGGTTTCCCTCAAGCTATCAATGATCTTGTCATTCTCTAGCTCTCATGTGCTTTGTTCCTTGACTCTATAGTGAAGTTTCACTGTGGCTTTTAAATCTCTTTTTTAATAGCTAAATGCACAAGGGAGTGAGGTTCATTTCTAGTTCTTGCGAGGTATTCATGGTCCCCAGTTATTCTGTACTATTACAGGCTAATTTTTTTGGCAAAAGGAAGAGTAAGGTAATTCCAAACACCCTCTCTGAGCACTCCTGTATTTGTTGACTCCTCAATACTGTGATGCTTTTGCCTAATGCAAGGCTTTAATTTCATCAGTGTTCCTGTGCATCCTTCCTGATTAAATCAGAGTGAGTGCTTGGTAAGTGCCCAGATCACCTTTGATCTCTTTTGAGAACGGCCTCTCTGGAGGGTCTTGGCAGCACTGAGCAAAAACCTGGTGTCAGCCCACGGCAGAAAAGTTGCCTTGCCCTGTGGAAACCCTCCTGCTCCCGTGGCTTTGCTCATCTCCTTTAGCGAGCAGCTGCTGTCAGCGCAGAGAGCCTTAATGGAGCTGTGCCTGGGATTGCTGATGAGCTCCAGCAGGGACTGCACTGCAGCTCTCCGAGGAATTGGCTTCCCCAGCTGAGCTCTGTCCTCCTGGAGCCGCGCTGCCCTCGTGACACGACGGGTGTGTGGTGCTGGAACGCAACACGCCGAGGCAGAACGGTGGGAAAGTCATTATCGCTTCCAGTTGGGAAAGGCAGAACTCAAGTGTCTGAGTGTTAAAAGATTTATGTTCTTTTCATCAGCCAGCCCGAGATGTTTCGTACAAGGCCATTTGGGAAAGTTCAAGGGTAACTTGATTTTTAAAGTTTTGTTGTGATAGCAAGGAGAGATCTTTTTCCTCAAGGAAAAAGAAAAATTACTGGCATAATAATAGCTTTTTTTAGAAAAGAACTTATAAGGGAAGGAGGAGTTGTATGGATTAGACAAGAGGTCATTTCTAAACAGAGAAAGCATAAAAGCCACCTTCCAACTGAACTCTGTAGCTGGGGACAAAACAGCTTAATGAGACTATTGCAAGCAATAATCACGGGGATAAAGACACAGGCTGAGCCTCTGGAGAAGGTTCTGGTGACAGTCATGCACCTCCTGATTCCTGCAGTGAAATCCAGGGAACAAAAGGCAAAGGACATCCAAGTGTAGTAAGTGGAAAAAGGGTAATAGATATTTTACATCCCAGGTTTAAAGAGATTGTAAAAAGAGAAGTAAAAGAGAATCAGGAAAGAACCTACCTGCTTTCATCCTTTTGGGCAGGAATGTTGGAGACTTCTGTAGCTTCAAGGAACTTTGTTTTAATGTCTTGGGATGATGTTTCATTTATTTTTCTGAGGGCTCCCCAAGGTGTATTTTTAAGGTGCAACGGATAAACAAAATCTTTGCAGTTACTCTTTCCAGTTTTAAAGTGAAAATGTAAGAAATGCAGAATGTATGCAAAACATCTGTCAGAACCTGGCATTATTTCCTCTTCATAGCTTAGAGTGGGCTTTCATTAATTGGTTGTAAAATGAAAATATCAAAAAGCTTGTTCAAAATGCATGTAAAACCCATAAATGCTTAAAAAAGGGCTGTGTCTATAAGTGTGATTTTCATGCTGATACTTGAATGAGTCAAGGAACACGAGCAGATGAAACAGAAATGGAGGCAAAGTATTGAAAAGTCCAAGCTCAGTTCATTGTTCTTTTGCTGCTCTTCAGAGTTTTGTTCTTCTGTTAAAACACACAACAGGATTTCAGGTTGTTTTTTGTTTATTTTTAAAAAACAGCTCCTGTGTTATAATGTGCTGTGGACTGGTATGGCATGAACTTTCCCAAGTGACACACAATGCTCACATATGAAGGCATTTGAAGGTTTTGCAGCTTTGCAAACAAGCAAAAGCTTTGTAGTTTTTGCATCAAACTACAGATGTGCAAGTCTTTTGTCTGCAGCAGGCTGAAGATTATGGATTATCAGAAAAAGGAGGGGAAAAAAACTGGTAAAGGACTTTTGCAAGGGGAAGGAGTTAAAAGGACAGTACAAGCACGTGCTTTTCCTGATGTGATCACAGTACTGAAGTTATTCCCAGGGTTTAAGTATAATTCAGACAAATCCCAGGTCTCTGCTTCGTTGAGCTACCAGAGACAATTACTTTGATGACAAAATTAATGAATATTTGTCAGTGTGAGGTAGCAACGGGAACCAAACAAGCTCACCTTTATCAGTATTTAGATTTTCATAACCAGTCATAAAAATTTGGGTTTTTTCACAGGACATCTGTATGTGTGGGATTTTGTTGTTGTCGTTGCGTTTTTGTTTTGTTTTGCTTAAATTCATTGATTTCCAAGAAAAGCATGAAGCCAGAAGCCTGTCTTAAAGTGCATTTGCTTTGTGTTTTTGAAATAGTCAGTGCTGTCGGTAGCTTGAGAAAGGAGTGACACATCAGATGATTTCTAGATAACAACAGAAATGTTTAAAACATATTTAAATATTATATTTTTATATCTTAATATATGGAATTCATGTATCTTCTGTGACAGATATGTAATATTCCAACCCACTACAAAAACAGCTTTTCACAGATAGAGTTTTATTTTTTAAATCAAGTGAAAATTCTTTCAACTATTTTGTTTTCACTTCTGGTTTTTACCCCTTGTTAAATTGTCGTGTAAGGATTATAATTATTAATGATTTGTCATTTTTCTATAATTCTGAACAAACTCACTGAGTAAATTATAACATGTAGGACAGAATATCTAGAATAATTTGAATTTAGTTAGGTTTTTGTAACATCCAAAGACTCTCTTCTGTCTAGTATTATGAAAGATTAGTTTATTAAACAAAGGGAAACTTTCCTGCACAACTTATTCTTGTGAAAGATTTCAAAGATTTTTCCAAGCATTTATGCCAACAAGAACTTTTTATTATACATTTACATGATAGGCAGTCACCTGCAACTGCAAGTTTGAAAATTAGAATTTGCCAATTCGAACGCTAACAGAAGCATAGGGTGAAGGTATCCACAGCTTCTTGCCATGTTCAAATGTCTTATTACATTTGTTAGTCTAAAGATCTTGTGTGACCATGCCATAAAATTTACTGCCTATTTTATGGACTTACGGAATTTGAGGAAAAAAGTGCTTCTTGTTGAGTCCTGCCATGTTAATGGACATGGAGCATCCCAGGCTCTTTGCACATGAACAGAATTTCTTAGAGGGGGAACACAGCTCCATGGCCAGTTCTGCCTTCTAGACAGAATAAACTGTTAAGATTCTTGAGCTTTGGGTAACAGCTAGGAGAAGAAAAGAGGATTTTGTGTATTTTTCCTCAGCCTGGCTTGCCACAATGAAGTATTTAAACTTTTGCATTGATTACTTTCACTCCCTGCTTTTAGCACAGAAACACTGGGGTTTGTGCCCACATAAGCAGCTGTGTTTCCTGCCAAGGAGCTGAAATTGCTGCCAGTCCCTTGTGGGGCAGAAGTATCTCTGTCTTCACTTTCCATTTGCACGTGGAGTCGTGCTCTTCCAGGGTCCCACAGGAAGCTGGTATCAAAGACCAGAACAGATTTGTATGGACAGCCAGAAATGTATGGACCTTCCCTGTTTGTCTTTCTGCCAACATTTTCACCCTCTGCTTTCCTTGCTTTTCCCTTCCCACTGCACTCCCCTCTTCCTGGAAAAGCCCCACTTTGCCCCTCAGTTATTCCTTTTTAAACCACTCCACATTCCTTTCATTTCTTTGCAAAAAAGCTCTGCAGTTCCATCTCATGCTGAGCATTAGTCCTTCTGTAAGTTGTAGTGTTGCTCTGTTGTGCTGTGAGATCCAGCTGGGGACAGCTGTGCTGCTTCTCCTCTGCTCCCAAATGTCCCCTGTGGCTGGAATAGAGCTGCAGGGAAATAGGATTCGGGCTTAGGAGCCTTGGAGCATCAGCAGGAGCAGAGTGACAGCACTGGCACGTGTTGGCTCTCACCAGGTGTAACACAGCAGAATGAAGGCTTTACATGTTGTAAAGACAGCAGTAATATGCTTAAATTTAGGGCTTTGCTGAACTTAGGAAGCAAAACACAAATAAAAACTCAGCTGAACAAAAGCTGAGTGTATTAAAGAAGTGTGTGACTTCCAGGTTCTGTAAAAAAGAAGCTGCTTTGGAATAAATCTGACCTGACAGTGACCTTCAGAATAGACTGATCTTCCCAAAGGAGCTTCCTAATTTGTACCTATAATGAACACATCATCTATATAACCCATTCCTGTATTTGAACTACGCCATGTTTGTTCCATTATATGATGAAATACAGATGTTTTTCCAGACACACCAGGAAGCTATTTCTAAATCATCTTTTGCCCCACTGCTGACTAAATAAAGTGATTCCAGGCTTTCAAGATTTAAAACAGGTTCCTCTCTAAACAGTTTTTGAGGGTTGCTTTATAGTCCCTGTAACCGCAGAGAGAGTCCTGCTATTTCACAGGATCCTTGCCCAGCACATGTAGAAAATTACAGAGTTAATAGCTAACAGTAACCATTTTCTCCCACAGCTTTCAGGAGCTTTATTCTGTTCTGGAGTGTGCACAGTCCTCATGCTGACAAAGAAACTGAATCCTGTCCCTTTCTAACCATATGGTCCTTATGTTCTTCCTAGCAAGGCAAAAAACCCCTCTTACATATGTTTGTTTCCCAGGATGGCTTTCACAGGGGCAGCCTTGGAAAATCTCAGAGAATGGAGCCTCAACACCTCTAAAGGGAAAACTGGGACTAACTTCACCTGTGGGTGGTTACCTAGAGCAACAAATTTCTGTGGTTAGCAGAGACTTCAGGTTTGTGAGCTGTTCTGTCCCTACAGAAATGTGCTGGTGACTTCTCCAGCTGACTGCTGGTCATGCCATTATCATTATTTTTTCTTCCTTCATCCTTCTGTCAGAGACTGCCTGAGCCAGCCAGTGGCAATGAAGGGATGCCTAAAAACAACTTTATATTGTGCCATTCCACTTCTCAGGAATATCTTGGTATACCTTGGTGAAATTTGAAAAGCAAATTAGTTCTCCTGGAGTGTTTAGGCCAGATCTCCTAAACTGCTGCAAAGGGCACTTGTTCCTTTCAAAAGTACCAAAACTCTCTTCTCTCTCTCAGGCAGCAAAAGGAGCAGTAAGGTGAATTTTCCTGACCTGAATTTGTGCTAATTCTGTACCATTCCTCTGTATCTCCCCATTCTGGGATAGAGCAATGGCTGTCAGTTTTCATGGCTCTGGTGATGATCTTCTTCCTTTTGGCATTCCAAAATCATTTGGCCTTATGGGGATGATAGTGATGAGAGGTGAGAAGAGTTAAATTACTGAACTTAAAAAAGGTGAAACTTTAAAGAAATGAATTTGTGACTTGATAAGCTTGTGTTTTGCATGATTTTTATGTGATACATCAGGGAAATACATGAATGAAATATTAAAAATCTAATTAGATCAAATCCAAAAGGTTATAGAATGATTTTCAAAGTTCATTCTCTAAAATGGTAACAGAAAAAGTCACACTTACAATAAGTGATACCCCTGTCAAGAGTTTCTTAGACTAAATTTTGTACAAGCACAACCTCAAATGACCCCTTTTTGGTGCTAGCCAGGTTTCCTCTTGGAAAGTACTACAATAGGAATTTTCTCTTCAAGTACTCTTTTCACCTGAACTTCTAAGTTAATTCACCCTGACTTCACTGGCAAGTTTGAGATCTTTTAAACCACGTTTATTATTGAGCCAATTACTATTCAGAACATTTTACTGATTAATACACAATAAAACATAAATAGATGTCCTATTCTACATAGATAAGATTGTACAAGGTCTTTATCTTTAAAGGGTTTTGTTTAATGGTAGCATTGCCCCCCCAAAAATTACAGGCATGTTAAAGTGGAAAAGGAGGGGCCCAAGGTACTGGACTGTAAATGCCTCTTCCAACCTGCCAATTCCAAAGCTCTCAGTAAAAACAAACAGATCCCAGTGCATGGAACATGAACAAAGCCTGCCTTTTATATATAATATAAGACTTTCTGAGCTTAAACAGCATTAAAACTGAAGTTTGCTGTCTCCTGGTAAGGCTGACACCACATGCCCTGAGCTGAGACAGCCCCTCACCAGATCGTTGCAGGGAATAACGAAGCGTATGGTCATCAGCTCCTACCATATTTTCCTCACAACACCATCAGCAAGCAGATGCTTTATGTAATCAGAAATTCCTGATTACTAACAGAGAAATCACAAATATGACACATTGCCCAACATTTGAGCTTTTTTTTTCTTTTTTTCTTATTATGGGATAGCGGCAGGAATTTTAAATGTGTCGTATAAAAGTAATGAGTGATTCTGTCTTCTGTAGCTTTCCTAAAAACACTGAGTCTCCCCAGTCACAATTTCCAGGCCTTTTCTCCTGTTCTCATTAAGCCAAGAATTCATATGTGTAACTTGCTTTTAAAAAAACTATTTTAATTGTGTTTACCCCACATGATAAAATATGTCTTTGTCAAAGGTTTTTCCATCACTAATAGCATCAGCTCAGGTGGTTTCCAAAATTCCTTTGGAGGACCAAATGCAAACTGCCACCAGGCACAGAGTAGGTTAATATCAGACATCCTCTTGTACTCTTCAGCTCATTTGGAATTGGCCAGTGACGTGGGAGCCATTGATTTCAGAATCCTGATGTTCTATAGCCTCTTAGGATCAGGAAGTTAGACCTTTCCCTATTCAGGGTGACAAATGTGGAATGTTAAAAACATTTCAACATTGTGTAGAACTGTGGATTGATGCACTAAGGATATGCAAGAATATAAAAAAACCCCCAGTTTATCAGAATTTTATCACTTAGAAAAAGTTGCTTTTTCAAGCATATCTTGAAAAGCCCAGGCAAACGTGACCCTCAGCATATGACTCTAATCTTCCCTTGGGTCCCCGTGAGACACACCAAATTTCAAGGCAATTTCAGCAAGTATGTGGATTTTAGAGCACTTAGAGTGTCGACCTTTAAACAGAAATAGGTACTCAACCTTGGAGAGCTTGCACTCCCTGATAATTAACAGGAGGATTTCGGTTTTAAATTGTATTGTGGGAATGTAAAAGCTCTTTGTTGATATTATTAAAATTGAATTCTTGAGTTATGTCAGATTTAGATTTTGCCCTTCCAGGTCCTAATGAGTATCACTGCTTAAAATATATCACAGCAGAGCTCTCCTTAAGGATCTTTACCTCCTATATTTTGGAACTGTCAGAAAATGCTAAGATGCACTTCATGGTGTTTCATCAGAAATCATTTGTATTTCCTGAAGAAAGTGTTTCCAACATGTTTTTGTTGCTTTGTTCTCCCACACCCCATCTGGTCAGATGTTGCTGGGTGTTATGGTGGCACCAAGGAGTTCCAGTACAGGTCAGGTCCTTACAGTGGTAGTACTGCAAAAGAACCTCAACCCTAAACCAGTAAAAACAGAAGTGTAGATAAAAATAAAAGTATATAGTGACAGGAAAAACAGAAACTGCAAGAGAATGGTGGCAGAGGTAGAAGAATTCAGCTCTTTTTTTATACCTGCGTACCTCAGCATCTTTCTATGGACTCCAGTGCTGTGGAGTCAGAAAGATTCACTTATTTAATTGACATTCCAGCAGTAATCATATTTCCTTCCCCTAGTACCATCTACCAATATCTTGCACATTTTTCAGTCCACTTTCAGGCCCTCCTGAGAACTGGGACAAGGTGTTTAGCAATGCTTCTGTTATCCTTCTCCATCTCCCAAATCACAGATAGCCAGCTGGGTTCTGTGGTCTTTGTGGACTACAAGCATGTGCTGGTTGTAGTCCAAACTGCAAGTGAAGACTTTAAAACAGCAGGATGGATGTTTTCTTTCTCCAGTTCTGGAGAGAGACTCACAGTTGGTGTAAGCAGCCATAAAACTTCTTTTCTGTCACCTACTTTTGTCTTTTTTTGTTGCCAATTGATCTGCAAACCCCTCTTTTTGAGGAGAGTGCAACGTGCTGTATTTAAGATGCTTGTGTGAAACCACCCTTTGAATGAGTAAACCCAAGCTCTTCCTCTGCAACTGAGCTTTTGTACACTTGTGTTGTACACTCTTACATTTGTCATTCCGGCATTTTTTCTTGCCTGTCATTAATCCCAGTGTGGATGAGTGTGGGCCCACCTCAGAACCTTCTGGCTCCCCAGTAGGTAGCAATATGCCAGGTTGAAATGTGTCAAATATCTGTCATTCCCCTTTGCTTGCAGACCTTCAAGCAGCATCTTTCACTACCTCTGGCAGAGCATTTCCTACAAGCTATCCTGAAAAATTAATATCTAGTTTCTTGGACAGAGGGACTGTGACAGAGATATATTAAGTAATTCTATCAAGTGCTTTTAGTGTGCCATTTTTGTGAGGGTGTTAATACAACAATCATGGATATAGTCTGGGCTGCTTTTGCTTTTTTTAGAATACTTGTTGCTTGCTGTTCATAATTTTTGTATTTCATCATAAATTCCCATATCTTTAATGGTTACTGAAGATGAAAATACGGATTCAGAATTACATAGTTAATGCCATGAGTCTCTCTGTGAGTTTATGTGATGATCTGTGTGCACTCATGTAAAAAAAATCAAATTTCTAATTTGATTTTATGTCCTTCATCCTATTCAATTCAGGTAGTCTTTTACCATCAGAAACAGGAACAAACCACTAGATAGGAAGTGGTGTCTACCTTGTTTTCTCCAGTGAGAGTTCACTGTTCCAGAACAAAAGCAGCAGGTTTTCATTCATTAAAGGGAGTAAACATAAACTGAACAAGATATATTTACATGATTTTATTGAAATTATAGACATTAAAATCACAGATAATCAAAGTATAGTTAATGTTTTCAAGTAGTTAATGTTATAAATAATTTAACTGAATTCACAGGCAGATTTCTGTGTTAAAATTGCCAAGCTGCAGTAACTCAGGTATTTTTTCATAGCTGTTCTGTGCATGTCTTAGAAGATTTCCTTAGCTTGAAAAGAGCTGTGGAAGGAAAAACCCTTCAGCCTGTTGGCTTGACATTGGAGACACAAATTTGAATATCACATCAGACAAGCTAACTTCTTACTGGTCTGTCACCCCTGGCAAGTTCTTTGTCTTCTAAAATGTAGGTGTTTTGGGATGTGGAAAATTACCTTGTCTGTACTTTTCATGGCCGTGTGGTATTAAAAGACAGTAAAAGTAGACAACTAACAAGGGAACATCTTTACAAGAGGGCAGAGAAGCATTTAGACCTGTGGGAGATAACTCTTTCCCCCTCTCTCTTTTTTTCTCGCACACACACACAGCCACACACACAACCCAAGCCGTGAGTGATCAATGCTCCTGCTGGGCCAGGCTCCTGCTGCAATCACAAGCGAGTTCGAACAAAGCAGCTGCTTCCGTGGCCTCCTGCAGCAGCTCCTCAGGACAGGGCCAACAGCTCCTCCTAAAATCATGGCTTCTTTGCATCCTAACTGAACAGCGTTAAAGGGGGAAATGGGAATTCAGAGCTGCCAGCTACAGTGTCTCCGCTAGCAGCTCACCAATAAGGCCCAGTACAGACCCGCAGAGCCTCTGGATAAATTGTATTTTCCAAGGGTTAATTAAGCTGTCTTGAGCTTCTGCATGAAGGGGAACAAACTGGCATTTGCAGCGTTTTCTGAAACCTGCTGTCGACATTACAGTCCCTGCTGCTTTTAGCTGTATCGATCTGATGCCTGACCTGTGAAATCCTTGATGGCTGCTAACACTGGAAGCTTACTGGAGCTTTCCAAGGGAGCTTCAGGACAGCTTGTGTAGTCAAGTACAATTACCTGTCCCTCCAGGAGAGCCAATTAGTTCACAAAGAGCTGGAGCAGAACAAATGTTTTGTGTGTGATTTAGAATCTTAAAAAAAAAAAAAAGCTTTGTTCTGTCTCATTCTTTTGTTTCTAATTTTATGATTATTGTTCCGTTCATGACAATCCACACTGCGCTTCCTCACATGTCTCATCAAGGACTACTTGGGCATGAGAAAACAGATTTATAGTTATTATTTTTTGAACAGAAAAAAGCCTTATGTGCTATGCAAAAACCAGCCTTGGCCATTTTAAATACTGTGGACCTAAAAGTAGAATGCTCACATACTGGGTATTTTCAGAGCCTTAGATTAATGTGTTTAAAACACACAGCATATGTAGATATTTGTGCTGTAATTTTTATAGCAAATCTATACATATATGTATATATAGTTATACACAGATCTCACTTTAAATTCTGGGGCTTGATTTTCTGAAAGTGAAAAGGCAGCAAGTGTTGTACCAAAAAAATCAACCAAAAAACAGACCATAAGGAGTGGAAATTGAAGAGATCACCATCTATATTATAACCCAGTTAATGAAATATTTATAACTTTTAAAAGTAAAAATAAAAGACATTAAAAAAACCCAAACTAAAATTTCATCTCTGCTATTCCAAACAACCTTACCACTTGACTCAAGTTGTACAGGGCTAACAGAGCAGCATTGGCTCGGGAACAAACCTCTTCAATTAATTTGAACTAATAATTCAAATAAATAAGGACCCAATAATTTAGGTGGTCAGTTACAGTGGACCGATTCCAAAATCTGCAATGTTCTACATATAAATCAGAATGTAGCAAAAGTGGTTGCCACAGGAAAATGCTGGATGTTATCAGCTGGTGGTGAGAGATGTCCTGAGGTCAGTGATGATGACTTTTGTAGGTATTGCTCAGGTCCTGACCTGTTGCTGAAAATGAAATCCTCAGGAGTTTGATTTTTTGGGAGGGTTGGTTGTTTTTAATCTTCCTTGAGAAGAGTGGTAGGGAATAATTCTCATTGGCTTCCAGTTTAGAGCTCAAGGTTCAATGACATACCCATCACATTTGGATTCCTTCCAATCCTGAGAACTCTTGGTGTTGCTGTTCTGCCGGAGAAATGGAGGGAAGGAGAGTGAGATGAGACCTTTTCATTTCAAGGTCACTGCTTTGATGGGGTCTGGGTTAGCAGTGACCAAAAGTTATTACTGCATGATGATTGTTCTGGTTTGCAGTGTGAAGTGAGAGAGGATGGGTTTGCAGTCCAGTTCCTGGCTGAAGAATGTTTGTAGTGCAGAATCCACCACCACAACTCACACTAATGGACACTCTGCTTAGCAGTGAAAGCTACACACCAGGCATGGAATGGGCACTGCAAGGGATTTATATCCTAGTTCTTGGTGCTTGTCCTTCCAAAGGAGGCTTGAAACACTGCAGTTCAGCAGTGGGGAGACATAACTTGCTGTTCCATTTACTATACAAGTGTGTCTTGTAGGGGATTAGACTTCCATGCTGTCAACTTGGCAGTTTGCACATGTAGGACAAAAAACCCAAGTTGATCCACTGGGCAGATAACTGTAACTATTTTTTTTATTTTTTATTTTTTTTTTCCCCTAGAGTAAAGAGTAAAAAATCTTAACCTTTTTTAACCAAATTGTCATGTTGGTTGAGATGGAGCATCTTAAAAATTGTCTCATGTTGAGGAACACTGTTTGTTCTTCCAATATGAAAATGGAAATTGGTTTGACCAAGTGATGTTGCATAGAATCTGGGGACTGAGATTTATAAATATGACTGGTTGACCTTCAAGGTGAGACAAGGTGTTCACCATTTGAAGGGACATTCACTGAATTCCAGAGATTTCCAAGAAATCTACTGGCAATGATAGAGCAAGATGATCTTGCAAAGGATGTGCTGGTGTGTTCTACAGGTGGGTTTTGACGGAACTGGCAGTTCCCATAACCACACTGAGCCTGTGCTCTGATCAAATGGTTGGGGAGGGAAGGAACCACAAGAACAAATTTCATCTGGCTTTCACTGGATTGCCAACACACTGCACTAAGTGCCTACAAACGCCAGTTCCTCGCTGCATCAGGGCTTCTACAGTAACTGTGCTGAGCTGTGAAATGATCAATTATTTATTTGGGAAGCTTAGCAAGTCTGAGTGGCATTTCTGTAACCTGGAGCTTCACAATTAAGAAATGAAACAATTTCTTCTACTGTCAGTGGCCTGTAGCTTTGCTTGCTGAGCTGCATGCTGGGCAGCCAGAAGAGGAATTGTAAGGCCACAAAGCCATATATTTGCTTTGTTGGTGTAATTACTTGGCAACACTGTCAATATTATCTACCTCAGATGAAAAAGGATATTACTGTGAAAATCTCAACAATAACATTTAATGAAGCTTTACTCAGTTATTTGCTAAGGAGGCACCATAAATTCTATTGCAGCAAACCTTCAGAACAATTCCTTTACTTGGGTTTCTCCCTCTCTTCCTTGGTACTTCACAGAAAAGCTCCATGATGTGGTGGGCAGAAATAAGGAATAAAGAGGAAATGAGCACAAGTGCTGCATCATTCCTTGCAGTGCAGTGATTTTTGTCCTTTGGGTCAGGGTTAAGCACAGGACAGCAGCACTTGCAAACTGACTTGTGAGTAGGAGAAGCTGCAAAGGAGATGATTTTGTGGAGGGTCAGCAAAAGTAAAGTGTTACTCTTACCTGTGTGTGGGAGAGAAATGTTCCATGTGTTGGTGGTATCAAGGGAAATACTCTCCAGAGGCACATTCAGTCCTGGGGAGGTTCATTTGTGCCTCTTTAAGTTTCTGATTCACATCTGCCTTAGAAAAGGACAACTTGCCAAGGAACAATAAGAAGCAATTCTTGCCATCAAAAGTTTGCACATTTTCATTGGTTATGTTTTACTCCCTGACGCCTTTCTGCAGAGCAGTCTCAGGTGTCTGGTCCCTGAAAATTGAGACATCCTACCCAGCCTGGCTGTGTGCAGGGAGGGAGAAGAGCTGCTGTTGTGCCTCGAGAAGCATCCAAAGCATGGGCAGAAATTCTCTCTGTGGCTTCCAGGTGGAAAAAGCTGCCTGTGTCCCACTGTGCTCCAGGGCAGTGGCTAAACCAGACTGGTTTTATCCAGGAGCACAGAGTACTGAGCCTGAGTCCTTTTCCCCCGTATTGGGAGAGTCACTCAGAAAACTCTGCATTCCTGTGAAATTGAGCACTTGCTTGTGTACAGTATGGAACTGAAGGATTCTGGAACTGAGAGGTGCAAAAAGGCAAATTTGGGTTGGTTGTCTGATAGAGGCCTTTTGGTGTCTGCTCATTCCCACACCAAGCCATTGGAAATCAGCAGGCAGCCCAGCCTGGAGGCTGAGCACGTCATCTTTTGGACTTGTTCTTTTTCTTCTCTTTCCCCCAGATCTGGTTTCTACCTGCAGGTCATACTTTCTTTTCCTAACATTTAGGCACTTAAGTCAGCTTTTTATTCTTTTACTGCGAGAAAGACACAAAACCCCACCACCAAACCCGAATTCCTGTTTTTCTCTAATTGCAGCAGCAACTTTCATTTGAATATTTCAGCTGACTGAGGAAATTTAACATGGTGCTGGATAGGTCTCATGAAAGAAAAGTGTCTGTGAGCCACTGTTCAGTGACCCACTAGAAGGGGTATTTGGGAGATGTACCCTTGGTACAGTCTTAAATTAAATTTGTAAAGCCTGCAACTACGGATTCATGTGCCAAGCTTGAGTGGTGAGCTAAGCTAGAAAGAAAAACCCCACTTAAGGTGTAAATGTAATATAAGCCAAAATACTTACTAATTAAACATTTTTGTTCATCCTTCTGCATTAAAATAGTTTTCAAGTGCAGAGAATCCTTCATTCTACTTTTGCACAACAATCACATGCTTCATGGCCAGAGAGGTGGTCACGTCAAGCAAAATAAAAAATTCTGCAGCCTACAGTGTCCCTACCCATTGCTGCAGCTCTCCAGCAGTCTGAATAAAAAAAAAATCTGGATTTGGGCAGATTATAACCATTCTTCAAACATCTTTGAAATATCGCTATCCACAAAACACTTGGGCTTTAATTGTTTGCAATGCCTGTCTTAAAATGAACCTTCTGAAAACGAGTTTGGGTTTTTCTTTTCGATGCAAGAAACATTTTTATGTTCTAAAAATAATAATAAAAAAATGCTACAGCTTTGTCAGAAGTGCTGTGTTCCACTTTATGAACCCTGAAGTAATGGCTCTGCACAAGTGTGCAGAAGTCTGTTAGTGACTGTGAAGACATTTGGTACCGATTGACTGGGAACTAAAGCATCGTTTTCCCTCTCATACCAGCATAAAGATAATATTCTATTTGAACCTCTGATTTGATTGATACATCTCAGCAGCAGGACACTTAAGACTTTTATGTCAGAAAATGAAAATGAAATACTTTATGTCACTGAGCACAACAGCCTGGCATGCAGTAGTTAAAATCCAATGAAGTTCCAGTCAATCCTGTAGTTACTAAAATACCTAGAATGTTGTGATTTTGTTCTGAGAGGGCTTCCAGGAAAATGTCATAAAGTTAAAATGGTGACTAGTCAGTATTTGTTCTTTTAAAGCTCTAAAATTTCCCAGCCTGCAAAGCTGCTAAATATAGACAAGCAGTTGCATAAAAAGCAGCTTGGAATACAGGATATCCAACTCACTCTTTCTTCAGACTAAAAACTCTGTATTTTGCAAGTATATTTGACCTACTGATATTCAGGCAGAAACATTTTGCCCCTTGCTCAACCAGGGCATTTAGTTTTAAAAAGTCTTTCCTAAAAATTCTATTAATTCAGAAAATATTTAACTTGAATAAATCCTCTCCGTGATGGGGTAATCTTGGAATTTTTTTTTAAGAAAAAAATGTAAAGGTTATTTCAACTTTTTATATGAACTGCCTGTCTTGACAAGTTCTTAACTTCATTATATTGTGCCTCATTAGTACTTTAAAACCTGCTGAAGCTAAACTGTATCTTACTTGCCTATTAGTTCAACCTTAGGCCCATCAGTAGAGCATTACCCAATGTCTTGGGAACAATTAAGGCATGCCTTCCCTACCAAACAGTTTCTAAGTGGACAAAACATATTTAACTGTAGAGTTTGTGGCACACAGAATGGAAATGCAGTGAAAACTACTGGGAATATGCATTAATCCTAATGCTGAACAAGTTCCTAATAACTCACTTGAAACTCCTGGGGATATAGTATCAAGTATGTACTCTCTAAATGCTACTAATGAAACATTTACAGTCTACGGTGATAAAAGGGAAATAGAGGAGTCTGTGGCCAGTTAAAGGGCTTCTTGAACAACACCCAGAATGCAAACGTAAGATGTATGTGATTATTGATCTTTTCAGCAAAAAGACTTTATGAATAATATTCATACCATACCATTAGAAGCTAAAGTAGCCTGGGAATGAAGCATCAGCAGGAGAGCAATTGATGGATTTAGACAGGTCAGACAATGTCATTCTAAAAGCAGCTAATCAATATGGACAAATGTGTCAGAAAGGTGATTTGAAAAATGACTTTATAATAAGGGAAGGAAAAAAAGCCAGGTTCCTTAGGTCCCAATTTTTCCTCCCTCAGAATTGCATATTATTGAAACAAGGTTGTTAACTGTTTCCCATTTCCACAAGCAGCAGAAAGAAATGAAACTAAAAACCCACAAGGACAAAGCTACAGCCTCACCCACTGACAAGGAGTAAATAGGCTGACACTGAGGGCATTTTGCCCAGTGTAGCTACTGGGATGTCTCTGCTGCCCAGTTTCACAGGTGGGCCATGCACAATCCCACCTCATTTTGAGTGGGTAAACTGAGCACCAGGATCTGTGCAGCATTTTGTGGGAAAGGGTTGTTCCAGCACTCCTGAGGAGGCAGAACCTTTCTGAGCTGGATTCTTTTTGGTCTGATGGCTGGCTTGGGTAGCTTTGTTACAGTTCAAGTTCAAGTGGTGCAAAGATGCCACGTGTTTTCCAGTTGGACCTCAGGAGCTGACTGCCATCCACTGGATGTTGTTCAGCTTTTGTCTGCCAGATTAAAAAGTGCACTTCCCACTAAAGTGTGATATTATTGCTCCTGTGGTTCACCATGGCCTAGCAGCACTACTTATCAGGGCTTGTTTCATTCTAGACTCCCTTGGCTAAACTTCTCTACTGGCATCTGTTCTCTCCTAACCACAAAGAACATTTGTGACTATTGCTGGGGGCTCCAGGTTAAAGTGAAGTAACTGTTCCTATTTCTGACAAAAACTTCCTGTGTGACCTATTGGAGATGAAACCAAACCTGTCCTTTGCTGCAATTTCCCCACCAGTAAAATAACCTGAATAGTACTTCAGCACTTGAGTAGTTCATACTTCTGAAATCCCCTGAGATATTCCAATGGAAGGAATAAAATAAAAGGCTTGTAAGTGCTTAGAGGATTGTTATTATTTCTGCTTTTGTCAAAAATATGGCTACCTTCAATTTATTTGAATCTCAAAATGCAGGTAAAATAGATCATTGAAAAGCAATGTATGTGGAAGTCTGGAAGCAATTTCTCGTTCCTTTTTGCTTCGGCTGTCTCAGAAAGCACTGTGAACTGCACCAATCCCTCTGAAATTCTTCTTTATCATCTTTCCCTGTGTTACTCCCCTCACTTTGGTCCAGTAGTTAAACGTGTCAGCTGAGAGATAATGTTTTCTTCCCCAGAATGGCTTTTCTTTTTGAGGCCCATCTGTGACAGGTCACCTGAGCAGGAATTTTGGTTTCAACATCCTGCCAAGTATTGTTCCACATCTGAGCTGACTCTCACCGTGTCCCTGCAAGAGGAAATACTAACTTGGGTGTCATCAGTAACTTCATGACAGAGTTTTTTATTACGCTTTGAAAACATTCTCATGTCAGGACCAGGGATGAATGCGATCAGGATGAATGTGGTCCCTTCCATGCCTGCAGAAAGGAGGGCTCTGGGGAAAGGTTGTCCATTGCCACCCGCTGGGCTTCCAGGCAGGAATGAATGGAGTCATTGTAGCATGGGGCCATCTGGAAGCAATCGAAGGCAGGGGGTATAACGAGGAACAATGCAGGCAGATCCAGTGTGCCTTGGCTTGTGTAGGTACCAGCTCAAGAGATGGCAAATCCATTGCAGGGTTAAAAAATAACACAGGCCTGAGAAGCCCAGCTGGGGATTATTGACTAACCAGGACATTTATAGATGAGGAAAAGGATTTTGGGGGTTGCGGTGGGGCAGTAAATAAAACTCAGCCAAGACCTAATGTGTGTGGATGCTGATGCCATTGTACTTAAAGGAGTGGAGATTTTCTCAAAGCTTTTCTTTTGCTGGTAGACACATATTTATTATTGCTGCTAGTTACTTGTTTACTCAATTCTGAGTCTAGGTTTAGGGACTGGAAAGATTTACCTATGGTGAGGTGCAGCTTATGCATGGCCTTGATTTCACCCTGGAGAACAGGCCTTCAGCTCTGGATCTGGGCTGGAGCTAAACCTCGGGCACAGTCCCAGAGCTCATAACTGAAACCTGATCCTTCCCCTCCTCCTTCTCCCTTATGGCAGAGTTCAAGAGATTTGGCATCAAGGTTCCCATTTCTCCTGTTACTGTTGGTGATTATTTAAATAACACAAAATGCCCGGAATGTGAATTATGAGATTGTCAGTTGTTGGTTGAATTAGTTCTGTGATCAAGTTCAGAGGAAAAGCCTTTAGGAATATCAGTTTTTCCTTGCCTCTGTAGTCCTGCCTCTTTGGCATGGGTGCTCGCAGCAATTCCCACTAGGAGCAGTGGGTATTGAATGGGGTTTTTTCTGTCCCTGAACACCTCTCCAGCAGCACAAGGTCAGTGCTGCTTTCCCTCTGGTTTTCCCACCTCAGGAGAATCACATTACTGAACACCAGTCCCCAGTGTTTAGAGCTACCAAGTCCCCAGTCCTGCAGCTCATCTTTGCTACTGAGAAGAAAACCAGATTCTCCCCATAACCCACTGACCTCCCATCACCATCTGCAAAACCAGACCTGGAGTCTGTTTACAAATCATAGTGATATTCCCAGGAACACTGTGCTGTAAAACAATAGCTTGTCTTGAATGCATTTTGATTTTCAAACCAGTTTTATCTTGAAAGCAATCCTGTAAGCCTTATCAAGCAAAGCCCTGGTTCCACTGTAGCCGTTTGCTGAATTAAACAGCGCTAAACATTTAACATTCTAAATGAATTAGGCTGGGAGATGTGAAGAAAGCTGAGCTTTAAGATGAAATGTAGGACAAACTCAAAAGGATGTTTTGCCTGTTTCATTCAGCATTAGTATCTTGCCTATAGGCCTTCCTTTGAAATAATCTGTGAACATGGTTCCCATATAATTAGCTGAGCTGTAAGTTAGGTGTTTAAAAATATTTTTTCAGGTGCTTTTTTGTATTCATGATAGCTGCTCAACACCAAAAATCAATCTCAATCAAAGCTGCTACTGAGTTTATCATAAATTATCATGAAAAGGTTTTCTACTGAGTAGATGGTTAATTACTATCTAATTTGAATAATTTTGCATATTAATGAGAAATGAATGAAAATCATTTTTAGATTTTTAACTTCAGCTGAGAAACCCATGGAGATAATGGCCCCCTTTTAAGATGCATGTGATCCTCTTACTAAAGGAGACTGAGAATTTTTTTCATTTACCAACTTGTTTTAAATTGATTAATGGATTAGTGTTTTTGTCATTAATAAACTATATCCAAATGAAAGACAAGTTCATTATTTGACCGTGTGGCCTTATATCTGCTGCCAGGAAGAAAAAAAGTGACTGACTGAAAACTGATTAAGGCTTTGCTTAGGGAGGATGTAGCCTCACACAATCCTTTGTAAATGCCAGAAAGGCAGAAAACAGTGGAGTTATGCAGAGCCAGCTGGGGGTAGGCAGCAATTCCTGTGCCTTGCTATTTAAAACATGGAAGCCTACCCCAAACAAATCCCCCTTTCTTCTCCTCAGCCCCTACACCTGTGAGTGGGTGAGAGCCCTGCCCCTGGGAAATGGGGGTGCAGCCTCAGCCTTTGTGCTCCCAGTGAGCTCCTGTGAAAGCAGGAAGGACCAGAGGAGCCTTGCTGGAAGCTCATCCTGCATTCCTCTGCCTTCATTGCATTCCTCTTCCTTGCACACCAGTTTACAGGGAAATTCACCAAATAACTGCTGCCCTGTTGCCTCACTGAATCAAAGCAGTTCGGCATCTGCAGAGAGAGAGATGAGACTCAAAATAAAAATTCACACAGCAATGGCAGCATCAGGCCATTGGAAGGGGACTGTAAATGACAACACATCTGGCCAACCTCCTGTATTTTCTGTTGTCCTGGACTGCTCCAAGGCCCTCAGGAAGGTGATAGTCTCTTTGCAGAGTACCTGGAACAACGTAGCCCTGATCCACAGTTGTGTGGTTCTCTGCAT
The DNA here is from genome assembly GCA_013390045.1 of Picathartes gymnocephalus. NCBI lineage: Eukaryota > Metazoa > Chordata > Aves > Passeriformes > Picathartidae > Picathartes > Picathartes gymnocephalus. Next base: position 1,119,339 of record WEKY01019214.1, on the reverse strand, counting down.
GCTGCAGCTGTACAAATGGCAAATAGGGATAAAATACACACACCGCTGTATGAAACCACACACTTGTTCGGGGATGTCTAGTTAATATTGCATCTATTAGGATTGGGGTTTCTGGTATTCTTCCCTGCTGATTTTCAACCACGCAGTGTTTATAATATGAGCAAAAGGAACTTGCAATGGAATTGAAGGGTTGTACATTAAAAACGAGTATACAGTGCGCTCGCAGAATAAATAATTCATTGCCAGAAGATATCAGTGAAGTGTAAGGACTGGCATTTATATAAATATAACAAGACTATCCAGATTTCTAGTGGCAAATATTTAAAGACAGAAGGAAAAAATTTTGTAGGGAAATAAACCATCCTGCTTCAAAGCATATGCCAGACATTACCTAATGTGGTCTGAGGAGAAACTATGCATGCTCACCCTGGGAGGGGTCTGACTGCTGCTCTGCCTGCAGCAATTGTTGATAACCTTTGTCAATTAAAAATTAGGAAATATTAAGTACACCAGAACCCTTGATGTACCCAGTCTTACATTTTTTTTGTTTTTCTTCACTTTGGTAAATGGAAAAAAAAATACAGAATCACAGAATCAATTAGGTTGGGAAAGACCTCTGAGATTACCAAGTCCAACCTTTGTCTGATCACCACCTTTTAAACTAGACCATGCCCCATTGTTGCTTGACCACAAGAATTTTATGCATTTCTATGCATTCTGTAAAAAATACTGGGACTTTGTAGACTGTGGTCCTTGCTCCTGATTGCAAGGCAAGTGGTGCCAAGTTTGAGGGGAAGAAGTTTGTTAAAATACAATGTTGTGATTCCTGAATTTGCACAAAATAAGAGGTTTAAATTCTCAAAGTGGAACAGGGTATTTAGCACACATTTTTCATTCTGGATAGTGATAAACATAATCTTTGGAAGATACATATTAATGGGAACTGTAACCAAAACTGTAGGGAGGTGATAGATAATTTTGGAGTCAGTACTGATCCCTTCATTTACCCTCTCCTTAACATCAACCATTTTATGAAGAACTTTAACTGTTTCTTCCAACATCTAAAATGTGTTGGGGATTGGCATTTTTCTGTGTTGGCAAAGGCTTCCTCACCTCCATTCCCCTCCATTGTGTCTTCCTTTTACTTTGGGAAGAACTACCATGTGCACGGCTCAACCAGCATTTGGTTGGGTTTGTCTTGGAAGAACCCTAAGGATAAGCTGTGAACCTCAGGCTGTACCACAAATAGAAATGGCATGTCAGTGTGTCAGAACACTGGAAAAGTCATGGTGAGAAACAGCTCCTTAATTAACACCATTTCTTTAGTACCTTCTCAGGACTTGGAATGAGATACCTGTGGAACACAGATGTTGAAATGACCAGTGTGAGAATTCAGTAATGATCTCTGTGCTTCTCTTGCTCACCAGCACGGAATGGTGACGTCCACCCAAACAAAATGCTTTCTTTTGTTTAGAACATCATTGTAATCTCTGCTAGTGCTGACAAAAGAGATCTTAACAGTTGTAACTCTTCAGAATGTGTGAAAACACCTACATTTTATCAGTATACAGTGAACAAGCATGTGACTGGCATTATTTTCCAGCATTAAGGCATACATTACAGATATTTGTATTAATGTATCTCTCAAAAAACCAGTTTTCATTCAATACTGTGATTTCAGTATTCCGATTTCAAAACAGATTCTGCCTAAATTCTGACTGCCTGTTTGAGTCAGTAAGTTTATCCCTAGGAACACTTTGTCAACAAAAATAGCCTCTATTTGCAGAGGATCTGCAGGAGTGGTTTGCAAATCATACCCATGGATTGGATCCATAAGAAATGGGAAGGTCATAAGAAATAATGAAGCTGTGAGGTCAGAGGATGTGTTGGCACCTTGAAGTCACCATGCACAGGTAGGTCCCCAGGACCTGCCACTGACACTGAAGTATCTCATGAACAATTATTTTCCGATTTTCTGGCTTCTTACATTGTAGAGGAGGCTCTACAGGTTTTACATTTTCTGGTGAGTAAAGTATTTGCCAACATCAGAAGCTTCAGCAGAAGGTCAGACTGACTGCATGAGATTGTGTGAATATTTTTGCAGCTTTCATTAGCAAAATTATTTTAATTAGTGAAGACCAAAGTAATTGAAGGAGAAGGTCATTTTATTTGTTTGGGATCAATGCCTCCATCACCAGCCTGGTAGAATAGATTTTTCCAGTTGTGAGGACTAATTCTAAGCTGGTGTAAATCAAGAATAACTCCACTGAGGTAAAATAGAGCCCCTCCACTCTAACACTTGAGTCCTGAACCCTGTTTTAATGATGAAGAGTGAAGCTGGGTGCCTGTTTATATCTGATTCTTTCAATCTGATCCTTTTGTCTCTCAAAAGTATAGTAGACTTTTAAGTACATAATTTTGAGAGATGCCTGTCCATTATATCCAAGTTATTGCATGAATGCAGGAAGGCAGTGACCTTATTCCAGGTGCAACTGTCCACCCCGTGGCCACAAGCTGGCAAATCATCCTAACAAGTTGTAGTGAGGGGGAAAGGTATTGCAGGTTCCTTCATGCTACACCTGAAAATAAATGTTTGCTCATATATTTTTCAAATACCTAGTTATTTTTCCAAGACCACACATAGGTAGAGTGAGAAGAGTAAAGGCAGCCAAAAGTTAAGAGCTCTGTTGGCATTACATTTTCTTGAATTTTGTGATGTTTTCACCTAGGTACATAGTTCCATGCACAAATTTCCAGCACACCTCTTCCTGAAATTCTCTCTTGAATGGCACAGCTCTAACTTCAGAATCAGCCAGAGGAAAGGTGATATTCCTACAAGTCAGTGAGAACTTTAAGATCCAAATGCTTCAAACACCATATGAAATGATCAAGGGCAGGGACCACTCATGAAAATGATCATGTGCCAAGAAGCTAGGCATTTAAAATACAAACACCACAAATAAGTGCTGGGCTTGTTCTGTATCATGTGGATTCATAGAGTAATGACCAAACCGTGGCACAACTCCACTGTCATTTATATTGCGTGTGAATTTATAGTGGGTGCAGTCAAGTCAATAGCATTTCTTTGGACTTACAGAGGTTACTGAATGTCAAATTCTGCTTTCAGGCTGAGAACAAAATAATTTTAAAGATATACTGAGGCACGATCCTAATTTGCTTCAGCAGCCTTTGGCCTCTGTATGACACAGAAACCCAGGAAATTACAGAAACTTCAGGTTTGTGGTCTTTTTAAAGACTGGATGGTTTTTCAGAGGCCATGTGAGGAAGCAGAGTGTGTACCAGTTAGGCACTGGCCTGGTTTTGAAGGCCTGGTGGATTTGCATGCCCTCATCTGGAACGAGGAGTGTTCCCTTGCTCGCCTGGAACTGGGTGATCTTCATTTCCTTGAGTAGAACTGCCAACCTCAGGGCAGGCAAAGCCCTCCCTCTGCTCCCTGCTGTGCCCTCAAGTGCACAGGCTTGACATACTTTAAAATGATAAAAACTTCCTGAACTCCAAACACGACTCAGCCCAGGGCGAGCCGTTGAGAAGCCATGGAGATGTTCCGCCTCATTTCAACAATTACTGGATTATCCTTATGCCATTTGATTATCTTTGTTATAGCCTTGTGCATGTTACTGAAGCCTAATTCCTGCTGATTTCAATGGGTAAGAAGTGCTTTTTGTTTTAATGGTAACTCTGGAATCTGGAATTAACTATGCCAAATGAGGTTGCATATGCAGGTCCAAGTTAATTTCTGTTTAATAGAAATAAATACAGGTGACTCTCCCTCAGGAAAATAGGGTCTGCAAGGTCACTTGGCTTGCTGAGCCGTGTGGATGTTTTCGTGCCAAGCCTAAATGGTGGGCACAATTAGAGAAGTTTCAGAAGGGCATTTGGAATTTGTATCTGTGCAGATCAGATATCCTAAACCAAAATATCTTGAGAAATGAGAGTCATATAAAGGAATGGAGAGTGTGGGAGGATGTCCCCGTGCCCCTTCAAGTTGAAGTGTCCCAGCTGTGCTCCTATGGCCAAAAACGGGCTGCTGTTTAAACCATACACCTGAGGGGTGTGTTTTGGGATGAGCCAGTTGGGTAATCCCTCAGATGCACCCACAGCTTTGACATTCCCTGTGGCACATTCCCTGTGGTGGGCATGTGTGCACCTCCAGCTGTCCCCTCTGCAGCAATGGCGAGGGGAGAAGGCCCTGTCCACTGCCCCTGCTGCAAGGACAGACAGGAGCGGACACTGCCAGAGCTCATCAGCTGCGCTACCCTGTGCGAGACAAGTGGATACAAGGTTCCTGTGGCAACTTCCACATCAGAGAGTTCCTTTGGCAGCTCTGGCAAACCCAAGGTACCCCACACTATGCCCTGTATGTGCAAAGAGTGTGGGTGTGTTTTGACACTTGCCTACAGAACGCACCACAGAGCTGGAGCTGCAAAGCTTTGGGCTCTCAGCCCCAGCCAAGTCTCTGCCAAAGGAGCAGCCATTACTAAAGGGATTCAGGATAGTCACTGTGCTGAAATGAGGCTGCTTTTTGTGCAAGTGCAGTGACCAATAACATGACTTTGGTGCATGAATTATGTCTTGACACTGGTCCAGGTAAAGCAGTGCAGATGACAGATAGTTTGGCAGAAGGGGTGCAGTTAGCATATGAAAGGATATCTATAACATATGGGCATCAGTATATATTTGGGGATTAATACATAGCTATTCTCCTGAAAAATAGGTTTTAAAATTGTCCTTTCTGCTTAAAATGTCAATGGAGATTTAATTATAAACCCAAACATACCTAATACATATGTAAGAGAGAACCTGGAAAAAAAATGTTAGAGGACACAGAAAGAAATTAAAGCCAAAACTTGTCAGTGTAATCATTAACTACGATGGACCGGTGCCAGTTTACACCACCTGAGAATCTGGCCAATAATATCTATTTAGCACACACCGTCCTACATCTCTTGTGGTATTTATTTTTAGTCATTAGGATACCTCTGGCAAAACAAGCTCCTGCTTTATTCCAGGGGCAAGTCTTAAATGAACTTTAATGCTTAATGTTCTTTTTTCAGTTTTCTTCTATTTGTGTATGTAGAATAATCCAGCTATACACAGTACTCTTGAAACTCTGTATTTTCATGGGTTATAGATTTTCTTATAAATTTATAGTCTAATTATATAACTGGTTTTGTAAACTTGTACTTCTTAGGTAAGATATTCCAGAAATCAAAATAGTCAACATTAAACACCACAAGTACAGCTGCAGTTTTAAATATTTTATAATCCAATCAAATTGTTTGAGTAGTAATGCATTTAAATGTTGTTATGGAATCCCCTCTAGACTTTTTAAAATGGTTACTCTGTTCTTGGTTTTGCTATTTATGAAATTCATATGGGATGACATTTTTAATAATAGAGCATTTGACTTACAGAGTAGCAATTCCTGGAGTGTCTCAGTATAATCTATAATTTTCTGACTGAACTTTCAGAGGGACACAAACACATATCACACTTTTATTAATGAACATATACATCTGTTGATGTTGCCATAATTGAAATGACCTTAAGTGAGAAGACCTACATAAGTCATTTAGCATTTTTTATGATGCTCGGGTGAAGATGCTGTACAGATGCAGCTTTGGGATGCTAAAGCAGGAGTACAAAAGCTGTGCTAAAATGATGAGGGGAGGTTTAATTTGGAAAAAGGCACAAAGCAAAGCACAGCCCACGTATAATTAGGCAACATCCAGTATTATAGAGCTGGACAGAAGAAAGCTATCAGGGAGTCTAAATTACCTCTCCTCCCTAGAGAGGATGGCACTGTCAGGTCAGGGCTGTGCTAAATGCTGGGTAACAGGAGGGTATTTGATTGCAGTTGCTTTTGCTGTACAGAGGTTGTGGATAAACTGAGGACATCACTTCTGAGAGGCAAAAGTTCCTTGACCTCCTGGAACACAAGTGTGTGTCAGAAGGGCATTCATAAAGCAACAGCCAGAGGAAAAACAACCAAACAAAATGGCAAACACTCGTTGCTTTGCAGTTCATCTTAGGCTCCCTTCCACTCCAAGGCATGGGCAGAAGCCAAACAACTGCATCAAACTGGGGCAAAAAGTTGTGAAAAGACTGGTGGGAGCCAGGGCTCCTCTGGGCCCCCACCAGCAGTGCCCAGTTCCCCAGGCACCCAGTGCTGGTGACAGGAGTGAAGGAAGGATCCAGGCAGGGAGCCCTCAGTCTCCCCTGCTCCATGCCTGTAAAACCTGTGGTTTCAGGCAGAGGTGCGGATGGCAGCTCCCCTTCCCTAGAGGCTGGGGATTCTCCTTACTGTCTCTCCCAGGCTGTGCTGTGCCAGTCCTCACCAGGGCTGCAGTGATGCCAGGCCAGCCCCATGGCAAGGGAAGTGGGATCCAGGACATTCACACAAACCTCCAGGAGGAACATCCTGAGAGCCACTGAAATCTAGACTGAGTTCCCAGGGTGGCCTTGATAATTCTTCATCTAATTAAGTGCATGGAATAATTTTCTAATGATTGTGAGCAAAGGAGATGCTCACGTGGTGAAAATCAGCATATGTGGCTGCATGGGCTTCAGAAGCACAAGCTAAGGTAGTGCAGCTGATGGTTTTAATTTGCTCAGTACTGTGGGAGAATTTGACCTGGAGTTTAGACCAGAACTTTCAAGAAAGAGCCTACAGGTGAAAGGATAGATCCTGCTCCCCTCTGACTTGTAGTTCTTGCTACATGAAAGCTCTGGAGCTACTCCAGGTTAACTTGACTGAAAATAAACCTGAAATCAGGCCCTGTGGTGCCTGAGTTACCTCAGACTGTTATTAATTTGAAGAGACAAAATGAATTCTTGTTAAGGGGAAATAAGCAGTCTTTATTAATAACAATTAGAGAGGGAAGGCATTAGTTTTGATATATTGGCTTAATTTGGTAAGTAGATCAGTAAAAACCAAATTAAGAATTTTACAAACTAGTAAACATTTTCTGTAGTTTAATATTAATTGTGTTGAAATGTTTCCTTGAAACTGTGGCTGCTCCCTCTGCAGCACCTACCCTAGAGCATCTCTGTTCAGTGTCAGGCTCTGGCTGTGTGTGCCCACCTGGGTCCCTCTCCTGTCATTAAACCCCATCTCCAAAGCACCAATGGAATTGTTTATTCCTGGTTAAAAGGGAGTGGTCACACTGTCACCACCATCCTCTCCAGAAGGACCTCACCCTTGCTCTGCTTTCCCTACTAATCACCCTGATCTTGCTCTGGAGTTTTGGTGGCATCACAGCGCAGGGGAAGGAATGGCTGCCATCCAAAGGATTGTTTGACACGAGCTAAGTGGAAACAACACCAGTATCAAATTTCACCAGAAGCCATCCACTAATGGCCCAGGATTATTGTGTTCTTCAGAGTCAGAAGGATCGTATGTAATTTTACATGTAATGTTCTTTGAACATATGGTTCATAACATAAAAATCCCTTCATTTTAATTGACACAATAGGCTGGAATGGCTTTTTTTCCCTTGCCAAAGTACTTGTTATGGTCTGTATCACCTATAATGTGCATTCTGGAAAGCTCCTAACTAGGTATTTGGATGCTGGAATGCAAAAGATTGCTATTTATGAGACCATGAGACCACCTAGTGGGTCAATGATTTGCATTTTAAAAGTTCATTAATATGTACTAAGATCATAATAATGCCAGTGTTTCATCAGACCAACCTTCATCAACCATCATCTAGTAATAAATATCTTTTTAAAATATCTTTTAACATAAAACAGAGGAGCACACAAATGTCTATTTTGTGACCCTCAAGTGTCTCTAATTGAAAGTTTAAAGGACACTGGGCAAAGCATTTTTCTCCCAACAGTGGATAAAATGATCTTTTCCTTCAGTTGTTTTTAAGAATCCACTAGAGGCTTGAAAGTGAAATCTATTTTTTTATCTATTCCCTTTTTCTTCCTTCATGGACACATATTGCTTTGCCATTGTAGGGCTGCTTATAAGTGCTCGTCTGCCTGGCATTGATTTTTTTTCTTATTTAGGAATAGCTCTACTGTGTATTTGTTTAGGAGAAAATGCACAAATATAGAATTATGTGGGTTTTCACACATATCACAGAGAAATATAAACTTTCTTCTGACAGCTGTGTAGCAGCCCTTGTGCTTTGCACCCCATCCAGATTTCACATTGAACAGTTTTACATCTCTGTACCTGTCTTCAGTTAAAGTAGCCTTTATTAAGCATAATCAGAAACATTTTTTCCTTTCAACTCTGTGTTCATTCTGATCCATATTCTTTTCTCTTTTGCAGATTAAATTCCGACTAATAATAATAATAATAATTCATCTGACAGAAGTATTATGTTTTGATTTTTTTCTGTGTCTGTTTCAGAACCACAGCATGGAGGAATTTACTTTAGACTCCCTTTCATTAAAGTTTAATCACAAAGGCATATACAGAGTTAGGTGAATGCCTGCATGACTTGTCTGAAATATAGGTTAATTAAGCAAGCTAAATATACTTTACAGAACAGAACAATAGAGCAAACCGTTCTGCGATTGAATTTAGAAGACTCTGAGACAAAGTGGCTCATCCCAGCATTTGGAGCGAGTGTCCCCAGCCTGCTGGAACTTTATACAACAGCATAGACTAGTGGCAGGAGAGAAGATTGTAACCAGGGCGTCCTTCAGAGTCTGCTGGGCTGGGACCCCTCAGACCTGAGCTGCAGCCTCAGCCCGCTCACCTGGAACCTTCAACAGCTCCCTTCGGGTTTTGTAAAATCCCAGTGTAGGTGGTAACTACCTCCGTTATCTACCGTGAGTTTCTGTTAACTAGGTGAAAAAAAGATAGCTCAGCTAGTGAATAATTAATGTGGCAGCACTTACAGAAACTCACATTAAAAAGCAGGTAGTGGCACTTCCCTTTTGTTTGATCATGGAGCAATTGTCCTCAATAGATTCTTTCTTTGTTTTTTTTTTTTTTTTCCAATTTAGTGTATTCCTGACTATATTGGTGTAGCTGTCCCTTTGTGGGATGTGAGATGGGAAGCTGACAGTAAACATTTTATTCCTTAGTTCAGTTGAATTTCACTTACCCCCACTTCTTTTCATTTGTCAGGGGCTTCACTTCGTCAGTACCTTCAAACCCCCAGGATAAGCAGATGAACAGAGAGGGCATTTGCCTGGTGTAAAAGGGACTGGGTACCTCTCCTCCAGCTCAGAAGGATTATTCTGTTTACCTCTATTTAATTCAGTGGATTTTCTTTAAAATATCTGCCTAGGAAGAAGCCCACTGATTTCAAGAGGGGACCTGCTCAGTGCCTGAAAGCAGCATTTGGCCACAGAAGCTGTAACAAAAGCTTTGTTATCCCTAGTGCAAGAGATCCCAGGCAGATTCCCCCTGGAAATAAAGCAAGACCACACGTAGGAGCCTTAGCACCCTGTTTTGCAAAAGTTGACATTCTGGACTTTGGCATTCTGCTTCCCATTCCTGTCTACCTTGTACAGTCATTCACACTTCCACAGAGTGGATGTAAAATGTGAAGGAAAACTGACAGTCATTTTCCACACCTTCTCTGCTGTTACTGATGACTAAATGAGGTGCAAAACAATGAAAAATCTCAGTGTCAGAAAAGACCAACTTGTCAGATCAAATCACCCTAGGACAGATTCTGAGTAAATCTGCTGGACTTTTCTCCTGCTCATTAGCAAAACCAGTTTCACACAAAGGCCTGATGTCATTACCTGATCCACCTCTGGATTTCAGAGGAATTAATTCATTCTGGCCATCGGTAAAACGCGTCGTGTCCTTAGTCCGGCCTGAGATGAAGTGATGTCCCTCCCATGCAGGGAGCTGTGAGGACACTGCACGTGTGACACAGGGCACAGTGAGCTCTGCTGGCCCTGGGAATGGCTGGTCGTGTTGCTGGAACTGGGAGTGGATGGGTGGTACAGACAAATCTCTTTACAGCTCTAAACAGTCCCCAAGTTTAACAGCTTGGGCTCTGTCTGGTGCAGTTCAGCAAGCATTTCATTGGTCTCATTTTGGGTTTTTTCCTGCTAATAGGTGTAGAATCTGACTGCTTTAACTCAAAGGGCTGTAACTGATTAGTGATAAATTGAGATCAACAGACAGAACTTCAGTTTTTACAGATTTGCTCTGAATGAAAACTATGGGCAATCTGGCCCAGACGGTGGGTGGTTGGTCCTGCTAAGGTGTTGGGCTCAGCCCTTCTAAACTGTGAGGTCAAGACTTCAGGTTTTGGTTTCTGAGTGACCAGGCTGTGCCAAAACAGGCAGTGGTGTCTGCAGTCAGGCAGGGGGAAAGGCTGTATTTGCAAAGAGAACAAACAGGGAGCCTCTGAAATGTGGGTCTGCAGGGCGTTTATGGAATCCTACAGCTGAGCTGGTGACTCTATTCTGGGAGTAGCCGAGCAGTGCCACTCTGCAAACTCAAACACTCAAAGCTCTGGGAGGCTGAAAACGCTATGGCCCACACAGCCCAGATTGCAGAGAAAAGGAGATGTCTGGGGTGCCTCTCTGGTGTCTCATGATGAGGATTCTCCCCACAGTGGGCAGGAGATACCATTTTTTTAATCCATTCTGATACTTTGGGATATGCTCTGTAAATGTTTTTTGCAGAACATAAGTTTATGGTAAAGAATTTATTAAAAGTAAATAAGAGTTCTGTACTGACATGATCAAATACATTTATATGAGCATAATATTCTTTGCTCCAAAAAGCTGATCACAATTTGAAAGATTACTCAGAAAAAAAAGTAGAACCTTCTGAATTGCAAAGAGAGAAAGAGGGTGAAGAAAATTGAGGGCAGAAAGACCACACAGCCAGGCATTCTGCCATTTGCTACTGCCAGAACTGGCCTGTGACTTTGGATTATATGAGATACTTGAATGGAGGACAAAAAATTGTGTTTGACTATTTAAGGATGACATTAAAGTGAGATTTGCAGCAATCCTTTTGATTAAGCTAACATTTTCCCTCCTAGTGTCAGGAACCTTGTCAAACTTTAGCTGCCTGTGCTGAGCACTGTTGGCTGTGCCACGGCACAGCTGCGTAACCTTGGGCATGACTGCTGTGAAAGGAGCCACGTGAAAGGCACTGTGGGGGCTGCCTGCTCTGGCTCAAGAGCTGCTTTCAGCTCAGGCCTTGCAGGTGAGCCTGGGCTTGGCTGATCCTGGACTGCCCCCCCTGACCTGCTGGCTTCACTTCTGGATATATCTGAGCGTTTCTCCAGGAGTTTGTCTCAATCACTGAGCTGGTCACTGGCACAGGACCTTCTTTGGGTGCTGCCTTTGAGGAGCAGCCCACCCTTGCTTCTCCCTGACACTCAGATCCTTTGGTGCTCGGAGTCCTTACCTGTGCTAACAGCATTTTTACTGTCACCTGCTGCAGGGACAGGGCTATGGAATTACTAAGAAGTTCCTAAGAAATTCCTTACTGAGTCTGGCCCCTCTGTAGCCTGTGCCTGCAGAGCTGAGAGCAGGAGGGACCAGCGCTGCTGTTGCATGAAAAGCATTGATCCTGCCTCCATCAAGTCTATGGGATGCAGAATCCTAGAAGGTGTCCTCAGGTAGGCAGTTTGAGGAAAAGAGTCTACTCTTCTAAACTGAAGAGTACTGTGATCATGCCTAGAAATAAAGCAGCAGCTAGAGGAAAAAAAAGCATGTAAAAATGTAGAAAGCAGAAGTAAGATAAGGACTGCAGGGTTCATGAAAGGGATATAGGAGAAAAAACCATCGTATTTTCTGCCCTTATATCTTTATTTCTGCTTCTTATCACTCCTAGTTTTGCACATTCTTTTTTCTTGCCCCTTCTCTATCCTTCTCTTCTCTTGCTCCTTCCCTGGCATGATGTGATACACTGTAGCTTAAAATCTTGGCACTCTTTTGAACTGCCAAGTTTAAAATTCTTTGAGTTACTTTGAGTGGTAATAGCTGAAATATTTCGTTTTAGTGAGAGGTTAAAGCTGGGTCACCAGTTCCCAAGTACATTTTGAGAGAAAATTAAAAAGACTTCAATTTGCTTATTTCTTAGTTCACCAACTTCAGCAAACAGGTGGAGTCAGTCTTTGGTGCACCTCTCAGAAGGGTAGAGCAGGAGGAAGGCAGCAAGGGGGGCATTTAGTGCCTGTTTGCACCCCTCAGTTTCCAGGGCAGGGAGACTTGTGTGGGACTTCTGTACTTCGGCATGGATTGCTTTTTTCATGATCCCAGTGTTGGCAAAGAAGGTGGTTTTGTGTGTGTGTTTGGTTGGGAGGGACCCCCAGTGAATTCTGAATTCTTAGAGATTTTTGGGGTTTTTCCCCTCCTTTGATTGGTTGTGTGTACCTTACAGGGAGGTGAGTGAAATCACCTAGGCATGAATTCTTTCATGAGTCAGAAAAAGTCATAATGATGATGTCATTTTTTGTCAGGACCACGGGTTCGTCCACAGTGGCTTATGGGATATGACCCATCCTCCTCTTTTGGGGAATTTGGGAACAGTCTTCTTATTTTAGAACCATTTTCCATCGTTTGAAGGAAGAGAATGATCATACAGGTCTCCTAGTCACTAGATTGTGTCAGTGCAGTTCAGCAGAAATTCAGGGTGGGGTTTTTGCTTTCTTTACTTAAATCCTTTACTTTCTTTTGCTTGCTTTACTTATTTACCCACTCATGTCTTTAAGTCAATTCATTTTCTCAGTATTCAGATGTCAGCCAGGGAGTCACAAATCAATATCTGACCACATAATTTTTTTGGTGGAGGAAATGAGGCATGTTTAGGGGGTTACAGGAAAAGAATGACAGAAAAGGGCACATTTTAAAGTGAAGTTAACACTCTGGAACTGGACAGATTGACATCAATCAATAGAGCACAAGGAGCTGCTCAACGGCTGTTGCTTAAGCCTCTTCTGGAATGACCATTTACAAGCGAAGGTCATTCAGGTTTTGTGCTGTTGTGTGTCCCAATCCTGCCTCGTGGTACATGCAAACACTTCCCTAAGCAACTTCTCTGCTTCTCAAATTAACTATTAATGAAATGGCTATTGGATTACATTGGTATTTATTACCGCTGTGCTTCCCAGTTACTAGAATCTTGGAAATGATCCTTTCCATACTATCATCCAAGTCATTACTGTGAATAATTAGAAAGCTGGGCTGTACCCTACTGGTAACCTCTTTCCACCTTGAAATAATCCCATTTACTTCCACTGTTTGTTTCTTGCCCTTCAGCCAATTTTCAGTCGGTGTAGGCTGCCAGTTTCCTTCCTATTGTGTGAGTCTGCACCTTAGGCGTTTGTCTCCCATATGGAAATGTTTTCAGAAAATAGGAACTAAATTTCTTGTAGCCAGTCTCCTTTAATCATTCTCTGTTACACTCTCATGCTTATATATTCAACATTCCTTTCCTTTCCCTTGTTGGAAACATTTGCCAAACTGTTTCATTGCTGGGTCCCTTTTCGGAGGGTTTGAATTGTCTCTCCCTCTTTACCTTCCCATCTTGCTTCCAAATCACATCCCTGAATAGGGATTTGAAATCCTTTCTGAAACTGTCCATGGGCAGGGAATCCTCAGGATAGCTGTGAGAATTTCATGGGTAGAGGATGAGGTCTCTGGTCTCTATCTTGGTGTAAATCTTGGAAGGGGCACTAGTGTTGCACCACCAGTGTTTTTGTGGCATAAATGGGGGGATTTTGATTGTACAGGAAATTTAATTAGATTTAATGCTAATTAAATTCTTTTTTTTTCATATTAACATGTTCACAAATATTATTGCATCTCGTTAGATTTCATTCTTCTATCCTTACTGAACAATATTCAGTGGTAGTTTCAGATTACAATAAGTTCATTATGAAGATAAGGTGGAATTAGTGTAGGAAGCTCAGCTGGTTGAAGGGGTCTGTGCTTTAATTACTGCAGAGGGTGTGCATATTAATTACAACACAAGTGATATTTACTGTACCTCAGGAACATATGACAGGGTAAAGATACTGACAGCACCAGCTAATAAACTCAGTATGATAATGAGGAGAAAAGACCATAAAAATAGAAGGAAATAAAATTATTCATAAAGTATATTGATCCCAAAGTAAAGACATTAAGCTCTGATGAAGGGCAACAAAAGGGAAGCTCCTCACTTTATCAAACAAATAACCAAAGTAGAGAAATGTTAGCAGAGAGACAGATTGTCATTATCCTGGTCATGTGACCACGCTCTAGAGAGTACATGTGAGCAGCAAAATATAAGATTTTTCTTTTCATAAATCAGCAGAAAGCCAAGCCTTTACCTGCAGGATATCAGGTCGCAGTAGTTTTGAAGAGCTGGTGGGCTGGCCACGTTGCAAGGTAATGTTTGAAGAGGAGGGATGGGAACAGACCGTTCTTTGGCTGAGGAGCCATCAGCAGCTCCACAAAGAAATAACATGGCTAATTGGTTTGGGCTGCACTAACTGCTGCTGCATTTCACCAGGTTTGTTCTAATCCTAATGTTCAAGCAATTGTGGTAAATCATTTTTGAGCCACCTTACAGGAAGCCTCCCTTTCAACAGGCCTTTAAGCAGATACCAAACGTGAAATGCAGTGGAAGGATCTGTTGCACATCTCCCAGCTGTGGGGTCAATCCCTTGGTGTGGAGTCCAGCTCCCCTGGCTGAACCTGTTAGAGCTCTGTATTTCCCTGCTGGCATTTACACCTCGTTTATTACTTGGCAGCAGCTCACAGAGAAATGCATCAGAGGTGACCTGTTGGGATGACAAACCCTCGGGGGAGATAGGATGGACTCAGCCTGTTGTTTCTTAGCTTCCTTGGTGCTAGTTGCACACCCCACTAGGACTTGTGCCAGGACAATCCTGTTCATCTGTCTCCTCTTTAGAAAAGGCTGTGCAAGTGAGTTGGGGAAAAAAAAATAATGTAAGTAATTTCTTCCAGATGTCAATAATATCCTCCTTGATGTTTCAAACCAAAACAGAAAGGAAGAACCTCATCTTTTGCATGTAGCTACTGCACATGCTGATAACGTGGAAATAATCATTTTGTAATCATTCACTGGTTATTTCAAAAGATTTTGCCTGAATAAAATCGACAGGAGCAGTTCAGTCCTTAGTGCCTGGCAGCCCAGGTCAGTGTCTGAATAAGACAGGAACCACAGAGTGTGAGGAAGTTTTAGCACATATCATTCTTTTCACTGTGGCCTCTGTGCTCCACAGCGTGTTTTCCTGTACGGAATGGTGGCAGGTTGGGTGACAGGAGGTGCAGCTGGCAAGCAAAGCCATCTCTGTTACAGCCATTCATCTCTAAAGACCTGTGTTCAGTCCCATTTACCAAGAGCCACACATGGCCCAGCTTTGTGTCACCACAGCCTTGGCAGAGGTGTTACCCCTCACAGAGCTCTTCTCTCCTGCCTTCACAAACACACCTGGGCTCAAATAGCCACTCTGGGCAGCATCTCTGGGCTCCACTGAAGCCCCAAGTGGATTCCCATTTCATTCAAATGATCTTTGCACTTTTTGGAGCACTGGTTAGGGTTCTTTTTCTTCTTTCCATCCTACAATTAAGAGTCAACATTTCTTCCTCTTCATTCTTGACAGGTCAAGGAAATAATGTAATACTTATATTTTCAGTCCACTGGTTAGCATTAAATTCAATAGACCAAATGAAAAAACTCTATTGTCACTGGTATTAGCATAGTGCCCTTATGTTGAACGTTTATTTCCATCTTCTGTGGAAGTTTGGTTACTGACTAGAGTGAAAGATCCTAAATTTTCCATTCTGTTGTTTGTTCTGTATTAATTTAGCTTTCTTTGTGGTTGTCCCTCTGGCTGGTGCACTGTAGAAACATAAATTACAACTTTTTAACTGTTTCGTTTTCAAGTCAGATACTGGTTTTATGCATTAGGCAAACTAAACTGCACTTTAAATATCTAAGGCACTTGAATCTATAAAACAGATTGAAAGTACTGCAAGAGCAGTTGGTATCTTGACATTTCAGGTGCTTTTTATCTAGAGCCAGGAAGCTCAAGAATATACAAACCAGAAAAAATGATAACAAAAGTATACGACCACTTTCAAAGCTTCAAAAAGTCTGGTTTGTATCTGATAAAAGTTTTGGATGGTCTGGACTTTATTTTCTTTAAGTGAAATTGCCTATCCCTGGTTGTAATTTAGTGAGTAAAAGACTAATGACTTTCCAGTGGCTTTTGGGAAATGAGTTGGTGTTCTTGGTTCCTGCCCAACTTTGGTGGCAGTAAAACCCCTGCTGCTCTGGGCGCTTGTGCTCCTGTGTTTGACAGAAGGATCGAGGTTTCCTTTACTCTCTCACCCTTGGAGATGGTCCTTCCAGGATTAGGACTGAAGCAGATTTGAGGACATTGGGGAAGCATATGTTCTTCCTGTGCATGCTTCACATATCCTTAAATTTCACAGTTTCTGGGCTCTGATTCAGTGTCTTTCAGTGATGCATTTATCAACAGATTTTTAAAAGAGGAAAAAAATACAGAAAAGTTAACCTCTATCCTAGTTCATTGTGCAGTTGCTACTTGTGAGGAACAACAAGGAATAAAAAGCAAGACAGTGATGTCTTGATGTTTTTGATGAGCTGAACATGCAGAACTGCTGATCTAAATGCTGATATTTAAGGACTGATTGGAAAAATTTCATTAAAAATAGAATTTTAAACCTCCCCTTTTGTATCCCACTGTAAATTTATTGTCTTTACTGGAGAGTTAAGGCTGTGAAGTCATGCACATGCTAAGTAAAGGCACTTACAGTACAAACACTTAAATGCTTCCCTAAATCATAGTCCTAACCTAGGAGAGATTTTTGTGTAAACTTGTGTGTTTGATTGACTTCAAGCTGAGCACTGGGCTGAGCTGTGTTTGTGTATCAGGGCTGGGAATAAGCTCAGTTTTGGCCATGTAGAACATAACAACATTTCCAGGATCAGAAGGAACTGGGATTTGTGCAACAGCCAGCACAGGTTTATTTTAGAGGGCTCACAACGCAGGGCACAAAAGGGTGTCAGTGCATTCAGTATATTTAGTTTTTCAAGGTCTTTTACAGGGTGCTGTGTAAAGACCTCATAAGGCAACTGAATCACTTCAGGGTGGGTCCTGGTCCGAGTTTAAAACCTGTTGAAGAGGAGGAAACCAAGCACAAGAAAAAACTGGCCCAAAACTGGCCTTCCTTGCATCCTTTGCCTTTCTCTCCTTCCATACAAGATCCCACTAATTGCTTGCTGAGGGAGCTGACATGATGCTAAATAATTTTAGCTAATCAGTGTTCCATAATATTTTGAGGAATTCCAGAGCCAACCCAACTGTGTACTTGGCAAATATAATGAAGTGGCCCACACTGAAATTTGGGTTCTTGGGTGTGCTTTTCCATTTTGAGTCAGTGCTCACATAAGAGCCAATGAAGTCAGCTCAATTAAGAGGCTCTTTGGGATGGGGTGGGTTGTTATGCCAAAAGAAATAGAACACAATGTGAGGGTGGTCAGAGGGGATAAATCACAAAGAAGAAAATATTTTAATGCCATAGATGTATAAATCAATGGCATGTCCTTACCTTGAATTCATGTTCACTTTTGGTCACCTTATGTCAAAGACATAACGGAAATAGAAACGGTCCAGAGAAGGGCAAAGAAAATGAGTAGCACTCTCTGAGAGCCTTTCATATAAAGCTACATTAAAAAGGGCAGGATGATTATTTAGTTTGGAAAGAAGAAGAGCAGGAGGAAATGTGGCAGAGGCATATAAAATAAAATAATGAAGGGCATAGATCAGACCAGTCAGCCGCTTCTCATTACGTTTGTCTGTAACAAAAGGAAAAGAGGGAACTCAAAATAGAACAACAACAGGCCAAAGAGTGATTCATTAGTGAGTGACAAAGTGCAGCATATGGTGCATGCCTTTAACTTGTGGAACTCAGAGCTGCAGGATGAAATAAAACCCAAGTTATTTACATTAGGAAAGCCCAACACAAATTTACCTTTAATACTCTGATTGTAGGTTATGGTCCTAGAACCAGGATTTAAATAAGAGCTACAGTTGCCCTTCATGCACGTATGGGATTTACCAGCTGGGGTGGTGGGATACCTTTTCCCCTGAGGTTCTGTATTGCCCAGTTTAGGTACAGAATGGGGCAGGAGAGGCTGGACACCTTTCCTTGCTGCAGCCACTATCAGTTCCTATCAGAGGCAGGAGCTGTAAGTACAAGAATTATTCAATGGAAATTCTGAAGTTATTACCCAGTGGCAATTTATCAGCTATGATTTTTCTGTGCAAAGAAGCTCCACTTCTCTTTGGGGTCTGGGTGCTCCTTGCAGTTTGTGTGCTTTGTTTTTCTGTCTTTGGCCTTGCCAGAGTTTGGTAACTTGGTTGGGATAGTTACTGCTTCCAGCATTTCCCTTCCTTAGCTGCCCTCAGTCTCCTGGTGACTGTAGAGTAAGAATCAATGTCCTACATGGGCTTTTAACAGCCTGATCATTATAAGGCAAGCATGATCATTAAATGATCCTCACTTTATTAATGCACTTTATTAAGTATCTTCTTCTATGTGTCTGGCAAATGCACTTGAGGTAAGTTAGGAACAATTATGCTGAATAAATAAAAATATTACAGGTAAGTAACAGCAAAACATTAGGTAGGATATCCAGAGCACTCTGGAAAACAGACACACTCTATTGCACTTAAATATCATGTTTAGTCAATTGGGTTCTTGTTCTCCACTTACTTTTCATTTGTAAATAATGCAAAAATTTACCAGGCTGTCTTGCTGCAGAGGAAGACTTTTAGCTGGACTCAGTGCTTGCTTTTCTCTTAATTTCTTTCTCAGATGAATTAACATAATAGAATATTGTGACCATACTGAGAATCTTTCTTAGCCTCTTACTTGGCTAGTCAACAGTTACTTGTAAGCTTTCTGGCTTTTTTTAATTTTTTTTTTTTTTTTCAGAGATAAGGCAGGATGTCTTTGTTGTTTGTAATGTATCTCTGATTTGTAGAATACAATTGCCTTTAAAGGTATTTGAGTATACAGGTACATAGACTTAGCTTCTACTGCAATGGAATGTAAGCACTTTCCTCCTAAGTGAAATTGGAACTCAAGAGGACTGAGCAAAGTATGGAAAAAGTGCTCACCTGTATTTCCCATATGAAAATAGAACTGCAACTGAAACACGTCGTGACCTTGTCATGTGTACTTTACCTGAACAATGAGAGGTCAGATCACATTAACACAGATCCTCACAAATGCAGGATTTTATGCTTGTATTCCTGAATATTCACAGGGAAGGAAATTCCTCCTTGTGCTGAGGGGTAGCAGCGTTCAGGCATCACCCTGCTGGCCCTACCCCAGATTATACAGCAGGTTTGTGCTGTATGTGTTTCACCCTACATGACCTACACAACCCACCCCAAAGTGAGATTTCTCCTTTCTCTGCAAGCTGTCTCCTTGCTGCTCGTAGCTTGCTGAGGATGCTCCATTGTTCACAGAGCTGGTGTTTGGCTCTTGTCTAGACCAATGTTCACTCATCACAATACCCCTGTCAACACCGTGCTCTGGATGTGTGAGCTGCACTGCATTACTGTTGTCAAATGGCTCTGCTGTCATGTAGTGTTTAAATGTAAAAGATATAGGTGACGATGGGAAGCTGCAGATTTGTGCTGAAAATCTGGATTTTAAGTTGTCTGCGGCACACAAGTTGAAAAGCCGAGACAGTTTTACAATAAATGTAAGCAGTCTAAGCAAGCTTGTAGCTATCAAGATGTGGATGTATGTTTTCCCCCCTGAAATGTGCTGCCTTTCAAGAACACAAGTGTGGCATTTAGGTGACACCGTACTGCTCATCCGTGTGCCCTTTCCAGGGATGACTCTGCTTCTGTCTCCTCCTGTCTGCACACACTGCAACTCTGAGGGTCTTCTGTGACCCTGCCACAGGCTACAAGACCAGGGAGCTGCAAAGGATTTGAAGCTGTGAGTGACAGAGGAAAAGATGACAATGAATAAAATGCAGTGCACTCTTTCACTTCCATCGGTTTCATTTCAAATCTGTTTGGGTTTTTTTTTTTTTTCCTATGTGCTAGAAGCGCTTTCTTTTCGATGATTTTTCCCTGGTGTTACTTGCCTACCTGTTTGTATCTTATTTTCTGTTTTCGTCCAATATTCATAGATGTTCCTGGTCTTCTCCCAGACTACATTGTGGGTGAACTTTCCAAAATCCAGTGTTGAGAATAATTCTGAGTTTCTAACTTAATCAAAAATGACAACAACAAAAAAGTCAGAAATAAGAGAAAAAGCTGCTTTCCTTCCTCTTTCTCTGTTACACCTTAGAAGGAACTGATGTCAGAAGGCACTGCTTTTTTTTGTTCCCCTAAGTGGAAGAACAGACCCTGGCCACATTCAGAGAAGTAAATATCTCTTGGTCCGTGTAGTTCTTGGCGGATTTAACTGGAAATGCAACTTGATTAAAAACCAGGTAAAGTTCCTTGTGTGGACACTGCCAGTCTGTCAGTGGGTTCCTATACTCCTTCATTAAAATATTACCTTTCCTTAGAAAAAAAAAAAAGCCCTAAATGAAAAACCCCAAAAACCCCCAACAAAAAAGCATTAACCAACCACCTCA